>CAJQUW010012562.1:0-17033 GCA_907163375.1 Prostheceraeus crozeri | reverse complement strand
TAGTTCTAAATAGGAGATCATTTGATAATGACCAGTGTGAGAGTTTTGGTGAGGTCCTCTTAAAACTTAGGCAATCAGCTGAGCGATTTAAGACTTTAGCGCATTTTCAAAACTATTCACCAAGGAATCGCATGATTTGACCAACTGGGGAAATGAATACATAAACGACAGTGGCCTGACGGGGACTTAGAGCGTGGACATGTGAAGAGGGGCGGACAATATTGTGATAAGTGGCTGAAAGAGATAGAAGTAAGCGGTTCACCGGGACCAGCGAGGAACACGGGAAGAAAGATGTCATGGAGGAGGGTGTCATCATGGAAGATCACAAGAAACTCGAAATCAGCGAGGATCTTGTGTTGGACCGAAATAAGAGGAGACGCGCCATCAATTGTCCGACTCCGTCAGGAAATCACGATGATTGAGAGTGAGATGTGTCGCGGGTGCTTCCTGTGGCGACCCTGAGCGCCGTGCTCTGTATTGCTTGTAGCTTGTCGATGTTTGTTTATAAAATGATGTCTATGTGTGTTCCAAGGGGGACGTGTGATGGCCTTGTAGGTGGCCACGGTGGTCTCTTGGTGTCACCATTTCGTGGAAGTGAGACGTGAGAGTCAGGGTTGAATCCTGGTCGGGTCCGCGGGTCCGTCCGTGTCCTCCGCGTCCAGCGCTATAGGTCCATGGAGCCGGACTTGAATTTTTCTATCATGTCTCTTTTTTGTATCTCTATTATTACATGGCCGCTTGCACTGTAGAATTATTGTAAATTGTTGCGAGGAATCTGGAGATGTGGAGATTCGCATGTTTAAATTGTATGTATAGCTGCATGATACCAATGCTCTGCATGGTTGCCAAATGGTAAAACTAAAAGATGATATACAGTAATACTTTACAGCATGATTTCTAAATCTTTGACTCTAGGCCTAGTCAACAATTGGTAACATGCATGCTGCAGAGCTATAGCCTAAATAAGTAGCTACGAGGCCCTACGGAATGCATAGCTGCGTTTTGTAGGCCCTAGGTCTATAGTCTAACTGCCGATGCATGCGGCTTTATCGCTTATAGGATTGCATTAAAATCACTAAGCTAATGCCTGGCTGGGTTATGCCTTCGTGGGTTATGCATCACAGAAATTTAGTAATAAGTTAGTAAAAATATTTCGTAAACTTAACTTGGAATGCAAGGTTGTTATGACCTCGTTCAAAACTGGAAGATATTTCTCCCTTAAAAGTAAGTTAGGTCCAGACATGCAATCGCATCTTGTCTATTGCTTTCAATGTCAGGTTGATCCTGATTGCCAATATATTGGCAAAACCAAAGGACGTCTGCATCAACGTAAACTTGAACACTTAAGTGGCAGTAGTGCCATTGCAAAACACATAGAACAATGTAACCATTGTTTTCGTAACTACAATGATTGCTTTAAAATCATTTACCGTGGAAACTCGTACTTTGAGATTAGTCTTGTTGAATCTATAAAAATTTTTAGTAGCAATCCATTGCTTAACCGAACATTAGGTTATAATGGTAGCACTTACTTCTTAAAGATATTTAACTAACATTACCTATTGCTTAATTGTTTATTCGTAGTATTTAAATAACATTTTCTTCGTTGCAGATTGTAACCACGTGACTTATTGAACACTTGTCGATGAGGTGTGTTTTCCTTTTTCGCAAATGTTGACGTTGATGTTGGGTGTCTTCGTTAACGCCCGGGATTCGATTGTGGTTTAAAGTTGTGAATGTAATGCTGTCAATAGTGAGTGACAGGTTTGCGCTGTGTTGGTGAGGATGCGGTGTGGAGATAGTAGTTTGTCTTGACCTGTCTAATTCTTGAGTGTGTGACCGTGATGGTGATGTCGTCAGCGTAGTCTGTTGCATGTAAGGTTGAAGATGAAAGAGGAGAGAGCTCCCCTTGTGGGACACCTGTTTTGATGTTTTGTTGGCTGAACGTGTTTGGTTGCATACGAAGTAGACTAGACTGCCTTTAGTGCTATGAAGCAAAGATACTCTCAGACTTTTATTTTCGGTTCGTTTCACATAAAGTCAAAAGTGCGGTCCTGGTTACAGTTTCAAGTAATATGTTATACTGATGGGATACACTAAAAATGCTGAAAATGGAATTGTGGTAATTCAGAGAATTTATTGGAATCTAACAGGCCCATCGGTATTGTGACAGAAGCATTTGAAAACAGGATTTTGCTATTCTTTCATCGATTCAATAAGCAAGATCCTGTAGAAATTGGCCCTAAAACATCAAACCCTCATTAATGATTGAAATCTCAGCCACTGGTTGGAGGAACTTCCCACGTAATAGTTGGCTGTAATTTACGTTTCGAGTGTTGATTGTTCGCTTGAAATGAAGTTTTGTAGAGGACGTGAAAATGTTGTAATCCGACTCGAATGGGAGTCTTGAATTTCCAATCTTGCCTCGAAGGGGCCCCACATTCCACTATTTGCATGAAGCAGAGAATAGTGAGGAACATCATTAGCGTCGAGGAAGAATCTATTCGCCTTCAGCACTAATATAAAATGAAATCGCAGAAGCAGAAAATTTTTCACTTTTGACTGAACATTTCCAAGTACACCTGGATTACTTCATGTTCTCAGAATGCAGGAACAACATTTTTTCATTCCATTGTCAAACTCCGTTTTTGTCGTTGATATTAGGCTTCTTAATCAAAGGAATTTCTCTGTCAGAGAAATACATTCGCTCCGAGTCAACGAAATTGTTCCTGAGAAATTTGTAGCATATAAAAGATGCAGTTTTGTATATCATTCGGGCATTATTTGACAGCGATCAGCGGTTCACCGAAAACGACGGGTCAGATAGCTCACGGGCAGAGCGATGTTATTCATCAGTGTCGTTGGTGATGATTCAGTGCGGCTCAGAACACCGAATTGTGATGGAAAACAGGATGCATCTTACATATTTCTCATACGATTCACGAGCATAGGTCATTGATACAAACTGATTGAATCGAACTGAATTGATCTTTAATTCCAATATGATTTCTCTCCGAATACACTCAATGCAAGACGACTGACACTCTAACGTCATAAAATTTCGGACACGACATCAGAGAAACGAATTCGGGGTTGATACCAACTACACGCTTACAGTCAAAAATCATAACGATAAAGAGACTAATAGTTAATTAGGTTGAAAGAATAAACCAAGAGGGAGGGATTTGTTCTTCTCATAGAAGCCATATGCAGCCTGAAAAAAACGCACAATACCTAAATTCAATCCAATGCATCAGAAAGTGAAGATCCGTTACAGTTAAAGGCAGCTATGTACGAGAATGGAAGATTGAAATAGTATCTGCGAGACATCTCTGTCTCAGTCCCCGCTTTGACGTAGTTTTCTGCTACCTATATTATCATTTTACATCAATTTCCTTGTTAATCCTGAATTCTAGACGCGTGTCCGCACTGAATCAAGTTCATGTTAGCCATCAAAATCTGATTATTCGGCGCGGTTCTGACTGACTACAGAAATGTGATCGAAAATAGGATAGACCATCATGAATGACACGAACATAGGACATTGATACTAGGGATTCAAAATACCGGAATCAAGCTAAATTTTAATTATGCTACTTTGAAGCACGCTTCCGTTTAATAATATGAGCAAGATAATGATAATTACGGACTTTTGGAGATCCCGGAATGTGTGATTAGGAGAGACTTCAGATTGCTGAAAAAGTATACATCGAAATTATAGAAAAAATCGGTTGATAATGGCTCATAATGTGTAGAGAGCAATGAGAACACTGCAGAGAGCTAAGAGGGAACAATGTCGATGTCCCGACTTTTGATGATCACAAGATTCCGAATTAGTGGAGTGAAGATTTAGGATAAGAGCTTCCGAAATGTCAGATATTTTGATCATGGGATTCGGGATTGCAAGCTCTACCCAGTGATCGAGATGAGAAGATGTATAGTCCGGCAGCCAGAGCGAGTTTCTGCAGGGAAGGAGGCCGACAATGAGACTATCACAGAATGATGTACACCTCATAATCCGGCAGCCAGAGTGAACTTCTGCAGGGAACGAGGCGGGAAATGAGACTATCACAGAATGATGCACACCTCATAGTCCGGCAGCCAGCACGAGTTTCTGCAGGGAACGAGGCCGAGAATGAGACTTTCACAGAATGATGTACACCTCATAGTCCGGCAGCCAGCACGAGTTTCTGCAGGGAACGAGGCCGAAAATGAGACTTTCACAGAATGATGTACACCTCATAGTCCGGCAGCCAGAGCGAGTTTGTGCAGGGAACGAGGCCAAAAATGAGACTTTCACAGAATGATGTGCACCCTATGCCTACTACGAATCTGCAGGTCTGCCGAGTTCTAGTTAGTTCATCTTCTTGTCAGACAGTATCAAAGAAAAACACATGTAAATCCAATGGGACGCAGATTGCAGTTTTTGACTAAAACGAATTTTTGTATGTTTTCTCTGATTAAACGAAAAGTACTCAGCCCAGAGTCATAATTTTTTACATGAAATGTCTTCAGGTCATTTCTTTTCAGTTTCATGCTCCCCTGTCTGTAAGGCCAATTACATTTAGATTTGGCGAGCCTCTTACTGTCACCAAACACAGACGTTTTTAGCAACTTTATCCACATTCAACCACATTCTCACATACATTGCCGATCAGAAGCATGATAATAGCACATGCACATCATTGGAAATGACCTGAAGACATTTCATGCCAAAAATCATGACTCTGGGATTAGTACTTTTCGTTTAATCAGAGAAAACATAGAAAATTTCATTTTAGTCAAAGACTGCAATATGGGTCCCATTGGATTTACATGTGTTTTTCTTTGATCCTGTCTGACAAGAAGAGGAACTCACTAGAACTCGGCAGACCTGCAGATTCGTAGTAGTCATAGGGTGCACATCATTCTGTGAAAGTCTCATTGTCAGCCTCGTTCCCTGCACAAACTCGTGCTGGCTGCCGGACTATGAGGTGCACATCATTCTGTGAAAGTCTCATTGTCAGCCTCGTTCCCTGCACAAACTCGTGCTGGCTGCCGGACTATGAGGTGCACATCATTCTGTGAAAGTGTCATTGTCGGCCTCGTTCCCTGCAGAAACTCGTGCTGGCTGCCGGACTATGAGGTGCACATCATTCTGTGAAAGTCTCATTGTCGGCCTCGTTCCCTGCAGAAGCTCGCGCTGGCTGCCGGACTATGAGGTGTACATCATTCTGTGAAGGTCTCATTGTCGGCCTCGTTCCCTGCAGAAGCTCGCGCTGGCTGCCGGACTATGAAGTGTACATCATTCTGTGAAAGTCTCATTGTCGGCCTCGTTCCCTGCAGAAACTCGTGCTGGCTGCCGGACTATGAGGTGCACATCATTCTGTGAAAGTCTCATTGTCGGCCTCGTTCCCTGCAGAAACTCTTGCTGGCTGCCGGACTATGAGGTGCACATCATTCTGTGAAAGTCTCATTGTCGGCCTCGTTCCCTGCAGAAACTCGTGCTGGCTGCCGGACTATGAGGTGCACATCATTCTGTGAAAGTCTCATTGTCGGCCTCGTTCCCTGCAGAAGCTCGCGCTGGCTGCCGGACTATGAGGTGTACATCATTCTGTGAAGGTCTCATTGTCGGCCTCGTTCCCTGCAGAAGCTCGCGCTGGCTGCCGGACTATGAGGTGTACATCATTCTGTGAAAGTCTCATTGTCGGCCTCGTTCCCTGCAGAAACTCTTGCTGGCTGCCGGACTATGAGGTGTACATCATTCTGTGAAAGTCTCATTGTCGGCCTCGTTCCCTGCAGAAACTCGTGCTGGCTGCCGGACTATGAGGTGTACATCATTCTGTGAAAGTCTCATTGTCGGCCTCGTTCCCTGCAGAAACTCGTGTTGGCTGCCGGACTATGAGGTGTACATCATTCTGTGAAAGTCTCATTGTCGGCCTCGTTCCCTGCAGAAACTCGTGCTGGCTGCCGGACTATGAGGTGTACATCATTCTGTGAAAGTCTCATTGTCGGCCTCGTTCCCTGCAGAAACTCGCTCTGGCTGCCGGACTATAAGCTTGGCAGCTACAGCTACGAGTAAAATAGTAAAAAATCAGAAGAAGAATTTCCAATCTTGGAATCATAGGATTGCAGAATCTTAGATGTTTTTCTATCGAATGTTAAGGATGTGACGTCAACTTTCGAGATTATTGCATTTCATGCTATTGTTGTTTACCTTCATCCGCATTAACTCGCCTGCAAAGGGTGATCAATACTGCTGCTCGGATCGTTTACAATGTTCGTCCGAATTTCCACGTTTCTCCACTACTTTGTGAGCTTGGCTGCCGATCCAAGGAAGGATAGAGACAAGACTCAACATCCCAACTTTCCTCTGCCTTCAAGGAAGTGCGCCACATTACTTATCTTCCACATTAACAGAAGTATCATCCATTGAAAGCAGAAAAAGACTTCGATCCGCGGAATCCAAGATGCTACAAGTCCCTATCTTCCCCGATCATTCCCGGCTATGGCTTCTCAATTGTGGAATTCCTTGCCACCCGATGTACGACGTTCAGGTTGTCTGCTGCATTTTAAGAGACTTTTAATGACTTACTTGCTGAACAAGTTTTTTATGTAGAAATTTTTTTCAATTGTAAAGCGGCCTTGAAGTCACTTTGGTGATGAAACGACCTTATTTATCGCATTCCAAAATAAATGAATTAATAAAAACTATGGTGAATTGCAATGAGAATAGAAACTTCGGTCAAATGAAAAGAACTCCATCTGAGCAGTTCAATCTCGCGATTTAGCTTAAACCAGAAACTATTAATGTAAACATCAATTTCAGCCTTAAAACAATCTCCAAGCAATCTTCCCTGAAGATCTGAATCCCTGGATTAGCTTGATTCCTAATTTCCGGGATTGTGTATTCCGCCATTAACTAACAATGTCATCCTTAAAACTATCAAACTTGCAAACAGCAGCTTTAGTAAATGACAAACACAAATTCTCACCTATTTATGAAAAGGCAAATCAGTTGGTTGCTGACAAGGTAGTACTGACAACTTCATCGCTGTGTGGTGTGAGCAGAAGATATTCTCATCTTCAGAAGAACTTAGTAGATATTTCTTATTTTCGACTATTTCGCTCAAATGTCAATCATGGGATTTTGACACTCCAGTCAACGGATTGGAATCTCTACTTGATACTTACTCATCGAACCGAACGTCGTGGTCTTTCTGTTCGTAGTGCATCGAGTTCTTAGCCCTTTAAAAGAAAACGATGTGACAAGTCAAAATATTGCCATGTATTGTATTTGGAAAATACACCATTCAAACACACGTATTAAAACTCTTCCCATCTCTGTGCTAGAACACTCCTTTGAACTTTTTGAATGGCCTTGCCATATGTGTTTCTTATCACCGTTCATTCCTCAATTTATTAAATATCAATGAGTCTTATGTCAGCTTTTTCTTCCAATGACTTTAAGTAAAGAAAATAAAGGTAAACTCATAATATAATGTATTATCTTAAGCGCTTTCGATGACTCTTATCATAAGATAACGTCATGATACAAAAGGATTCTAAATAATCTTACAGTGAAAGTTATAGACATTCAAATTACATTGCTATGAAAATATTAATTAAGTAAGTAAAGAATATGCATGCATACTGAAATCGAGACATTGGACTACAGAAAATTAACATAGAGAAGATGAAGGTAGAAAATGGGCTACGTCCACGGCAGGAGCAAATCACTAACATAATCTTTCATGATAATAAAATGACCTCAGTGAGTGATCTTGACATGTTGTACATTTCTGCAGTATGCAGCGACAGTGAAATAGGACTCGATCTTATATCTTTTCATAGCCATGTAATTTGAATGTCTATAACTTTCAGTGTAAGATTATTTTGAATCCTTTTGTATTATGACGTTATCTTATGATAAGAGTCATCGAAAGCGCTTGAGATAATACATTATATTTTGAGTTTATCTTTATTTTCTTTACTTAAAGTCATTGAATCTTAAATCCTTCAATAGCAGTCCGGCAGCCACACGGAAGTCAAAAATTCGATTTTCATAGAATGATGAGAATGCTCCCTATACCTCCTACGAATCTGCGCGTCTGCCGAGCTCTAACCGAATCCTTGTCAGACAGGATCAAAGAAAAAACATGTTAATCCAATGGGACGCAGATTGCTGGTTTTTGGCAGTGAAACTTTTTATGTTCTTTCTTATCAATAGTCCGGGAGCTAGCGTGAAGTTGTGCAGGGAACGAGGTAGTACATAAAACTTTCACATAGCATAGTACACCTCTAACCTACTGCAAAACTTCGCGTCTGCCGGATCAGATCATTTGCTTTTCAGAAATAGAGAGGATAACACAATCCTATGTATTTCCAGTGGTAAAATTGTGACATTTAAGGTGTTGACTCCATATTTTCGAATTTGTGCTCATAAAAGTTACACAACTTGGTATTTTGTTGAACTGGTTATTATAGAAATCATCTACAGATCATGATCTTTCAAATGAGTTATCATTCAGTGACAGAGGATGAAGTAAAGTGTACAAACAGACACTTTTCGTTAAAGTATATCAACAATTTTCCTGAAATTTCTATGTTAAAATTTGCAGTTACATCAACGAAAAGTGTCTGTTTGTACACTTTACTTCATCCTCTGTCACTGAATGATAACTCATTTGAAAGATCATGATCTGTAGATGATTTCTATAATAACCAGTTCAACAAAATACCAATTTGTGTAACTTTTATGAGCAAAAATTCGAAAAAATGGAGTCAACACCTTAAATGTCACAATTTTACAACTGGAAATACATAGGATTGTGTTATCCTCTCTATTTCTGAAAAGCAAATGATCTGATCCGGCAGACGCGAAGTTTTGCAGTAGGTTAGAGGTGTACTATGCTATGTGAAAGTTTTATGTACTACCTCGTTCCCTGCACAACTTCACGCTAGCTCCCAGACTATAACTAAAAGGTACGAAGTCAAAATTTTCGGCATGGATTGTCTTCAGGTCATTTCGTATATTATCATGCTTCTGATCGGCGATGTATGCAAGAATGTGGCTGAATGTGGATAAAATTACTGAAAATGGTTGTATTTGCCAACAGGAAGTGGTTTGCCACATCTGAATGTATTTAGCTTTATAGATATATGTCCATGAACTTGATAAGAAATGACTTGAAGACAAATCTTGCCGAAAATTATGGCTCTAGACTCAATACTTTTCAGTTGATAAGAAAAAACATAGAAAATAACAGCTATCTGCAACCCATTTTGCATTTTATCCTGTCTGACAAGAAGAGGAACTAACTAGAACTCGGTGGACACGCAGATTCGCAGTAGGCATAGGCTGCACATCATTTTATGAAAGTCTCATTTTCGGCCTCGTTCTGGATTGCAGACTATAGTAGTCTGCATGTGCATGTATTGAAAGTGTGCATCTCATTGTGCATGTCCTTTGTATTCGTTGATATTGCACTCTTAAGAATGCACTCTCTATTGGTCTTCGTGGCACAGTGGTTAAGTGCTTGGCCTAGCGATCTTTTGGTTCAGAGGTCGAGCCCCGAGAGTGTCATTGGAAGTCGGCAGGAAGGGCATCCGGTCTCCGTGGCGCAGTGGTTAAGTGCTTGGCCTAGCGATCTTTTGGTTCAGAGGTCGAGCCTCGAAAGTGTCATTGGAAGTCGGAATAAAGGATCACAACGCTCCAGTTAAAAGTTTGACTGTGTCATCACCGTCGAAGTGCCCAGTATGGGGAGTAGTGACGTTAAACCATCATTCATGGCACAATCACGAGTCTTTCATGAGTCTTTGATTCTATCATTTCAGATTCAGGGAAGCTCATCGATCGAAATGTTTGATCTGTCTACTTCTATAGCACGAAGTGGAACATGCTACAAGCCGTTCAACGTAGGAGGTCTGAGATTGGATACTAAAGAGCCTGACAATTCCACAGGGTGAGTGATGAAAGTCAACAGCGACACTACCGTCGATTCTATTTCTAAACCCTGCTTTACTTAAGGGAATGGTTTCAGGCATTTTCTTGATATTGCTTGAAAACTAGCTACATTTGACTTTTAGTTTCTACGTACCTTTGATAGCCAATTCAAATCTTGGTCCATAGGAGCTTTCTGAAGCATTTCGTGAAAATCCAGAATTTCTGTCAATTTCTTTTAAAACTTATCGATTTGAATCCACAAATGCAAAACTATGGCGGTGCTGTCATCACATCGAAATGTCAATTTCAGATCAATTTTAAAAGATCATCGACTACCTACCGATTAGCAAAATCATAAATCTGTGGACCCACATTATCTACATAGCTTTAAAAGGGGTCGAATGCCCCCCGCCTGAATCTAGATGCGCTTCAAAGCTCGGGATGGACAGGGTTAGGACAGCGCCAGATCTATCAGTGACAAATCATCCGCACATCCGCCTTTACGATGCGAGAAATGGCGGAGATGTGATAACGATTGAAGTTTTCTCATACAGCCAGTATTCATTGCTCGATAATTTTTACTTCTCTAATGTGGTCTTCGTGGCACAGTGGAGAGATCCTTTGGTCCAGAGGTCGAGACCCGTAAGTGTCATTGGAAATCGGTAGGAAGGGCATCTGGACTAAAAGATCGCAACACGCCGGAATAAGTTTGACCACGTGAGCAGCATGGGTAGCAGTGGCGTTGAACCACATGTTAGAAAACAAGATATGAGACTACCTTTGAGATGTACAGAATTCTATCTATATACGATACAGCAGTAACACAGAATGACATGCTTATTGCAAAATCAAGCACTGCTGAGGTACAAGGTAAAGCATGATAACAAGTTCAAGGCATGTTGATTCGTTAATTAGTGGATACCTACTTCGCGGTTATACATACATGCCAAGTCTCCCGCATTTCGCGGGAGTCTCCCGACATTTTTAGTCAATCTCCGCTCACCCGCATAATTGCTTAAATCTCCCGCATCGTAATTTATTTACGCCGTATTTTAAAGTAGGCCAACAGTTTTTATCCTTCTAGTGTGCTCTTTCCATCATTCAAATGTAGCAGCAAGCGTTCGGACTGATTAGCCACTCACCGCTAGCCTATTCTTCGATTAGCCCTCCTCCATTCCCTCACAACCAATGAGAAGCATGCAATCATACGTTTATTGAAACGATAGATCTTCTTTTGATTCACGAATTCTATCTTTTTTATTGGAAATGTGATAAATTAATTGTCTTCAAAAATAAATATTCTCCATTTATTGAAGGAAATATAGGAAGTTGATAGGGCTTTTAAATATGATTTAATCTAATTTTACTATTTTTGTTGTTGGATCATTTGATGTTGGGTCTCCCGCATTTTTGTTTTGAAACTTGGCATCTCTGGGTTATAATGTACGTTAACGAAGCGATCGACGATCCCGGAGTGGTCAATTGGACGAGTTATCAGTCAGTGTATATGCCGATATAATTGCAAGAAACAGACTGATAGGTTCATTTACTTTTATATATGGTAGACTGACCGAGATAGATTGCTTTATCTTGGTTTTTGGTGTAGAGATGACATTTTTTAATGCTGATTGTCACGCTTAGAACTAGTCCTGAGGGTCTGAAAGATCCGTTTTCCATTGAGTGTAATGCAATTTCAAGCCTGAATTCTGACGAACTAAATCATTGAACCGCATTGAACGTTCACAGTCACCAAATTTAGAATGTCCACTTGGCAGATGTTCAGTCTTCAAGTGACAACGACAACTCCTGTGTGTTCCATAATACAACTTTCCTCACGCATTACGCGCGCTTGGCCAATCACGTCAGCCAAAGGGGGCCGGCTCTCTCCTCTCTCTACTACTGCGCGCAATGGCTGAGGTATAATCGCGTCACCTCTAGGGTAACAACGACAGACGAACTCTGTGAATGGGCTCAATTTGATTTTTCGAGTCCACCAAAGTGTATTTCGTGCACATACATCGGCACAATCCCGGAATTCAAACTGATACACTGAATTATCCGTCAATGCCAGAGTGAATAATACTAAAATTGTACATCAATGATCTAGAAAACAAATCAGAGATTGTGATAGAAAGTTTTACTCTGAAAACATGGGAAATTTAATGTACGTTTTAAAAGTGCTGGTCATAATATTAGCTTATCCCACTGTCAATTCAAATGTTTGCTCCATGAGCTGCTATCACAACAGTTGTGTACGCATTCATTGAGCTGATTAAAATCAATGTTCGGAATATATTATTCTGCACACGTAGGAATTCAAATCCAATTTGCAATTTTCCGGCCCGTCATTCTGAGGCTCCGCGGAAGTCGCCGTTCGCATTGGTTCACAGTCTCTCTGATGGGACAGCCATTGGCATTTGCATGTGAATGAGCTGACCTTTCAATTCATTTTTTTAACTTCTAAATACTTCTTCTCATACCTTCAATTTCTTTTGTCTTGTTACTTGTTGTTATATTGCTTCATTGATGGAACATAATTTCTTCTGCACACGCAATGTTGACTTACGAAAGTTTCTGAAATCACATTTTCAAAAATAGCAGATGAAGAAATTATGTGATCATGAGATTTTTCTAATGATTTTATTTTGATATAGATTACAGACGGTTTTAAGACTCATATCTAAAGGTACTATGAAAGTCATGTCTACCATTTATTGGAAATAACATTACATGAGGAAACTTAACGGGTTGTTAGGCAAGAAAATGCAGTGCACGGTTTTATTGAAATACAATTTATACTGTCTTCAGTCTCATTTGAGACAACGATTTGAGATGTTGTTAAATTGCGCTCCCATGTTCTGCATCAAGATTTGCATGTACTCTATAAATGAACCGACATTGACGACAATAATCCACGTCTTGAGCCGGGTGGTTCAGCCAGTGAAATATAATTTTGTTTTAATTTTCAGTCCTGCATCTTACAACCCGAAATTACCAACCAATAAGCGTATTCAAAAGGTCTGGAGGGTTTGGTGGCAAATCTATTCCTCCATATGATTATCCGGTGTTGAGCACTGTTCGTAGAAAATACGCGTAAGGTATGAGACAACTTCAATTTCTGTCAATTCTCCCTGTCGTACAATGACATCAATATCAAATAATGTTTTTTAAGCATCTGGAATTTTAGCTAGCCTTCCACTTGCAGTTGAATGCAGAAACTATATCATCTGATGATATTTAATCCTTCTACGAGTACTATTAATTAAATCGCCAAGTAGCTTGACTGAATTCAGGGAAGACTGATGGCAATCATAGACATCGAAGCATATCAACAGTATGCAGGGGTGGATTGAAGCCATACGGAACGATTGAGGACTCAGTCACACAGAAAGCAAAGCAAGGACCACATAGCGTCCGATCTAACATATTTTCCGCAAGCTATCAATCGCTCTGCTTTGTTTTACTCGCTTGTATTGCAGTCTATAAGTGTCTGATGATCTTATCTTATTATTTGCCGCTAAACGCTTGGAAAAGCTCTCAGTTTGGCCTTATGGTAGCTTGCATTAGCACCTATCTTATTTATTTCAACTATTTTCTATTGATGCAATAAATGAGGCATCGAGTTTTGTTTGCTCTTTCTTGGTGAAAAGATGTTCAACATTTCTAAGTGTTTTTCTCAGCTGGGTTTTCCTTTCGATGTCATCAGTGGGAGTGCGGTCAATAGATGCGGTTGCATGCGGGCGAATGCCTCGCTTAAATTCTGAAAATTTAACCATTTTTATCCTTCCATGATTGAGGGACAGTTTGGGCTCTGAATATCGCATAAAATCTAATAGAAAGTCATTTCATTGAGGGATGAGGGACATCTAAAGAGCTTTAACAACGGTGAGGCATCGCGCATTCACTGGTGTCTAAATCTATTTGCATTGGACTAACCCGCAGTCTGTGCACGCTGTCTTCTCGCCCACATCAGGCTCCTATACAAAAGCTCTGTGAAATTTCCATATAGTGGCTACATTCGGCGAAATGGTCGCATCGCTCACTTTAGGGAAAATGATACAGATAGACAAGATCTCATCAGACTGACTTGTGTGCATGTGTATGCATTGTATGAGCCAGTCCGATGTGTTATATATTGGTCATCCATCACCAGCTAATAGAACAAAGCGTTGTCTGGAATGTACGATGTAGAAACTGTCTTGGACATTTTATGCTATCAATTTTGTTTACCGATCTGGCAGAATATTTGCCGAAAAAACTGTTGTTGTTAGCTGAGAGGGCGACCCGATGACCAAAATGAAATTCAAATAAACGACGAAGAAGCGCTGAAGGATTGAAAAGGCGTACATTCGTCGATAAGAAGACAATTTTTCTATGGTGGTGGTTTGATGCTCAAGGTACTGAATGTCCATTGAGAAAACTTCACTTGTAACCTTCGAATGATGTAAGAAGGCTTTTTCTATCATATTGTCATTTGATGACTTCGTTAAAAAGTCAAGGAGGATGGACTTCAATTTTAGATAATTTCGTGAATATTCGCGTTACGTGTTAGCGCCATTTTCAATATCGAATATGATACATGCCATATCGTGCAATTACAATGTCTAACTTTGAACGCATGGACATTTAGAAAATATCAAATTCTGATTCTGCGCATCGCATGCCTATCGATAAGTAGCACCGCACGCAACTGCATGTCATGGTGTGTTAAAACTTGAACAAATGAATGCAAATATCCCAGTTGTCCACTTTCAATAAACCGAAAACATTTTCATAAGTAACCTGATTGTCAATAAATCAATGAGATGTCAACAGCCAATTCATGAGTGTTTTGTAGTGTATTTGACCGTTGTGTCATCACATTCATGAGTGGTGATGTTCTAGCAGACCCTAAACCGGTTTAACTATCTCTTGAGCTTGCAATGAACTACTCAGGCAAATGTCTGGATGTGTTTATAGAGTTGATCTATAGCTGAACAAAAAGAGTGAATTTTTATTATTGACATTCTTATGCTTATTGCATTGCATTTAATCACATTCTCGCAAATATCACTGATCATATTATGATAACAAAACACACATGATGGGAAACCACCTGAAAACATTCCATGCCAAACATTATGGCTCTAAAATATGAGGAGGGCTCTGGGTTCAGCTATAATGGCCGCGACTCATTCCTTTATTTACTGCGTGTTAGTGATAATCAATCCACATCTGGTGCATGAGAACATGAAAACGTTTGACGTTTAAGAATTACGAGTTATTAAGAATTATTTGACGTTTAGGAATTATCTGCGCTGCGCTTGACCAGGAAGCAAAGATCGGCAATGATAAAATGATATCATTTTATTCTGAGGAGAGTATTTATTCGTGAAATAGAAATCATCACATTTATGAAGAGATTCATGCACCTTCGACACAGAGAAAGAGATAAATTGCGATAAACCTGTAATTAACTTTGCACCCATTCAGGGTTGGTCGGCAAAAAAACCCACCCGGGGTTTTATCGGGTTATATCCGGGCGGGTTTTTTCGGGTTTTTTATACCGGGTTTTTCGGGTTTAATCGGGTTTTTTCGGGTTTAATCTAGTTATTTCGATTTTCTTGAAATTAAGAGGTAATCTCATATTTTAAAATTATCATTTTTATTGAAAAATCAAAACTACATTGCACACATCAGTTGATAATAGTAAAACCATGATTAAAATACAATATCGATGAGAAAAATATTGGTGAGTAGGCTAGTATAGGTTACTGTCATTTTAGCACGTACCAAATATTCAGATAATTACAGGCTATCTAAATAAGGAATCATGAAGTTATTCTCTCACCTACATTTACGAATAGTATACTTTACACAAGATTGGCTGTTATCTAAAATTTATAAGTTTTTTCTATTATTGTATTATCAGAGAGAAAACACATGTGTAGAGGTCTATAAATTGAACTTTTTAATATTAAAAAATATGGTCAAAACGGGAAGATCTAATTATGAGTTCATCTGAAACATCGATCACCAAATATTGTTTGTCATTACCGGTATATTCCAAAAAGTAAGAAAGAAAAAAATATAGGCCTTAGACAAAAATATAGGCCCAACTGTTATTCAGTGTTACTGATCACTAAAGCTAAATAATACGCAGATCGTTTCGTTCGAACTCTTCATATCATAATTTCGATTCATTTTATTTATTTATTTATTGATAAACCTGAGGATGGTCGTTTGGTTGTGGGGGATCGAAAAGGACCTCGTCACTAATATGTGAAATCGAGGACGCACGCTGTTTCTTTATGGTTCCGGATCAGTTTTTTTTTTTTGTCCGTCGCCGACTTGCTGCCTGCTGCGGTATCCAGTAATGACGCGCGCGTCCACGCACGCGCCCACCCCGAACTCCCCATCATTTCCGAGTGTTCTTATTGTATGCTATAATACATTAATGACAGACTTTGTGGGCAGTGGCTTTAAATCATGTTTGCCAATATCGATCTTATCTTACGCACTTTCGGATGCACCCAGCCACCAAAGACATGCGACCAGCAGGCGGTCAACCAATATGGTGTGCTTCCCGAATTCCATCATCTCACGAATGCATCATACAGGTCGCTGTTGACAAATCCAGGCTGGTGATGTATCGGCGAGTAAGGGCATGGACAATGGGTAGCATATCAGCATAATTTAGGGCCGTTAAATTTCTTGCGCAATGGAAAACATCGGACATTGACATATTATTCGGTTTCCTTTTCTATATTTGGTGTTGTAGTTAAGAAAACATGTAGATTACGGAATTGTATACATTCAATACGATGATTTTTGAGAAGAGGAGAGTCAATAAATCAGGAAATGATTGGCCATTACTTGTATTTTAATTATGAGCATCGAAAAAATGACATAATATGGCAAAATCCTTTCACCACACCCCCCCCCCCCCCCCCCCCCCCCCCCCCCCCCCCCCCCCCCCGATTTCGCCCGATTTTCACCGATTCACCCGATTTTCACCGATTTCACCGATTTAACCCCCGGGGGGGTTTTTTTCACCCGCCCGAATTTCGCCCGCCGGGCGGTTGAAATTCGGGTTTTTTTCTGTCCGGGTGGGTTTGACCCAACCCTG
>CAJQUW010012561.1:0-11657 GCA_907163375.1 Prostheceraeus crozeri | reverse complement strand
GGTGTCGTCTCATTTCACATAATCTCATTTCGCATAGTCTCATTTCGCATAATCTCATTTCGCATAGTCTCATTTCGCATATCTTCCGTTGCATCATTACTTGTAGTTTCATTTCGCATAAATATAATAAAGGCCTGTATATTATAATAAAGGCCTATTACATATAGATAATCGATAATTGTGTTATGAGCCCAGTTATTATGAATCAAAACCGCAAGATGAAACATTTGAAATATTGTATTCATGAAAATCACCCTCTATCACACCTTGTTTTCAACGCACCAGCAAACTGCACTAGCACCAGCATAGTCGTACACAGCAATTTCTCTGTTCTGCAAACGTGTTTTCAGTCTCACCACATAGTCGGTCAGTTACATCCCTGTATTTCTGCTTTTGAGGTGGATTTAACCCTCCAGATTGCAGCAGACGAAGTTTGTGCTCCACTTCTTGTTGCTTTGTTTGTAGCAACTCTATTAGTTTATATATGTTAGGATGTGGGCGGCCTAACTCTCTATTGAGAACACCATGCCAAGCCTCCAATGGTTATTGTACGGAATCCGTCGATATTGTCAAAATGATTCCACATTTCCTTGGGAAATATTGCGGCAGAGGTATCCACCCATGTCGTAGTTACATAGTCCATGAATGGGATCACATCCTCATCAGTCAATTCGTTCAGTGCCATCCATCCATACTTCATCAACAACTCTAAGGGAATCAGAGGGAGAGCCGAAGATCGACGAACAAGACGATTGAATGACTGATTTTCGGTGTATTTGTTTGTCAATCCGAGTGCCTGTACCTTACGCCAAATTGCCTGAGTAAAGTGAAACAGGCATCCACGAATCCTCGAAGAAGGGAATAGTTGATTTACGCACTCAATCATGGCTTTCTCAAAGTCAATACACACAGTTTGAGGTTGAAGTCGATGGCCAAAGCGTTCGGCAGCTTGTTGCAGAAGCTGAAACATCTTCTGTAAGTCTGTGGTCACTCTTTTGGTAATAAGGCCACCACAACAGGAACCATACACTCCATCACTTTAACATGTATAGAATACACTTGAGTAAACATTTCTGGTGCGGATTTAAATGTTCCATCCATAAATATTTCAGTAGCTAAACACAAATAACGAAGATTTTGCGCCGTGCCGAAAATCAAAATACGGTCCTCTGCTCCATCGTTTGCTAGGAGGAAAGGGCGGCCATCCTTTGTTTGGGTCCACTGTCCTTGTAAGTCAATTTCGCTTCTGGAATGTGGTATATTTGGCAAACGCTTTGATCTTGCCCTGTACAAAGTACATCTGTACTTGTTGAAAGATGGCAAGCTATCCATTGTGGTTTCGTCAGGGTTTGCCAATGCGTCTCCAAAGGCGTCCGAGAACAGCCGCTTAATAGGTTTGAATGGCTGTTTTATCGCCTCTTCTTTCACATTATTCAAAGTCTTTTTGATTTCAATGTTCTTATAGTCTGGCGCATGATTGTGTAGGCCCGGAGTCTTGATTACTAGATCCTCATCGGTGACTGCCGTTACGCCGCAATTCTGTACGCGGCAACGCCAGTGTTGACGTTTCTCCATTCTTCGGTTGATAGATAATAGATATCCGTCGAATTCTAAAAGCTTGCCACCACGTTGTGAGGTTACAAACTTCGCAATATTTTTCCCAGTCTTCATCATAAAATCACAGCAATGAAAAATATATGCCTTCCGTTATGAACGGAATTTATTTATTTATACATTATGAACGGTTATCCCGTGGTCATTCGCAAGCCAATTGTCAGAAATTGGTATTTGATACTTCAGCTATCACTCCAATTTCCATTTCTATTCAATTCTCACTCCTAAACAGATTAGGTGTTAACAATGGCTTAATTAAACAGATAAAGGTGTTGACAATAGCTTACAATAGTTACAAAGAACAAGTTACAAGTTTTTCGAAGATGATGAAATTATGCGAAATGATATATCTGTGTTATGCCATTTGATACACATCGACGGATTAGATGATTACATAAGATTAAATTGCACAACAAAGAGTTATGCGAAATGAGAATATGTGAAATGATACGGAGCCGTATTTTATCTTCACACTTTTTATTCCCAGAACTGTATATCCGATATCTTCGGATTTAAATTCAAAAATAACATCAGCAAGTGTCATCAATTGCAAGCCCACATATATTACCCAGTGTTTTGCGCTCTACTTGAAAATTGTCCCGAATACCTGGTACTTAGTGAAAATATCTATGTGAAAGCGTCAAAATCAAATGTTACATGTTGCCATTATTTGTTTGCTGGCACTGTCCAATCCAGTATAGTTGCGACACAGGCTGTAACCGACCCGGTCTTTACTGCATGTTTTTATGTACAACAGGTTCATTTTGCATGTATTATTTAACTTGTTTTGCCAAGTAGTCATTAGTTCTCAGTACCTAATCAAGCTCTTAACCTTAAATATGTAGTTTTATACATTTGCTCATATTCATTTCTATATATTTTTTCTAACTCCCGATATTGGTTTCTCCTTTGGTTTTCTAATTATCTTTTTCTGAAGGATTCCTTAAGTGCATAAACTGACTTTCTTCCCTCAAGTTTTGATTGAGCTGTGTTGTCTAGCATGTGGTAGGGGTATTCTACAATTACGAATGTTAATTTGCAGTGCCGATGATCGAAGGAAGATTATTTATTCAAATTGCGAATCGCGATCCTTATAGCAGACATGTACATCGATAAAGGCCAACTATTAGTATCGTGTGTCCAGATCCAATCGTTAGGATGAATTGATAACAAAATTAAATACTTGTGTAGCATTGTGTTACTCTGCTTGGATAATCATCTGTTGCAGTCTAAAACTCAGCTTGTAGAATTCGATCAGCATGTCAAGGTAACAAGAATGCCTAAACTAGTCGAGGCCATCTTGTAAAATGTGCAGCATGTTTCACAAGTACAATTTCATTCCAATGCTGCCTAGGTCGTGCACCCATAAATTCAGAATCGCATTCCAGTGAACCCAGTCATTGTTTAGCACTATGGCAGTTGGGTCAGTTGAAATCTGAAATCCCAACACATCCATATCTTCGCGATTTTATGGTTTGTAAAATGTATTGTTTGGCACTATTGTGAATATTTCCTCTATTCTGTTCATTTTCACATGCTTATGCAAACGTTTTTGAAAATATACCTTCGATATTCTGGAAGATACAATATTTTCCGGGAGCCTATCTGCTTCCATTTTTTCTCCAGTTAATGCTGAGAACTGCTTCAATAAATCAAATGACAAACAAGAATTTCAATCAGATGTTTTTTGTTCGTCACGCTTCTCAACTAGGCTTTGATGAGAGCTGAAAATGAACTAATGTCTTCTTGCGCACTGAACAATAAAACTGCGGAATAATATTAGTCTAAACTGTTATGGCCGATGTCTAATGAACTTGTCTTGTGATATTGATTTGGTTGGAAAATCAAGTATTCGATGCATTGACATAGTGGAAACTGAAGAGAAGAGTACGTTCTGGATACGTAGATAAGAATGTTATTAAGATGAAGTGTATTTCCAAATATCATTATCATTTTGTCGATTTGTTAACTGAATTAGTAGTAATAGCTGAAGAAATCAATACACTAAAGCATCAGAAGGGAAAGAAGATGTAGTGTAAATTCATCTCCCTACATCTTAATGATAGAGTTGGAAGGCGGAAATGATGGAATGAGATCAAAACTGTTCGAGTTTTGAGACAGAATAATCATAATCCTGCTAAAAAAATGAGGAGAACCGCAAAATTTGTAATGCACCATAGACCTGTGAGATCGATGGTATGAAAAACCACAATCTGCTGCACCAATAATTTTTTTTGTTCCACTGGAAGATTGTTTGTCTCGTGCCAATACAAGCTTATAGCATGTAATAATGCTCCACATTGCTCTTTAGCGTTCAGCTGTAGGTCTACTGTATGGCACGTCTTCCCAATTTATACAAATGATAATGTAGAACACCTAGTGACCTGCATCCAGTTCCATGGCGGTTGAAAGTTGCTCTAATTTGATGAGGTGAGCTGATAAATAAATTAATTGTGATTCTGACAGCTGATCTCACATGTTCGATCATTTCAGCAGTTTATTCAAAACCTGTAGGTTTAGGTGTGGCACAGATTTGTCTGAATGGCGATTTTTTCCTCCAAGTAAAATGATAGGACTGCACGGCAGCATTATTAAAATTTTACTCTCATCCTATGTCTTCTTTCCAAGCAGATAAGTTAAAGTTGATTCTCCATATTTCAGGAGAATTTTGATCCTAAAAACATAATTGAATTCCTTAGACTCGCTTGCTCACGTAATAAATCCATTGTATTTTATGATGTTGTAGTCATAGATTGACGTTTAACAGAAGTAGATGGGGCTTTATTTTTGCGTAAAATATTTTTATGGGGTTTTATGATTTTCTTTATTCAGAGATGAAACGTCAGATGTTTAATTCAATTAAACGTAACTGAAAATTCGCGATGACTCATATCATGCATTTATCAAATACATTGATCAGATAGACCGTCGAACCCACACATGATTGGAACAATCGATGACAAATTATAAACGCATGAGTGCGGTCCTCAAACGTCCCCAAAAATCCTTTCATGTGACATTCAAATATCAGATGTTTATTTGCAAAAAAGTTTGCAATAAACAGATATGAGCAACATTCGAGATAACATACACAAATTAGTGCCAAACAAACACTGCATTTTGCAAACTATAGAGCTGAAATATGATAGAGAGGAGGAGAGGCAAATTAATTTACGCATGCAATAAAATCAAATGTCCGTCACGCCACAATGGAAAAGAATTAATAATTTGATTTCGTGTCTTTACTTATTAAGCTCGTTTAATCTTCTTATGTCTTATTAAGTCGAGGATCAGGCAACGTGAATTAATAATACACACATAATAAGATTAATGCAAAATGTAAGTAAATATCAAATAGATTTATCTCACCTGTACTGAGGGCCTAGGGGGACATAGGGACCCGCATGTACAAAGTTCTGCTGAATATTGGTTACACTTCCTATCTATCTTTTGAATAATCTCAGTGCTGTGACTTAAGTATCATTTAGTCCACTTTGAATTGACTGAAATTTTATCATTTTTCAGGCATGCATGTCGGAAATAGAAATTCACAAAACCCTCAATCATCCCAGAATTGTGAAAGTTTTCGACGTGTTCGACATTGACAATGACGCCTTTCTGCACAGTATTGGAGTACAGTCAAGGCAATGATTTGGATTTCTACCTCAAGCCAAATAAAACTAAAACCATCCCAGAGCGAGAAGCCAAATCAATAATTTGTCAAGTCGTCAGTGCTCTTCGCTACCCTCAACGAAAGGAAACCGCCCGTTATCCATTACGATCTCAAGCCAGGCAACATTCCTCCTTGGGCATGGTGACCTCTCCGTGAGATCAAGGTGACTGACTTTGGTCTGAGCAAACTGATGACAGAGACAAATATAAGTGCTGATTCTGGCATGATCTGACATCACAGGGTGCTGGTACATATTGGTATCTACCTCCAGAGTGCTTCGAAACTGGTAGAAATCCACCTAAAATATCAGCTAAGGTCGATGTGTGGTCCGTGGGTGTTATTTTCTATCAATGTCTTTTTGGAAAGAAGCCATTCGGTCACAATATGTCACAAGCAGATATTCTGCACAACAATACCATACTGATGGCCAAATAATAACCTTTCCAAATTACCCAAAGGTGAGGCTATCGAACTTTATGTAGAATTAAGATAACGTTTCGTACTTTCGATGAAAATGTAATGTAATAACTTGTTGCTGTTGTTTTTCAACAGGTGAGTGATGGTGCAAAGATCTTCATCAAACGTTGTTGCACCTATAAGAAGGAACTGCGTCCTAATGTTTTCCAAATCGCCAACGACGATTACTTGAAACCGAAGGCTCAGCTCAGGTTAGCATGGTGAATTCGATTTTGTTGTTATACAACAAGTAGACAAAGTATCTTGTGTTATTAGTAATGCTTGAGTAGCATGACAGAGCACTAAAATTGATTTTCAGTTATTAGTTGACACTGTTATGTAGCCTAATTATAATTTTTTAGACTAATAAACGTGCAAAATGACCTCTGGAAGACTAAAAAGTTCGTAGTTTTAATTAAGTTATCCCAGTGCGCGTCACATTTTTCGTAAACGAAGTGGCAATTGAATTCATTATTGAAATCATTTTGCTAATTCACTGATAAATGACATTATAAGAAAGAATATAATTTTACATATTCTTGTAATATTAAAATATATTTTATACGTGCAGAAAGGATTTTTATCTTGACAAGAAATGCACATTGAATTTTCCGGATTTTTGATTATTATCACCATTGTTGAAATCCGTCACTAAATTATATCGTTCGTATAGTGAGCTTTCTTAGCTTCGTGTACCGAAATTCATGGAATGATAGTTCTGAGTGAATTGAAACTCAATGGAACTTTTCTCTTTGCACTTGCAGACACAATCTTGATGCCTGTCAACTCCCAGGTCCGACAGTAATGCCTCCGTCTTCCTCACTGCGGTCCCCAATGCCGGCAACAACTTCAGCGCGTGCCCACACTGGTTTCTCTATGCAGGTCACGTGACACGACGGATGGCGCACCAGAGGCAGTCCTCCAGCAGTAGTGCAGCTCTGTTGGCGGATTAGCTGATCAAGAGGCTTCAGATTTCGAGAGAATGACAGATTGCGATCCCTCCCACCATTGATTCCCAACCCCTCGAAACATGCAACGGACACGCGCTGTAGTTGACAGTTCGTTGATCGCTTGTGTGACCGCTGTGAACAGTTGTTTGTCGTCTCCTCTTTCTTCTATCTTCACTCTCCTCTCTTCTACTCAGTCTTTCTTCTCCTCTACCTCCTACTCCTATCGGCCGCGTGCTCCTGCTCTCTTGCTCCTGCCCTCCTAGTCTCTATTTTGATATTCCACATCTGTGAATATTCTGCTATGTACAGTGAGGTATGTGATAGATGATCATGTAGCGGCTCGGCAGGCACGGTAATGATGATGATGATGATGTTTAAAATTCCATTCATTTTCCTTCAAAAAATTCTGCTCTTTATTTATTGTATTTTGTAAATATTCTTCCAAACTCTGACTGACGGTGGTCAATTAGTCGCCAATTTTTGTAACCATGTGTTTCTCTGTCTTCTCCTGCCCCCCGATCCTCCCCATTCGAGATAGGTTTGATGTCGTCTCATTCTCAATCATGTCAATGTGGCAAAACTGTGTATGACTGTAGGAGCAAAGGTACACCTATTTTTTGATACGCAGCAACAGCGAAGGGATTCAATTGTAACTTTCGTTGGCTAACAAAGGAGAAACGGTGAGGTGAACTACGTGCGAGTGAAGAGTGTGTGTACAGTAATAATCTATGTCTGTGCGTGATTTGTTAGCTCTCCTGAGTTGTTTTACCAGCCAGCGGTTAATTTTTTTGATGACGTTACTTCCCGACCCCTGTTTCTTCTTCCCTACTGTCCATCCATATCCCATCTCTGGGATTCTCGTCTTAACTTTTATTACGAACGAGCCTGACAGTTAGTTTTGACTGTGGCCTGTGTGTTCAAGCTTAATAATAGCCGCCAGAAAGGAGATGGAGTGATTTAAATTGCCCATCGTCAAAGAAGGCTGTCACTCATTTTATACGTAATGGCAAGGGAGGACTACGTTGGGCTAATATTTGGATGGTAGGTTAATGAATACATCTTCTTTGTGTCCTGTTATGAGAGGAGTGAACTGCGGTCTACAAGCGATAACGGACGGATTGAAAACAAGTCGACAATGTTTCGCCCAATAATTTTGTGACTAAGTCTCTGTGATAAATATGGGGAGGAAGGTGGAGAGCTTGTGAGAGTTGAGAGCATGCCTTCTTCCCTTCGCACCTCAAATCCTCAATCACGGGATGCACGCCTGTCTTTGAGTAACATGTGTTGTAAGTTGCACCTGCTATTGTTTTTGATTTGATAACTGAAATTCCGCCGGAAATTAAGTTCAATATCGCTAGGACGAAAAATGATAGATTTTTTTTATATGGGAATGACTTAATGTAGGCAAATAAGCCTACGTATGGTGATCGGGCTATCCATGAAAGAACACCGCGAGAGCGTACCTGACTGCGAAACATACTTGGAAGGGGTTTCAGTATGTCTTTTACTATTGTGGCAAAGCATATGTTTTTATATAGGCCCTTCATCAACTTTGTAAATATTCTTACTATTAAAATGGTGAGTACGTAGATATCAAGGGACCTCGTAGACTTCCACACGGATTGTTAGATGAGGAGAAAGAAATTGTTCATTCATGCAAACTTCACGATTATCCGGACTTTAGGTGCACCTTCACAAAGGGTGTTGCTCACTTTAAATAAGGATGTGCCAAATAGTAAACTTGGATTGGGAAGCTGGGATTTCGCGACTTTTTTCATGATTTTAAAACGGTTCGTTGGTGAACGAAAAAACCGCACCGGCACTTTGCGAGCTATGCCTATTCCCAGTGGAAAAAATATGCTAAGTGTTTAGCATAATCCTAGCATTTCATGACGGAAAAATTCTAGCAAACATGTCCGCACGCAGGTCTAGCATTATTCCTTGAAGAAACGCTAGGAAAATGCTAGCTCTTCGTGTGATAAATATTCCACCACAATGAAACTAGCATTATGGTGGAATGTTGTAGCATCAGAATGTTACTATTTGCCAAATATATGCTAGCACGGATATAATGCCAACTTACGACTTCAGTCTCCAGTCTTCCGTTGAGTAGGCTAATCCAATTACCAAGTGATTTCCGAATCATAGATAATAGACATCAAACATGACTTGGGAATCGATTGGCTTTTGGTACATAGCCTACTACTTCATTACCAGACTAAAAAAAGAATTTAGATGACTACAGTGTGACAGCAGTTAAAATCCGTAGAATCTTTTTGAAACATTAACCCTCGGACGGCCAAGGTCGGTTATATTCCTAGGACGGCCAAGGGTGGCTTGAAAAGCCTCCCTCACTAATTCGACATTATATTGTTTTTATTGACTTAAATTAGTTCAAGTATGGTAACGAAAGCTTCCTCTCTGAACTGTTAGTCATAAAATTGCATTTTCGCGGAAATTATTTCGATTCTATAGCCTAGCCATAACATTTAAACTTCTAAGATCCTTATTATCGGAAGTGAATGAGTTGTCGCGCTCGTTAATGAACTTCAAAGCAATCAGCCAAGCCTTATGTGTGTGCGTGGGTGCGTGAGAGAACATAACCGCTTTCTCGCTTTTGTGCGTGACATATGAATCAAGTCATATAGTGTGAATAGCTGTTCAATCTCGGCTGTCGCTTCTTGTTTGATCGATCGTGTGCAAGAAAGCACTGGCTCGCAGACACCGAAGACGAATAGCTGCTTTGACAGCTGAGCAATCTATTTGTACTGTTTTCGAAGATGGAGAAGACGCAGCATCTGATGAATCGGAATTGCCTTGATGTTCAGCATATAAGTGAACGTCCACGCCGAAGCTGAATGGTGGGGTTGAAGATCACGAATTGGACGTGGACAGTGATGATGAAATCGTGCCATCGAGAAGAGCTTACATGAAACCGAAAGCAGCCTTATATCACAAGATACACAGCAAAATGTACATTGATAAAAATGGTCAGATGTGGTATAGCGAAGGACCTGTTCAACGCAGGACGTGACGCAGCTAATATCCTGCGAAACTCTGGTGGCCCTACCATACCTCAGTGAAAGACACTAAAATGGAAACTTGGCAACTTTTACTGGACTGATGATCTTCTTCAGAAAGTTCTCATGTTCTCTCAAATGAAAGCGGATGCATTGAGTTTACCTATGTCAATTCACAATGACATCTCTAAAAGCCTATATTGCCATTCTCTACTTTCGGGGAGCCAATCAAGACAATAAAAATCCCAATCGATGAGCTTTGGAATGAGAAATATTCGACTTTCTATCGTACCGTCATGAGTCGTAATCTCTTCAAGCTGTGGAATCGCTGTCTTCGTTTTGACGACTTCATATCTTCGGGAGGATCGAAAGAAAAACTGACACATTTGCGCGAATGAGGGAAATTTGGGAAGATTGGAATTCACGATTGAGACTATTCTTCGAACCGAGTCGTCAGTGTATATTGTGTTGAACGAACAATTAGTTGCATCCAAGTGTAGATCACCACATCGAATATATAATCCTTCGAAACCCGGGAAATATGGGGGGAGCTCATTCGTTGGTGCTGTGACGCAAATGTTTCGCTACTTTCTAAAACGGCAGTCCATTGACGAAACGCCCTGAAGCATTCACGACGCCCTCCCTCCTGCATAAAGAAGAAAACAAAGCTAAAAGGTTGGTAATGAATCTTGCAGCGCTTTTTTCGAAAAAGGTCTGAATGTCACAGGAGGACCGTTTCTTCACTTCTCTTGAGCTACCAGCCGAAGAACTCCTGGAGAGGATAAACTACCTATGTTGGAACTGTTTGCAACCAACAACAAAGGCATCTGCCGCCTGTGACTTCTTCAATAAACGACAAGAAAAATTCGTAATCTGTCTTTGTTTTTGGCGGTACAGATAAAAAAGTGACACAACAATCGCATCAATACTCAGCAAAGAAAAAAAGTATTTCCTCCTATCGACAATGCATCACAATTCCACAATTGAAAATAACATCAAGAAAAAGAAGCGGAAATACAGATTTATTACAACTCGACTAAAGGAGCTGTAGACACTGTGGACGAAATGTGCAAGCATACAACCACAACGGGTCCCTACGCGACGATGGACAGTGGTCCATTTTCATAATATGTTGGACGTTGAGTGGCGTCAATACCTTCACATTGTTTTTCAATTTGAATCCATCCTGACTGGACCCTTCTGCCAGTGGCCAAACGGCGGCAGATGTTTCTCTCCACGTCATTGGCCACATGAACATAGGCTGCTCAGCATGTGAGTGATAGAAAAACAAAAATAAGAAAAACTAAGGGTTTACAAGATCCTATTGGATTGTCATCTGCAAACGATTGGATATTTTTGAAGAAGTTTACGAACACGGAACGAGTCCACGGATGAACATGAAATTAGCAGCCAATGCTTATCGTGCTGTTCAAAAGATGTTTTCGTTGTAAGGAAGGGGGTTGGAAATCATAGCAGAAATTCAAACAAGACACGTTATCTGCTGTTCCCAAATCGAGGTGCCAGTTTTGTGGCAAGCATTCACAGCCTATGAGTTATGTAGGTCATCAGTGTTTGTGACTCTCAACTTAACTGTAAAGCCAATTTGTAATAATATACATCGGTTTATACCTCCTTTTCTATAAACAATGACACGCTATAATATTATGCATTTGATAGTAAAAAATTCTATATAATGTATCAAATAAGTTGAATATTTTTTGAACACTAACGTTTTTCGTTATTTGATGTCTAAGTGAGTACCTAAAAATTATATTTAAATCCATTCGTTTCAAAAATATAAATCTCAAAACTTTACAATTCTGATGTCAAGAATACATAGGATAAAAAGTCATTAACTGTCATCATCAAAAACTCTTTCGTTTATTAGTTTACTTTATTTGAATAAAAGAGGTTCTGAGAACCACCCTTGGCCGTCCGAGGGTT
>CAJQUW010012560.1:0-121996 GCA_907163375.1 Prostheceraeus crozeri | reverse complement strand
AGACATGTTAAACTCATATATGGAAGAAGTCACATGCTATATTAGCTTAAAAGTTACGAGTGTCTCCCACCTCCACATTTTGTAGATCCTGGTGCGTTATCCAGCTATTGAATGAATCAGGATATCCTTTCCATTTAACTAGATATTTCCTTTGATTGCCATGACCTTTCCTCCTAATTATTTTGTCAATCATATACACCTCTTCACTTCTGTCTACTACTTGCAATTCATAAGAGTAAAATTTTCCTTCAATTGGATTGCCATGGTAATCTATTAATTTATACATGGTGGGTCTAATTTTTGTATTTACTTCATCCACAAAAAACTCTTCTTCAGTCCAATTAGGTAGATACCCCTTCTCAAATGTAGAATTAACCTTTGAAATCCGAACTCTATCACCAACATTAATTTTCTTTTCATTGGAAATGTTTTTCGCTTTCTTATCATACAATCGAAGCCATACATCCATCGCATTATCTGGGGTAACATCAACAGGTTTCATCTTAATTATTCGATGGTAGCTTTCATTGTAATTCTTAACAAATTCCTGCAGCTCACCTATCCAAACATGTGTATTTTTTGCAGTGAAATAGCGCCATATTTTTGTCTTCAGTGTGCGATTGAACCTCTCAACCATGGCAGCTTTATAAGCACTTTTGACACTAAACAATTCCACATTATGACTTTTAAGGAGACTTCGAACATGAGAGTTTTCGAATTCCTTCCCTTGATCGGTCTGTATTCTTTGCGGAACACGCCCCTCATTGAAAATGCTCTGAAAAGCCGCTTCAACTTCTGGTCCTCGTTTAGATTTCAGCGCACGTGCCCAAGCATAGCGAGATAAAATATCTATTACGGTTAAGATGTATTTATAGCCATCATTGTACTGTGATATCTGTTGCATGTCAGCCAAGTCCGCTTGCCATTGACTATCTATATTGTTAACAACATATTTTCTTGTTGGAAACCGCTTTCTCGCATTTTTGTGAAGAGTGTAAGTCGGTTGACTCCTCAACCACTTCTTGACTTTCTCTATTCCCACACCTGCTGCACGAGCTAGAACCTCCGGACGACTGAAACTTGTGGGATGATTTAAGTCGTAATAAATCTTCCTCAGCTTCACGGCTGTACTCATCGTCTTTGTTCTGATTTGCACGCGTATTACTCGCACAGCAACTGCTAACACAACTGATATCAACCTCTATGCCCTCTTCTGCTTTACCTTCGAGCGCAGATTTCAAACAACAGCCAAATTTTTGTAACGACATGATATGAGAGAGGCAAGGCTTAATTCATATTTGCTTAATATTTACTATACTCCTTCGCAACACGCATTGAGCGCCTAGTAGCTCTTTTTGGTTGCAGATCATCGGGATCTGCAAGCTCTCGCTTGACCGCCATCGTGGGTGTTTTACTCTTTGATCCATCTTGTAAGTGACCTTTATCCAATTCATTCACAGTCGGTCCTCCAATAATATTGTGAGGTACATTTTGATCAGATAAAATTTTCTGGAAATATGACCACCCTTGTGGTGCACCTAGTTTTCGCCTTACATCTCTGACAGCATATTGCAGAAGGTCATCTATGTGACTATTTTTAATAACATCACCAGTTGTTTCATCTACTATCTCTCCTCTCTCATTGAACTTCACATGTGGATCAATGAAGTCAAATAATCGCTCAGCGCGCACACGATATAGTCGAGGTGTTGACAAGGTTATAAATCGTCGCAACTTGTCACGAATCTGTCGCCTCTCGTCAATGTTTTCAGCTGCTAACTGCATTCGTCGATAGGGATCCTTAATCTTCTGAATTTCCATATCTCTTTGTGTTAGTTCCTTAAGTTGATTCGTAATAGGTTGATCTATATTTTTGACTTCCTGTGCACTTTGTAATGTAGTCAATTGTACATACTCCTCTTGAGGAATGACTACCATCTTTGAATACGACATGTTTGAAAATAATAAGGCAACAAAGTACATTGCTTAAAACTAACTGTGAACCGAGAAAACTGTCATTGGTTCAACGGAATTAGGTATGATATTTGTTCGAAATCGAAGTCGTTCCGGACATTCCTGGGTTAGATCAATAAATAGATAACCATGTGGTTTCTTTGTTACATCTTCATATATTTTTGAAAGTACTTTAGGTTGTTGAGGTAATATCTGTCTACTGAGATGATGTATCTGACTGCTATCTCTTGGATTTTTAAATATTGCCAAATAATGTGTATTCAAACTTCTAGTTCTTTGCTCTTTCCCTCCATCGAAGATGTTTTGGGTGATGTAGATAATAAAAGCTTCCCTATGATGTGCAGTTTGGATGAACATTTCAGTTACATCCTTTGAGGATTTGCTTTCTCGTAATAGATCATCTAATACTAGTAAGTCACCTGCTTTGATATCCTCAGTTGATGGCAACCCTTGCTTCACCTCATAACCTTTCTGGCGAAGTGCAGAATGTAGTTGTGGTTGAAATATTCCATAATACCATTTGACTCTCTTAATTTCCTTGTTAAACATTTCATTTCTATATTGTAGCAATTCAGTTACAAATGTAGTTTTACCGGACTGACTTGGTCCAGCGACACACATTGTGCGATCAGTGAAGAGACGAAAATCTGTCATCTTATAATTCCATTAACATTAAACTCATCATCCCGCCAATTTTGCTTAGAACAACAAAACAGACACATGTTCCAGATCACATTTATTTACATTCAGAATAGAAACTTTCAAGTTACATTTACAAATTAAAACATTGGTGTTTCCTCATCACAATTAGGATTATAGGAAGTTTTCAAGTCAGCATCTTGGCGCTTCAACTTCAATTTAGGATTCCCATCTTTAGATTTCCGCCCTCGCTTTTTGCTCTCTTCCTTCCCATCACTTCAAGCAGTCTTATCAATGTTAATTAAACATTTATCAATTGGTAGTGGTTCATAGACTAGTTGAAGAACCTTCATTTGTAAAGATGCGACTTTACCAGTCGAACCATGTGAACCAATATAAAGTCCGGTAACGTGCACTAAGCCCATATAGCGGCCCCGTTTGAGATCTTCACATTCCATCGCGTTTGTAAAGAGATCGAATGCTTGAAAATGATCCGATAGTTTTAAAAACAGTGTATCGAATTCCGGCAATTCCTTATAACCAACTCCTTCCTCTTATGCCTTTCTCCAATGAGTGGGAGCACTTTCAGGCAGCTCAACACATTCTTTCGCGAAAGAGTCAATAGTTTTAAGAATCACCTGTTGCCATTTTGGAAAAGTCACTCGCATTTGTCTCATATTGCTATACCCTGATGTAGACATACCATTACTGTGGAAGAATGGAACTTGAAGATAAAAGCCATCATCACCATAATTCAAGGTTTGAAAGTAGAATGTATTTCCAATCCCTTGCACCTTTCGTGTCGGACGAAGCTTAAAGAGATCTTGCTCAAAAGCGTCACCTTCCTCTCTGATTTTATACATTTTCTGAGTCATGTTTCAACAAGTACTAATTCGGAGCTTTCAACCAGCGCAAATGAATTGTCACTTGAAAGTGGTAAAATATCATTAAAGCGTCTTCCTTATATACACCTATATATGACTCATCAATCAAAGTGATGACGTGTCACTTTATGATTCGCTAACCTTATATTAACATTGCAGCAGTTGCTGCAATCCTTCCAAGCGGACTATTGATTACACCATTAATACTGTTTCCAATATCATTTAACATACTTAGAAACCCACCACCACCGCGCTGAATTAAGTTTCGCCTTTTCTTATCACTACTCCTTGGATTTGAAAACTTTTTTATGCTATTCAAAGAGCCAGCATTTAACAGAGGCTTGTAAATAGGTAGACATTTGTGTATTGCAAAAGCTAAATCACGAATGAAATCATCACTTGAATTTTGAATCAATTTACACTTCTTCTTATTATCATGTATCCTGTTTAACTTTCGTAACGCTTTTTTAAACTGACTTGAAGGTTTGAAGGACCGTTTCGATTGACGAGAAGATGCCTTCTGTTTTACTGACATTTTTATTCTAATATGGAAATAGATAATACAATTACAATTTTTGCTTAGTACTTACAACATTATATACAAAAGTTTACAAGCATTCACACAGAGTTTGTTGCTGGTACTTATAAAATTACATAAAACACTTAACAAGTTGTAGAGGGAAACTGATACACACTCACATCGGCTAGAGTCTGATTTGTAGCAGTTATGAGCTGCTCAATGTCTTTCATTAGATGTTTTGAAATTGGACAGCACATACAGCAGGGCTTTGAATGGAAAGTCTTTAAAATATTGGCATAGTATGCCCGCAAACTGATTACCTCAGAATGTCCTTGAGCAGCCACATTGATGCTTACTGATGGCGGTCCACTGAACAAGTCCAGTTTGCATTTGTCACCCTTCTCGTCATAGTGGCTGGAGGTGATAATGTCATGGAGACATGTGTTGAGTTTCCGTTGGATACTGCTGCACCAACAGCGAGAGTATTCCGGTATAATCTCCGTTTGAGCTAGTGGGCGAAATTCTTCATTGAGCCAAAATCTTGCAACTCGTGTAAGAGCGTTGTTCACGACTCTCATTAACATTCTCTGCACCACAACGTCCTCTCCGCAGCGGAAATACTTCACTATTTCCTCCATCAGATCCACCAAATCCGCTTTATAGCCAGTTATATTCACGGCAGAATAAAATATATTGCCGGTGAAGAGTTGACTTTGGTAAATTATTGAAATGGGAATGTTGGTAGTGAACGACATGCTGATTGACATTGTATTAGCCTCAAATTATGCTTGAAATAGAACGATACAATGTCCTCCTTATATAGAAAAGTCACACAAAGACACAATAGTGACCAATCACAGACCTGCATGACGACTCATCATGCACGATATACAGTGACTGTTGAAGATATTTCTTCATCACAAAGGGGACAAGATGAAATTTCAAAGGGTACATAACATGTAGAACACATAACGCTATGAGAACAAGGTAAAAAGAGAAGGGATCGTTCCTGTTTAAAACATTTAACGCAGTTCCGTTCACATAGTAATTTAAATGTCTCTTCTTCTAATTTCCTTCTGAAGTCACTTTTATTTGGAGAACTTTTTATTAAAACACTGTCAGATGTCTCCTTCTTTGCATATCGTTCCAATTTGATCCTCCTAATTTCACTATCATTGCAGTGTAGCATGGAGAAATCCTCTATCCACCTACGATCCAAATTGTGATTCATAGCATCCTCATCTAGATCCATTAGTCGATCAACTAAATCACCAGCGTTGATATTTTCACTGAGATTTGTTACAGTTTCTATAGCTTTGAACGAATATCCAAGGTCTCTTGCGACAACCCACGACGTTGGGATACTAGTCATCATTATGTATATCATCAAACAACTATCTCATATTTATAGCATAGTTTGTCTACGTAAAAGGAAAATCAATGTGTCATCTTGATTACAATGGTTGCAATAGTCACAATAGTCGCAATTGAGCAAACCCATTCAAAATCAAACAACGGACGTCTATCGGTACGTACCCAAGTGCTCAGAACCAAACCACACAAGTTCGATCATAGACGTTCCGAAACACAGTGTACTCAACCGATTGTACCAAACACATGTACCTATCCAGTAAAACAGATCTCATACAAGTTCCTATTCATAACACTGAATTATACATGTACCTATCCATGTACCTATTGATAACTAAATTATACATGTACCTATCCATGTACCTATTGATAACACTAAATTTTACATGTACCTATCCATGTACCTATCCCTCGCAAGTAGGGCACAGTTTTCACTACTTAGGCTCCCACTTGAATTTCGATGCCTCTAGTATTTGCTCAGATGCGAAGAGGGCGTCCAGCATCTCCTCTCTGCATCCTGGCGTTACTTTAGATACGAAAGGGGCATCCAGCATCTCCCGTAATCCTCTGCATAAATCGTTAGTTTTAGAGGCGCCCATGTCATGTGATTTTCTCTAGTGTCTGCTTTGATAAAAGGCTGTCATGATTCCGTTCTACGACTGTCAGTTCTGAAGTGAGTAGGACATCATCTTCCTTAGTGAGAAACACTGTCAGGTTCGTCAAGTCATCAAAGCTTGGCAGGGATGACATATTCGCCCCTCATATGATGAAACGACCTCTTTATTCTTTTGAGGAATGGTTGTACACAAATCTCTTACAACGTATAAGGGTAGGGGCGCATATGTACAAGGATTGAATGAAATTCTATCAGGGGCGTAGCGTCCATTGAGGCATTCCGAATGAATTTTTATATGAATTCCCCAACATAGCTTAATCATGTACAATCATGTGCGCTAGTGACCAAATGCTACATCTCATCTTCAGTCTTCTTTCATCATTCCAACGCAACGGATGCATGCATATGCATGTACGATTTGTCGGTGGTTTTGTCTCTCTTCCTCAGGGGCAGTCGCCGATATTGCACCGTTTGGCCAAAATCTAACACGAGCCACACATGATAAACAATGGCTTGTTGAAGTCATCGACAACTCAGCCAATCTATCATGTGCCGTTCGCACGCGCCAGAGCAGCTCGGTGACGCCTTTCACCTCGTCGCGGCCATTGTCTGCAATCGACAGAGAAGCAGTCTATCATCCATCTCTGTGATTGAACCCGGGAAAAGACAAGGTATTCTTTGCGAGTTGCACTTATAAATTATACACACACTGACTGGCTAATCACGGCGTGTATGACAAACGTGTAGTTAATTGTCTACACATGCATACCTTCACTTCTTCATTGTTTCATCATTATATAGATATTTGAAAACATCAAAGTGACTTCTAGATTAGAACCGGGTACTACACATATAAGCTGCATGCTACAAGGTACACACCGATGCCAAGACCGATTCTAGCCCCGGAAACGTTTTTCAAGCACGCTACGCCACTGAATTCTAGATTGACCAAAAGCATTTCTCTTGAGCATTTTTCAATCGGGAGGGGGGGGGGCGGGGAGGGAGGCAAATCCCTGCCGCTTGGCATCGGCAATCAAGCATAAATTTTTTTCATAGGTCCACCGCCTGCCTGCGTCCCTGTATAACAGGGTTGCAGCCGATTGCAGGGTGACCGGTGCCGTTTACCGGTTGTGTTGGGTTGGCTTTTGACTTATAACTGGGAATGTTGCATATCTAACAAACAAACAGAAGAAAGTTACAAGATAATGCACAAGATAACGTTGCAAGATCTGAAAAGAATGCGGCTTCCTATGCTACCTAAACTACATATCAGAAATGACAAATACCTTACAAGAAAACTTGTGAAAAGTTCAATTAATGCTCCTAAGTACGAGTAATTGTTCTGAAATTCGAGCCATCACCACCACCATTTGATTGCTTATTAAATGCGATGTCATTGCTTCTCACAAGGGAAGTTGAGATTCTCCCATCAAATGGAGGAAATTGTCTCCGACAAAGTGGCTCCGCTTTGAATGGCTAATCGGTGAGCCAGTCTATGGATAATTTCACCAATCACCAAAACCGCCGTTTGCAGTGAAGGCAAATGGAAGACATATCCATCCAAGTTCATCGCATTTGCTTAGGTTTTGTCGATTCTTGCGTTCTTCAGCTTCTGCTGTTATATCGTGTACTGACATGCTCGCTCCCGATACGTTTTTGAGACTGAGCGGGTGCATGACAGTCACTTCTATAACAGCAGGCCGTTCGAAAATCCAGTCTGGTATAAGAAGATCAGCTGGTCGTGATTCAGGATAGGAATTACCGCACCGGCTCCGCTTTCCAGACGCGCTCGCATAAGGATCAATACAGGATCTTATTATGTCGATTAATTATAACAACATCACCATCACTCATCCATGTTAATATATGATGTCCATGAGGATCCAGTGACTTCGTGGGATGGAACGGGCATACTGAGGTGCATCCAGGCAATGGTAGATCCAATCACCACTTCAAAGCAGCACTCATTCGGCTCTAGGCAACGGTTAAGACCCGCAGACGGAATGACCCTTAGCCAATCAGAAGCGTGAGGCGCGACGATATTATCAAGTATAATAAGATGTGCGGGACTACCTTCAGATCTGAAGTTCCCCATTGAAAGCTTTTCGATCTTTGTCGATAGTTGATGGTGTGTTAGTTGACTGGATTTATTTATCAAATCTTGAACTGCTACTTAATCTCTTACCTTATCTTACTTATCTTAATCTCTTATCTCTTACCTCTCTTAGCCTTACATACGGTAGTTGACGGAGATAATTGAGATTTTGCATATGAAGCTACGTATGCGGCACCTGCATGTTCTGTTGTTGATCTCAAACCAAGGCCACCATTACGAAATGATAATTGAGTTTGTTTCCATGCTTTGTCCGAGCATTCGATTGTTGTAGCGTCTTCTACATGATGCATGACTAGTAAGTTACCTGTTTATTGGGGCTCGACATTGTCTGTAGGTACATAATGTATCGGATTTTTGTCAAGTACCGTATATAACAAGGCAATAGATTTTAAGTCCATTAAGTCATACTACTTTCATTCTTTAAGCAGTGGGTTGCCCTAGTTATAACACTCATGTGTTACAAGTATTATGTGTTGTATACATGGCGTACCTACCTCATGTAGGAGAGCTGAAGAGGCCCATATAATTCATTTCGTAGATCTTCCCAAACCTATCACACTACACAAGCTGTTTCGAAATGAGCAGTAGGCTGCATGAATATCTATAAGCGCACGTTGACGCTTGGCGATTGCAGTGTTAGATAACTCGCCGTCTCATCTTTTGATTTCTCAATTATCAGTTATTTCTTCATTGAATTTCAGGTTTCTACAGCACCTCTGCAAAGACCGGAGAGGGTCTAACCGAAGCAATGAACTGGCTGGTCAGCGCCATGTCCGTGAGACACTCAATTGACAAAACGAATGACGTTTATAAACCGAAGGTTGGAGTTCATTGGCTGATAGATGCAAGTAAGAGAATCATCAGCTTTGGATCATGACAATTAATGGAAAGATGCTCGGATACGAAGTACATGTATATGCATTGAATCATGATTGGTCAGTTCGCGCAGGCCTACTGCGGGGTCAACATTTATTAAATGGTGCTCAACATCTATTTACTCTGTATGTGTTTGTATAATCTTTGTATTTTATACATGCTTCAAATCAAAGACTTCAAGCATTTCAATTGACGGTCATTCACTCAGCTTTTTATTTATATTTTCCGAAAATTTAAGCCTGTCAGAAACTGAAATAACACTTGGTTTCAAAAAATTTGAAAACTTAATAACTAGTTTGCTGGGAATTACTGGCAGATCTGCCTGTAACTTTCCTCATCGTAGAAGAGTATTTACAAGGGCCGAGGGAGCATCCTCATCGTTTTCATTTGAATAATACTAAGATCCTCCAGGAATGTCTAATGAACTTAGCTGTCAGTGCCGTCGCGTGCTCCTAGACCATAGGCCTTCGCTCGGCATTGGAATACTATTTCTATATCAGACACTTTTTATGTCACAGCATTAATTTTCAAAAAAGATGAATTTTCAGTAACAATTTCCCCGAGCATTTTTTAAGGTTAAGTGAAATGTGCACATGAGAAGTTGATTTCTCATGTCACTTATCGTCTTATTCAAGGAGCTGAGATTACTATATCCCCTCTCTGTCCAGACCACATTTCCTCGAGAAAATAAGGAGACAAGGTCAACCGCTTCTTGCGCTTCTCACGGCCGGTCAGCCACTCACATGTTTGAAGTTTTGATGCACTAAAAATTGCTTGTGTGTTTCTCATTATTTTCTCTATGAGTACTTTCAACTTTTATATCTGGTGTTGGCCTACCTTGCTTGACGACTGTCATCTTTTCGGCATATTCACTTCGGACGAGCGTGGTTATGAGCTCATCTACAGCACTAAACATACTGTTACATCAATCACGTAAAAATAAATTATGGGATTCCACCGAATATGGGTGTTTGAGCCTCGATCAAGAATTGCGAAGAATTTAATTGCAAAAATTGGAGAAGGCAAATCACTATGCCTATCGGGAAAGCCAATATTGGCACGGGCGCCTGCGCTTATTGCCTCACATGCACACAATCCTCTTTCGCTCTGTCTGAGCATCAATTCTCAGTCTGAACATACGACTAGCGTGTGTCTAATTGTTCGAAGAATACAGCTGTGATTCGAGCACGCGCTGCAAAACTGTTCACTCTGAGGTTGAGCGTCTGATTTTGAGTCGGAAAGCTGTGCACAACTATCACGAGAAGCTATCCAATTTAAATGAAATCTAATGAATGATGACACTTTTCATTTTATAAATGTTGGTAGATTACTATTAAGGATACCGCCTTGCAGGTACGGAGAAGACGTCATTGTTAACTGTATACTGCTATAGCTTATAATACGAAAAATGGCTGAACAAGCTGATAGATTGCACAGCAGGCAGTTCTGAGAGTTCCTGCTTGGTAGCTATTTGTAATATAAGTTCACTTCTTGTCAAGAGGAATCTGATTTTTATTGTTATTCGTTATCTCCTCTTGTGACCTTACAAAAGTTTTTGACAATAATATTTATCCTACTTTCAACACAAACGTGGTTTATCTTGATTTTTCCATTGGGTTTTATTCAACTGACAAGTCTGTATTTATTAGATTTTTACATTATATAAAATTCTACACCCTTCTAATTTCATGTTACGAATTTAGAGTGGAAGTCTTCAATGATTACTTTAGGGCCTTATCGCACATTTGTAGCGCAACGATATTGCACACAGTCAATTGCTTGTGAATTTTATCCGATTTTTGAGACTAATGTCGATGAAGTTAACAAAGTCCCTGAATAAGTTTGCATTTTCAAAAATTGGTCAAAGTATAACTCTGTCAGATAAAATTCATCAGACGTAAAAGCATTGTGTGTCCCTAAGAAATTTTAGCGTTCCATTTTGCCTTGTGGATTTAAAAAGTGTCCTCAGACTTGAACAAATTAAGCACGAAAATTCCTTTGCAGCCGAAGACGTTCAGTTTCGTCGCCCTACAAGGGCACGTCAGTGCGGCTCGGAAAGGCCCAAACTGGTTTAAAAGATCTCGAATGACTGAACAAGCTGAGGGGATGCACAAGAAGCTGTTCTGGTTTTGTTTCACTTGACTTAGCCGTGCGGCTGAATACTCTGTGGATAAATATTGAATACAAGCTATATTGTATGGAATTCAGAGCTTAACCCATCTATGCCGCGGATGTGCTAAATATCGAACATGTAGCAAATAAAGATTTAATCAATTTTTCTGCTAGATGCAGAACTGTATGCATTTTACTAATTTCTAGAGACTCGCACTTTTCAGGTTGCTATAATTTCATTGAACGTCTAAAATCTATATAATATAGGCCTATTCTATGAACACAACGGGCACATTTTAAATTTTTGAATATTTTTAAGATAAGGGCTGCTAAGTAAATTGCAATACAAAGACCAGTTAAATTTATTTTTTGTATCCTTTTTTATAAATGATGTTTATTCTAAATGTAGATTTTTCATACAAGGCGCCACATTAATGGAATATCGCTTAACGTATTTGCTGTAACTCTAAATTCAAATGTTCGGAATTTAGCACATTCGGCACTTGAGTGACATAAAAAAAATTGAATAAAGAATTAGGATTTCTTATGAATGCGCCGGAGTGTGACAGTTTCCCTTTTGATGAATGAATGGTGAAATAATTCGGTCGTCATGGATGCAAACAACACAAGAGGCAAACAAATAAGATTTGGATTCAAAGTTTGGCCCTTGGTTTCCCACCTTGGCTACTGCCTAGTGACTGTGGATGGAGCCGTATCCTGAACATGCCGAACAGGCAACTGAGGAATATGATTTTGTGAAAATTGGTTACCCTGTTTATACTATTCTGCGAAAATATTGAAAGATCAATACCCTGAACAAGAAATATCAATAGCTACGGACCATTTTTTCTGGTCTGCGCGTTTTTCATTCAATGAAAGAAGATCTAGGTATATCGTGTATTGGAACATTCTGAAAGAATTACCTTCCAAACAATCCAATCAATTACAAAAGAATAGAAAAATCCGGCCGTGCTAGCTGTACTAACTGTATAACTATACTTATTTGCATGAAGATAAAACCATGCAGTAATAAATATTCCTCAGTCATCCGACAAATGTGGTTTTTGATTGTCAGTTTAAGCAAATTGATGTAACGATAATGCCGGATGTGCTAAATTTAGCACATGTCAGATATCTGTGACCATAATGATATAAACTCTAAAATGTATGTGCGGGATTCATTAGCATAATTATACTAGGAAACAAAAATAATTTCCTTCAATTCATCGTTTTTCATATAGCATAAATGGGTTAAATGGAGTATCCAGTTCAAACATTTACATGTCGTTGTTCCCGTATTGAATTTCATCGGCGTTATACTCATAACGCTTGACTCTGCAACTCTTTTTTCTGACTATATGAATGAAGATGTAGAAACACTCATCGTTAAAGTTTCTTGCAGAAATTTCAAAATTATTTTTGTAATTTTGTACTTTCCTCATGGAGGGATTTTCAGCGAGAATAGTAAAGTGAGCGCTTGTAACTGTGTCACGGACATTATTGATCATGAGTTCAACCGTCTTCCACAATACTCAGTATGTATCCTTGGTGATTTCAACCACGTTGAACCTGCCATTTTTGAGCAAAGCTTTTGTGTACAAAATATTATGTATCAACAAACAAGAAGTGATGCATGTCTGGATTTGGTTTTCTTACCTGATGATTATGTCGCTTTGTATAAGACTCCAGAGACATTGCCTCCTATTGCATCTAGTGATGATAATTGTATCATGCTCAACCCTTTGTGTAATATCGCTATCGAATCTGAGTATACTAAAGTTTTCGATTTTCGCAGTTCGAATTTACTTGATGTACTGCCCTATCTAAGTAATGTTGAATGGTCAGTTTTATTCGAAGATTCCAGTATTGATTGCATGTGCGAATTGTTTTACCATCACTTGAACAGAGGCTTGTCCCTGCTGCCTGCTGACCTCATAAAGCGATCTACACGTGAATCTCCTTGGATTACAAACACCAAAAAAGTCCTCATCAATAAAAGATGCAATAAAAGACATAGACAGAGGAATTGGACTTTGTACAGACACTATAGGGATAAAGTGAAGGCTGAGATCTTGAAATCAAAGAGAAGTTGGGGCGACAGAATGATGGAAACGAATTCTAACAACTCCTCTGTTTGGAAGATCTACAAAACAGTATGTGGCAATTAACAAATCGAAAACTGATTGGTTACCAAATAGCAGACCGGACTCAGAACTAAAAGACATACTTTGAAGATTTGAAAAATGATTTTCTATCTTATGGAAGTGATCTCAAGACTGATGAAAGCTATGAAAGCTGCGTGAGGAGCATGATGGAATATGCGGCTCCATTGTTTGTTGAATTGAACGTTGGTCTATCATAAAAAATCGAAAAGATTCAACGTCGTGCTCATTCCATCATCTGCAGAAAATTGCATTGCGATTGTGTTGAATTTGTGCCTCTTTCATACCGCAGAAAAATCATCGGTTATCGCCTTTTTCAGACGTTAATTTACGACGCCACTCACCCTCTCCACCATCTTGAGCTATTTTGAGACATTCAAGGAAATATCAACTTCCAGTTTTGAGGTCTTCTCTGCGATCTAGAAGCTTCATCATTTCTATGTCGAAATTATTCAATTCTGGTTTCCTGTGAACTCTCGTTCCTTTTCTTTCTCCAGACTGACTTTTTTTGAACTTTTTGCGTTTCTTCTAATTGTTAAGAACAGTGTCTTATGTTGATCATTTATGCATGCATGTTGCATTTCTTTGTTGGCCCCACGATTTCCATTATTGGGGCCAGTATCTTGAATAAACGTCTTTATTATTATTATTATTATTATTATAAAGATCTGTAGCGATGATGTCGGTAGTGTGATTCAATATTGCACTGAGCTATTGGGGATATTTATTTAAGTGATGTACATGTATAAAATGTCATGTACTTATTGTTTAAGCGTGCCAAGAAAATTGTGTTTTAGAGTCTTGTCCTTACAGTAACAGAACAATTATGTTTCATTCGACAACTGTGGTTTATTTCTAAAAATGTTTGAAAAATGCTAAAACAAGTGTTATCCTCTATTTTCGAATGTTTCACATCCAAATAATTATTGGGTATTAGTAAGCCAACCAAATTGTAAGGCAAATCGTCGACATACTTGTCATGTCAACTCGTGCATCACAGCTCTTGTAAAAAACCTGCTCTTTGATTCAAATTTCTCTTGAAAAATTCAAGCTTTTTGTCTTTAATTTTTCTCCTGACTCTAGCAAGATTCAATCTATTCCCATTTTCAAGTTAGAATGCAGCTCAGTATGGAACTACTCTATTTATATATACGGTAGTGCTTTAAAAGAAGGGTTTGCTATTAATTACTGATGCAGTATCAGACAAAATGACTGCAATGAGTTAAAAGCAGTATTTAATGAATGCCGGAGATACATTGTGTATTTCAACTAAACTTAAATCTGAGGTTTTTCAAATGACCATGATGGCCTTACGCAAAGATACTTGAGAGCAGCTGTTGGTTTTTCGTATAGAGAACTATTTTTATTTGCCCCCTCACGTACTTGCCTACGACATACATGAGAGTGTACAGCAATCATCTGGTTCTCCCTTGTTGATGAAAAGTGCATCTGCTAACAATCTCGAGTTATCAGATGCAGACACGACTGTGACACGGCAAGTTGCATGCATAAGTGTCAACAGCCCGCACGCACCTCTTCCAGGGCCCAAAGCAGAACGATGAGAGTGAAGTGCAGCGCAGCGGATTCGGATTCGCCTTAGCGTATTTGAATAACTATGGCATTGCATGACCGTCCTTGTCATGTATCTTTCTATGAACTCTCACACCCCATCACTGAGTAGGACATTTCGTAAAATGAAAAAGAGTGATTTGGAGAACGAAAGCGGCAAGTGTGCTAGTATTTATTCATATATTCATCATGAATGTGCAGTGTAATTGTCTCGGTGAATATATTGAGTTTTACTTTCTCACATATACATTTCAATACGAAAGTGGAATGATGTAGCATGCATCTTCGAGGTAATGGAAAAAAGGCTTTAAGTTACCAGAAAGTAATTTTCTTCTATACAAGAATTCTGATATTTTCACCGTAAAAATCTCTAATTCAGTCACTAGTGAGAAAGCGATAATGTTCATTTGGATGCGATCGAGAATTAGATTCATTATGTAAAGCATACTAAAGACTCAAGCATCTAGGAATTCTAGCATGTGAGATTATAATGCATGTGCAAATGTGTTGCCGGTTGTCAGCATACTTTAAATTATTATTTCATGGTATTCATGGATGACCTATCCTGGAAAAAGCAATTTGTAAAAAGTAGGTTTAAGAATGTTGTAAAGTTTCATAGGCTATGATCAGAATCCGCATTAGATGCATCAGTATGAATGATGATGTAAAATGCGAGGAAAAGAGAGTCACAGATGCCATAAAACGTTTCCATAAAAACAGAGATAAAATGACGAATAATGAGACTCTCTATTTTATCGCTCATCAACTTGAAAGACGACAGGGTTGGCATGATAGCACTTATTTGGCGTTATCTACATTTTTAGTTGCTTATAAGATATATCACAAGTTATCAAATCATTCATTTCCACCTTTACGTCTTTCTTCACGAACTTGTATCCAGTCAAACGCTGCGTCGTACTTAATATCTTTTTCTCTCATTATGGACCAAAAGTACTTTCGCAGCTTTCTGTAATCTGGCGTTTCTTCGAATTGCATACCTCTGGAATCGATAATATAATTCTTTAATTGATCAGGCAAGCCCTCGCATAGCTGCTTAGGAGAAGTTATAGACTTCTTTGAATGAATTTTTTGAAATTTCTCGTTCCTCTTAGAAGCTTGTATACCTTGCCAAGGTAACTCCCCATTTAGAAAGTAAACAAATAAATATCCTAGTGATTCCATGTCATCCCGACGGGATAGCTGAACTCCATTATGAGAATTAATGCTACAGTAACGGGCAGTCCCTGTCATACGATGCGTTTCAGTAAATGGTATGTGCTCCTCTAATCCTTCTACATAATATGACTTTGATAAACCGAAGTCAATCACAAATACAGTTGTGAAATTTTCTTTATAGCCCATGGCAAAATTATCTGGCTTGATGTCCCGGTGTATAATTCTCTTTGAATGCAAATATTCAAGGCGACTTATCATTTGTATTGCTAGCATGCATGTCGTTTTTAGGGAAAACTTTTGTGAGCAGTATCGGAGCAGTTCTTCCAGATTCGGGCCAAGGAAATCCATCACGAGAGTAATATAAGTATCTGCCAAACCTTCTCTTCCAAAATAATACACTCTACAAATTCCTAAACCACCTTTCAGTTTTTCCAAGAATTTATGTTCAACTGACAATTGCCTTCCAGTGTCATCCTTTGCGTTGGCAATTTTGATAGCCACTCGGTTTCGTGTGTGAGTGTCATTTGCTTTGAATATTCTACCGAAGGAACCAGCACCGATGACATACTCTAACTCAAATCTGTTATTCAATATTATACCTGCACATCTTTTATCACCAAACTCTTCGTTTTTTGTAGTCATTCAAGTAGTCTATAACTTCTATATATCTCGTTGTGAAAAGTTTTGTTTGATCCACTCCCTTGTGTAATCCATCTACAGATGTTCAGAGGTAATGATACAACTGAATAACTGTTATGATTTACTATTACAAATTCTAGATGATATCAAACAAAAAATTGAAGTATGTCAATGACGATGAAATAGAGCTTTGCTCCCTGTCATTGTAAATTTCTATATTTGTGAATGATGCTGTCGAACATATCTATGTTTAGTGCCCAAATAGCATAATACCATGGACTTCCATATGCATATATCTAGGAGTCAATACAATAATACACCACAAGCACTCACAAACATTATGCTGATAGATGTTCATGCATAAGCATAGTAATCAAGTCAATTTTATTTCAATCTACGCGTTGAAAAAGAGGCAAGAGATGCATTTATGGTCGAAAAAAATATTTGGGAAATGGTTCATTGTACATATTTGACTAATGTGGGAATACGAGTGCATATTGTTTGACAAGAGTTTGGCATCGAGTTTCTGCAGGGAACGAGACCGAAAATGAGACTTTCACAGAATGATGTTCACCCTTTGGCTACTTTGAGTCTGCGCGCCTGTCAAGTTCTATGCAGATTCCTTCTTATCAGACAGGATAAAAGAAAGTCTTATGTAAATCCAATGAGAAGCCGACTGATGTTAAAACGATGTGGATTAATAAATTACTAATAAAAATCAAATCCGAGGTACACTGAGATTGCGTCTGTAGGTGGACTTGACTTGAGATCTTTGTCAAAAACTTCGTGATGCAGCATTCCCATCTTCCATTTCGAAGGAGTACCCTGATGACATCGATGTCATTGATTCTCTCGAACGTTTAAATGCTGCAACAATTGATGATAAAAACTTGACATTGGGGGTTTCAGTGCATGATACAATATATCGGATGCTATCACTGATGTCAGACTTCACACGTAGAAAGACCGAGTCATATATCTAATGTACGATTCGTGCATCAAGTCTATGACTCGGTCTTTCTACAACGAATAAAGCCTGTTATCAGTGATATATCGCATGCATAATAAGAACATTTACAGATAATTGTTCTAAAGATTCAGTATGAGAAGGCATTAAATAAAGAAAACATGTAAAAGTGAGAAACACAAAGGAAACATTGAAAATGACTTTCGCCGGCGGCCAGCAGAACACTCAGGGCATTGCCTCGCACAATTGCGACAGTCCTTACTTTGGCCAAGCCCTCTCACGTTGATCTCCGGTTGCATCGGAAATTAACTGCCAGCGTTTTCACGAACTTCTTCGTGGACTTACTTAACACTCCTGTTGCTTCTATGGCTATTGACTGGAATATGCAGTGAGGAACAGAGTTGACAGATTTTGCTACATTTCTCTGTTCCGCATAAAAGGCCACTTTCCCTGGAGAAATTGATGAGTTGATGATATTGGAATTTGAGAATGTGTCAGTTGTGCACGTAAAATCCCACCAGAGGCTTTTACCATTTCTGTACGGAAAAGTAATAAGTACATCAGGACATTTGCTGACATCCAGGCTGATGCAGTTTGGCTCCAGGATCAGTGGCGTAGGCAAGTGGGGATACTGTGATAGCATCCCACAGAAATGAGTTGGACTTTAGGACAGAGGGCGGAGATTTTGTGGATCATTAGTACAGGGATGTTTCCATGTGGTGATCTGAATACTGTATTAGCTCATACACTACCAACTTGAGCTATTGGTGTTGAAGGCAATTACTGATTATCTAATGATTTTCGCTGTACAACTTGCTATTTTTCAGATTCTATTTGAACCAGATGATCCAACGCTGCTAATTTAGGATGCTTGTTTGTATGAGATCCCATTCCTTACGGGAATTTAGATGAAGGGCATATGGACACCTGCAATTCTCATCATCGCCAGCGGGCGATCAGATGTGGCATTTGAAGGCCGTATTATGGACTGCACAGCTTTAATCCGACTCGATGCATAAAACGAATTATTTTAACGCTGAAAATTCAGCTGGGAAAATGAAAAGATAATATAATTCGACGCACTGAAGTACTTGAGAAGATATTCTCAAGTTAATCTATCTTCCATGCCTGTCCATTGCAATGATGATTACATAAATGTAAATGTAAATAATATGCAAATTCAAGCGTTGCAGTAAGACCATGGTTTTTATTTTGCTCGGAAATTGAGTTAAGCCTATACATCCCAGAAACATTAAAAAATGAAAACCTCTATAGAGTGCAGGAGGTGAATAAGGCTCCACGCATCCCATATTCAGCTTTTTGCATTCGTCATAAACGCAACTTAGATCAGCGATAGGTCAAACAACATGTGCTTTGTAAATATTAGCTAGGGTATTTTTCTTGCTTTGAATTTAGTTGGAAAGAGACAATATTGTAAGATGGTGGCTTTATTTTATTTCATTTTTTGTTTTTTGCTGTTAATTTCTGTTAACACCCGTTAACTATCTTCAGGTAAAGAGAAAGGAGTAAAAATCCCTTCATTTTTACCTAAAGCTAATAGGCCTACTTATGCAGCGCACATGAAGTTTGTTAATTTGGCTGAGGGATAATGTCCCATAATTCATCCCCACCCGAATGAAAATTCTGGCTACGCGCCAGTCCAGGATAGATGGAATACCCGCTGCACTAAAAAATCCTCTTACGGTGTCATTGACTGCAGCGTGTCTTGGAAAACTGTCCGAATTAAAATTGCACGATAAAGAATGAAGATCCAAGCAATCTACTTAGCCACCACGACGGCACTTGTGTGGGACACAAATTTGATCTCCAATGCGGTTGTCCCATTCAAAAATGAAAGTCATCGCAATCTAAATGAGTTCCAAGAGAGGACAGTGGTAGTGCGTTCAGCCACAATGTCCCGACTCGGGTTTGGCAGCTGTTAGCAGGCAAGTTCGGCTAATTTGATTGGCGTCCACTAATATTACATCAAACTGTGAATCTTGGTTGATGATACTAACCAATGGGCAGCGACGCCCAACGTCGCAATCGTTTGTGCCACGCCCGCATCGGTTTCCTATCACACCTGAGGACTCACTGACTTCTTGACAAGTCTTTCTGATTAACCTGTGTGTCAGATTGCTCACTGTCTGTATTGACTCTGGCACAAGTGCGTCGCCAGAAATTTTTTCGGGGGCAGGTTATTTTGTGACGCAATTGCAGTTACGTAATTTCGTAAGTGAAGCATGTTACGTAACCATTTTACCACTAGATTTTGCCATAATAAACTTTTCAGATCAAGTTCCGCGTTAAAGACTGATTTCTTTGTTATTTCAAGATGTACTCGTAAATCAATCAGATGCCGTAGCTAGTTGATTTTTGCGCGTCTCCAGACAGGGAATATTATGGAAGTGCCAACTTTTAGAAATCTGGACCTTCATTTTTCGACGCGGCCTCGGCACTCGGGGCCTCTTTTGAAAGCGGCAACCTTGATTCCCGACAGCTTGGGTTTATACCAGGTAACTTTGGAGGATGTACATATTTCCTCCTTGCTCTCCGTCTGACGATCTTGCAGCATGTATCTAAATGCTCTACCAACTCTGTTCAATTGCTAGCTGCTGATTTTAGAAAAGGATTCGAAATTATCAGCAATCCCACTCTGTTAGACAATCTCATCCAACAGTCTCATCTCGGTCCGTCTGTTGTTCGCTTGATAAAAAGTTTTCTGTCTTTTCGCTTTCAGCGTGTTGCCTCTTCCAATTGTAGCAGCTCTTGGACACCAGTTACAAGTGGCGTTCCACAGATTTCCATTTTAGGACGCCTACTTTTTGTCACATTGATCAATGATTTGCCGAATTTGTGTTACATGTGTATAAGTGTTTATGCTAACAACATAACATTGTTACATATCGCTGATGATAATGTCAACTGTTTCCAATCTATTGCTAGTGAATTTTGTGCATGGGTTCGTACATGGCCGACTAGAATCACGGCCAGGAATAGCGCATACCGGCCTCCTAAAAAGGGGGCCATTATGCGATATTGTCAGATTTGATTTAGACTACGTACATTTCTTCTATGTCATGAGATAATGATGCTAAATGATTACTCCATCTTTTATACCTACAAATTACCACAAAATCTATATTATATCGCGTTTAAAAGCCGATAATGCTCCTTTCCCGATTGTGTGAGTATGTAGGTGTTGCTTAGTCATATATTTTGGTAGTTTACAGCCAAATTACATGTTACTCTACATTTTAATTTGCATGCTAGTCACGCTGCACATATTCTCATTCAATTTTTTACTTGTGTTATGCTTCAATACTACGTGCTTCTCATTATATCCATACTATATAAATCATAAAGTTAACTTTTTAATCTAGATGACTTGGTCTATATACTATTTGAGGTAATAAATTCAAAAAGACAATTCTCACTGACTCTTTCTTCTTTGTCTTCGTTTAAACACCTTCACAGTGTCTTTGCGTATATTGTCTTTACATTTCTTCTGTGAATTATTGAAAAAGATATTTATGCTCACATTCATCAAAATATTGATTGCAGTATCAATATGATCGTCACAATTTTCAAAGGGATTTGGAGACGAAATGAGATTTAAAACTATTCTCCTAGTAGTTTCCCGCAAACAGTCAGTAATTTTGAACAATTCAGGAGCTACAAAATCCAGGATAGCAAAACACTGGGATACAAAATCACAAACTGCTTTAGAAGGAAGAATCAAACCACCCTTATTCAATTCATGTGTATAAATGTGAAAATCTGGGGAGTCTGATTTCAATACCGCTATACAAGGATAATCACTGTTTTGTATGTTTGAAAGAATTCGTCGCGCTGCATAACCTGATACGTATTGAACAACACCATTTAATATTGGATCAAGAGGTGGAATTAGTTCAGGATCAATGCTGGCAACAATATCTTGTACATCACTTTCACACTCACACTTTCTCTCACGGAATGATTAGTCTTCACTTTTTCTAAATCAACGAATTCACAGTACTTGAATAAAGTGAGTATCTTAATAATTTTTTCAGACTTGAGGATTTCGTACAATCCAACTAGAAATCTACCACCGGACATTCGTCGGTATCTAGAAAAATGCTGTTCTAGTGGATCACTTTGTAAGTTTCTGGTTAAAACATAGTTGAAATCAGAAGATAGTAGTTCGTCGCACAAATCTGAGATGCTCAATGTGGAAAATATAACTGCTTCAAATTTTTTTGTTTACTTAATCCTGGCGTTTGCAGCGCTTGCCATCGTTGAATCCAGTCCGCAAATGCACGCAAAAACTCAATTTTGCCATCATCCATCTTCACACCTGATGCAATTCGTAAAGGATTATATGTTGACTTAGCGTTGAGTATATTAAACCAAACGTTTATCAAAGTCAGGAATGATGAAGTAGCTGCGACACAATGATGATTTGGAAAAATTGATTTCAAGGAAGCAACATTTTTCGAACTGAAAATAGATAGAGCCAAAGAAACAGACTGCTTGTTGTTATCAGGATGTAAAGCTGCGAATGATAGTTCGGGAGCTTGTCTCAAATTTCCTGACATTTTACTATCTGCGTCGTAAAGCTGATGAAGAAGTCTCCATGATACCTGGCCTCGATCACTGATAGAAATATTGAAAACATCGATTTCAAATTCGACACATGGAACTGAAATCCGCATAGTTTCTTCCAGTTATTTCGTATAGTTTTCAGCAGATGAACAACGTCAAATATGAGGTAAATAAGAAAGCCATTGAAACTGATCAGATAATTCCTATCATCAAACGGATAAGACTGATAAAGACGACGGAATAAGCTGATGTTCACACGGTTATTATCCAAACATATAGAACGAATGTGAATACCAGAAATACCAGTCAAACGATTCAGGATTTTAATGAGCACGTCATAGAAATGTGCGTGCTCAGCGCGAACACACGGAGTTGCGTTTATAAGAACCGTGGGTTCATACTTTATAGGAATAATCATAAAACATAAAAGTTTTAAAACATGATCCACCTTGATCTTCACCAGTCATCACATTGCCATCATATCGACATTCCTGTTGTAAATACATTCTATCCAATGCGAGATTGCAATCAGGCGACATCGTTTCACGCTCGATCAGTTTCTCCAAATAAGTATAATTATCAATATTCCCCGATGTTAATTTTCGCAATGTACGAGTTTGTGGCAAAGGAAGATGTTCCAGTAATAAACGATAAGCACTTGAAGATGTATAATTGATCAGCAACGCAAGACGCATAACACAAGCTGGATATGGTAATGTCTTAGCCCTGAAACGTAGGTTCATAAGTTCTGTCAAAACCGGGAAAGTTTTTGTTGGATTATCTTCAACGCTATCCACAGACAAGCCAATTGCCTTCTCATACAAGTTTTTGCAATAAACACATAAGGCATTTACTTGAGATTTCCTCGTCAATTTGCAGTTTTTCAGAGATCGTAGCCAGGAAGGATAAACTACCGGAGCGTTATCAATATAAAGAGAAACAGACAAATCTGTATGTATAACTACAGCAGCAGCCACTTGAGGAAGATCATCTTTAAGTATGTACAACCATACAGCATCTTCCTTCGAATGAATATTCCATCCGGGACGGGCTGCATCTAATGATAAATCCGAAACTTCGATAAGCCGATCAATCTCGTTAAAGTCATTTAACTCATCGGGTAGTATTCCTCGAATCGTAGGCTTTTTACGTGGAGGAAGCACTGACGATAATACAGATGGCGCGAAGTCGAAGATCGTTGGTATGGGATTAAGACTGAAATCAAGTTTCATTTGACCACTTGGAGTAAAACGCTTTAAATGAGGACCAAAATGTTTATCACATATTAGAGGCCAGTATGCGCTATTCCTGGCCGTGATTCTAGTCGGCCGTGGTTCGTACCAAAAAACTTGTCATGAACATAAATAAGTCAAAATGCGTGCCTATTACTAGAAATCTACTGGTTTAGATATTTGAATCAATGATTCGATTATCGAGCAAGTAGATACTGTCAAAGTCATTTTTCTGTTGACCTTCGTTGGGACAAACACTTCTGTGAGTTGTACAGGAAATGCTGCCGCAGTATGTCTTTCATTGATAGACTCCAAAGCAATTCCGATAAGAGCGCTGTGATTTGGCAGGTCTTTGTCAGCCAAATTTTGTATTCATGGCCTGTCATGTGTGATTTACCTCATAAGTATGTGGAAAAATTGTACAGAATTGATAGCATTGCCAGAAAATGGGCCGGTACCACACTGTAAATTGCTCAATACCAATCACATACGAAGGATGCATGCCAAAATATTGATATGTTGATTTAAGGCCTTTTGTCAATAAAGATCACACTAATGTTACTACTGTTTTGTAAGTAGTAAGATAATGATATTTAATAGTCAAACTTACAATACTGAATCCGATTTTAATACTCGTACATGTAAGTCTAAGGCATTACATAAATAATCAATAAGTATTTAACCATCAACAGTTTTTGCATTATGTAATTTTGAAACCAATCATATTATCAATCCGAAATAAAAACACATTATAATTCATGAACGCAAATGTAGTTATGTTTGAGTTATATAAGTCAACATGGTTGCTCGATAGTTATCGTATTATTTAAGTGATGTTTATCAACATAGTTCATGGAAATGAGCTAATTATGAGTCTTGCGAATGCCATAAGACAAGTAGCAACGATGACATGCGGCGTTATTTTAACAATACTTCCAATCTAGTTAAATTCCCCACTTTCACAAAGAAATATTCACGACTGGTATTACTGGAAAAATGTTGTTTGACAGTAGTATGTAGTACAACTTATTTTTTGCCATGTAACTTAACGCTCTTCATACTAAGCACATACCAATGAGGACGAATTTGCATCGTGTCTCGTATATAAAACATACCAACAACTCGTATTTAACTGTAAAACAGCCAATCACAGATAGAATAGTTCGTATCGCTACATACCAATCACATACGAAAGTAAGGGAGATTTCGTATGAAAAACATGCCATATCTCTGTAAACATACGAGAATCTCGTATCAGATGTTAGTTTCAAATTGTATGTGATTTTGGTATATGTTTGTATGTAATTTTCGTATCCAGCGGTTTACAGTGTAGTCGACAAAGTAAATTAAACTTGCATGCATGAAATGCTGCAAAGGCTCTGTTTGAAATTAACAAGAGAAGTCGCCCATCATAAACATTTCATCCACTATCGCAGCTTTTCTGCTTTCGTCACACAAGTACCTTCAGTATTCGACAGAAAAGAGTTATGCAAAGCTTATACGAGTAGACGTTCATCTGAATTGTGCAATAGCTCATTTGTTAAACACTCGAAATTTGCGTGAGAATTGTTTTGTGTTCGGTATATGCCATATACCGCTTTTGTTTTGGCATTTAATAAAGTTTTTTCTTTCTTCTTTCTTTCTTTCTTCATTCTCATCGATTCATATCAGGGATGCAGAGATACAGGGATACGACTCCGGGGGTTGATAGGACTCCGACTCCGAGTGGCAATTATATAAAGCCCAGTTTAAAAATAAAACTGTTAACCTTAATCATAGATCATTATATAGGTTTATCTGAACATATTTTTAGTGATCATTGCTGTATCCATAGACATCGGCTGTATCAATTAGCAATCTTTCCGATGAAAGCTTATCAAATGTCGCTTTAAGTTGGATACATAACGCTGGATTCCTCCCATCTTGCCGATGCGTGCTTCACACGGTTTTTCTCCAGTCTGCCAGGCAGGAAAATCTCCCATCCTTCTCCAAAAAATATGAGCACTCTTTCGATTTTAATATGAGCTTTAGAGGAGCCATCACACACGATTAACGTGAGGGTAAGAGACAATGTTCTCAAACAAACTAGTATTTTACTTTTGTCTCTGATGTGACCTTTGGTGCGTAGGTGTGATCCAGGCTAAGAAGCCTTGTCTTCTCTACTAAATCGCCGAGTGAAAAGACAATCCTTTTTTCACTATCACGGCTCATTCCCTCAGTAATTACAAGCTTTGCATGCACTGCTGTCTCTGTGCTTTTTCTTGACGGAGAAAGTTGACATCAAGACATTGACAGCTATGCACGAGGACAAATAATTTGTTTGCATTATATTTCGGGTCTAGTTAAAGACCGGAGTCAGGACTCCGACGCTGATTCCGACTCAAGGAAAAATGATAGGACTCCAGGACTCCGACTCCGCATCCTGATTCAAATAAAGCATTCAAATTAAGCGCTTACTCAACTCGAACTGTTATTATACTTCTATATTGATTACATGTAACCGTCTCTCTCGTTCTTTAAAAAAATTTGTCATTTTTTACAGACTCTTACTTAACTTTTTCCACATTCTTAACTTCTTCTTTTCTTCGATTTTTGAATGTTCCGCTGTTTTTCACCATAGTTATCAGCACAAACCATCATGGCTTTATGACCTTCACCTTTAAATTTCAAAGACAGTTATTTTCACAATTTTAGATTCTGCATTGGATTACTTCAAGATTCATTTTTGTTTTGTCTAATTTAGCATTTATGACATTGACGCATAAGTTACAGAAATCGATAAATCAAAACACGATGTAGATTTTACCACCCATGTATCCACGTAAGAAAATGATCAGTCAATATGACACTTCAAAGTAGCAAAGTGCGTCAAGGTAGCAAAATTAAAAAAAACAAGCTAGCGACTAGTTAATTTTCTAAAAGGTGCAAAATATGATCTGAAAGAACATTATTACATCCTAAAATGTCTAAAATTTTTAAAATACTTACTAGAAGGACAAACAGCGCTTCTCCTCTCCTCATGTGAATTACGCAGCGGAATTACGCTATCTAAATTTTACCAGGTGTGTAAGAGAATTAATATTAGTTCCTTAAGCTAAAACGTGAAATAAAATTCTACAAAATATGCATGCAAATTATTTGACTATTTTTAATGAGGTCATCAACAGGAACTTGATCAGGACGATCGCGTTTCTACCGCTAAATCCTGGACGCTCAAACCCGACCAAGCGCGGTCCTGTACATTTAAGATGCACAGCCTCAAAAGTTAAATTTATAGTAGAGAAAAGTTAGCATCTATCAAAAAAAATAGAGTCGCTATTGACTGAAATGTGCCTCAGCCATTTGAAAGAGGGACTGAGTCCAGCCAGTAGAGGTCAATCGATCGGTGACACGATCGATTGTCAATATTGAACAAGCAGTTGTACGAGTAGCTCAATCAGTTGTCTAGTTAGCGCAGTCAGCTGTCCATCAATGTGAAAGTCAGTCAGTAGTCATTCATGGACACTGACTGCTGCAACTATAGACAAGTGATTGATCAATATTGACAATCGAGCGTGTCTATTAACTGATGATTTTCTTACGTGGACACATGGGGGGCAAAACCTATAAAACACTAGCTGTAATTGGAATCTCAACCACACACTATGGAGATTGTCAAAGAGGACGAGGAAAGTTCATGTGTTATGCGCCATTCAAATTTTGCTTCTCAAAATGTGCGATGAATATCGAAGGCTTAGAACAGGTAAATCAAGTTTAGGCAAAAACTTGTTTTGGGTATACCCAATACAAGTTTTGGACTTAGGTCAAAACCCAAAACCGAAACCCAAGCCCAAGCTTCAATAAATGAGTAGAATCAAGTACGAAGTGCATTCTCGGTATTTTGTGATGACATAAAGATTCTTCTATATAGGACAAAATTCCTATTGGGCCTATGAGAAGTTTGGTTTCAGTGAGAAGCGATATTTTACTGCAATAGCTGTAATTAGTGGCGTATTACGGTATTACGGTGTAAAACTTTCCTTTAATTTAACCTACACTGATATACTGACTAATTGAAGATATTTGATTAAATTATGATTGAATTACACATAACTCATAACAAAGCTTGTTTTCATTTTATCATTCAGAAATATAAGCAGACTTTATTATAGCTGAGTAGTGACTGCATGGTTAGACATATTTAGAATACGAAATAGGAATGAATTCATTTTTGGATGGATGGCGGCTATTGCAGACACTTTAGGGGCGCGAAGATATTCAATATGCACGAATGCAACAAAATACATATAAGCTTGCAGCAAATATGATATGCGCGAACTTTCAATGGGCGGTATTGTCATGCCCAAAATGAAATAAGCTTAGCTAATAATCACGAGTATTTCATTTTTGAAATATTCTGTGAATTGAGTGGAATTTTGATAAAAAATCTGATTTCTATGCTCTTATGATGTGGTTCTCCTAAGATTTAAATTAAAATATCAAATTTTACAAATTAATTTGTATATAGGCAGCATTAACAGACGAACCAACCACATTTTGTATAGAAAACCCAAGGTCCAACCTTGGGTAAATTACAATGAAGTAGACGGTGCAGGAGGCATGAATGAAACAACCAACCTGTAACATAATTATAGCAAAGTATTGGTGTCCTATTGAGTAAAAAAGCTAGTGTTGAATTCTATTAAAATGTAATCTTTCGAAAGTTTGTTTTTGGGAGATATATCCTGTGTTGCTAATTTTTCGGCTTTCCCGACAAATTAGAGGGATGTGATTTTTATCAAATGAGCAATTAAAACCAATAAAGTTGTGTTAACTGAAGAATTTACTGCTCACTTCTGAAAGGTCAGTTGCAGGCGTCATCAAAAAGGCCTCGTAGGGTGCTGAAGAGAAAGTGTTCAATAGGCATGTGAAATCAGATGGAGCAGAAAACACACTACAGTACAATAAACGTTCATATTAATAAATGAAGTATGGGATTAACTTTGCTAGAATTGTATATGTCAACTTTTTCTGAAAATGAATCGATGTACATTGATGCTACACAGTGATATACAGTGTATACAATGATATTGCTACACTGTGAACTGTACATGTACACCGCTAATAACCATTAAACTTGACAGAAAAGATTCACAGAAAATATCCGTAAATATCTGTTAAAATAATGACGTCACAACGTAATGAGTGATGACGTAACAGTTAAAATCCGTTCATATCAGATAAAAACGTCTGTTTTTTACGGTAATCTACAGTTCGGACTGTAAAAAACCGTGAAACTAATTTTGGCTGTTAATTTTAACGGATATTTGTGGTTTATAATTTGCAGTGTATGTAGAGTGTGCCCTAGCAATAGTGGAAATACCAGAACAGTTCTTGCAAATGAGCTTTTTAGATATTTTCAGTACATGTATTTTCTGTTATTTTCACAATTTTATAATAAAACTATGAAGTTATTGAGGATACTAGATTATTACATAGTTGTAGAATCGTACTCAGAATCCCTACCATATTTCATAGAATTCATTCCCAGAGAAAATCCATGGACTCCTAGATATTATTGTGCAAGGACATTTCACAGGGTAAGCTATCCCATGTCAGGTTTTCCAATTGGCGACAAACTGATAATTTGAGAAAGTATGGAAAAAGTGATGGATGATATGAACAAAATTTAATGACAGCAATTGCTATTGTAGACAGATAAATCGCACGCATTTAAACTTTTTTCTAGAATGGTGAACAGATGCATTCCCTGTGGGAAAAAATAGTGCTACTGACAGACAACCGACTTCATTGCGACGTTGGTCAAGGTTGGCCACGAACTTTTCAAGTCGTATTTTGGTCGGCCAGTGGCTGGCCAACCATAACGTCTGATTCGTGTCTTTTACGTGGCGGCCACAGTCGGCCATTGTGTTTCTGTACTTTTGTCGGCAGTCGTTCGCTATCGTTGTCAAAGTTCATTTTTAACTATCCAACTGTTGATATATACTATATGCTAATTGACAAATCAAAATATATCGTTAGAATATCTTCGTGCATAATCAAATGATTCATTATTCTTCTTTTACTGGTGGGTAAAAAAAGAAAGATGGAATCAGCAAAATCTTATTCATTACTTTAATGTGAATTAGTCTAAACTTACCTAAAATTGCCTGCTGTTAGAAAAGATGTATCTGTGTACACCAAATGAGTCGTAAAACTGAATGACGCATATATTATTTATTCTAAGGAGAATTGATTTATGAATTGATATTAATATTAGAAGAAATAAATATTGTGAGATAATGACGGCAAAAAGTCAATTCCGAAGACTAACAACACGATTTAGATTTGTTTGCAGAACATAGCATATAAAATCAGGAAATCCCATATTTGTTTAAATAATGTAAAACATTGTTTGTTGAGTTAGGTATCATTTTTAAAATGTAGCACTTTTCCCCTTCATTTGGAGACATTTTGATTTTCCAAAATATTTTTTATAAAATGTAGCATTCTGAGGAATGTATTCTTGATATTTGGTATTATGATACATTCTATAATTACATAGTTAGTAATAGATAATAGAAACGTAAGTAATAGATAGATGCATTCCTCTAAAGCCCATTCTTGAATCGTCTTTTACCCTGCTACATTGTCATTGGTTATGAACTTCCAGAAAGAACCAATCAAAATGCATATTGTTAAAAGCGTATTTGTCAGAAACAATCTGCAAGGAATTAGTGTCCCCTCTGGTTTGAGTTTTGCTTGTATTACGATAATAAATTACTTTTGATGTCTTCTAGGAAGAGGAAAATACACTTTATGTCAATGGTTGATAATATAAGTCATGCCAATCTGCAAGATGAACAATATTATAATATATCTGGATTTGAAAATGTAAATGCAAGAGATAGGTCATTGTTCAGTGAATTTACTGAAGAAATAGAGGATCAATCTTATAGCCTAGATATGGGCAGGTTCACACAAAGTTTAGAACAACTATTAGGACAGCCGGATTGTGCCAATAGTTCACGTGGTTTCGATAGAAGTAATCCATTGGATGAAAATTTTGCAAGTTGGGTTGAAAATTTAATTGGTATATCACAGTGTAATGAAGTAGTAAGTGACCCAGATCCTGTGAACAATGAACCAGACTCCCACATTGAATTGTTTGACCTGGAACAAGAACCGAATCGAAGTCTCAATGAAGAGTTAATATTTTTTTTCCTTACTTTAGCATTATCCCGAAACGCCATGCAATGGCTTTTATCGATGCTAAGGCGACATGGGCTAGATGTCGCTTCATCACCGTATTTGTTGTTTAAGTCTTTAAGACAATCTCATTCGAAGGAGTACCAAATCATCTCACAAGATACTGCGTGTATGTCGGTCATTGATAACATTCGTTTTTGTTTAGAACGCAATCTGATAGGTTCACGTGCTGAAATATTGCCAATCAAACTCATCCTGAATATAGATGGCCTCCGCTATTTTCAGGGTCGAGGTTAAGTCTTTGGCCAGTAACAATGGTGATAGAAAATGCAAGGAAAGTAATACCATTACCAGTCGCTGTATATTGTGGGTTCAGTAAGCCTAATTTGCAGGAGTTGATACAAAAATTAATAGAAGAATTGAAGACACTTAAAAAGGGTGTTGACATTTTCGGTTCCTTCTGTAGATTGGAGCGTGTAATAGTAGTGGCAGATGCACCAGCTAGAGCAATGATACAATGTGTGAAATCTCACTCCGCTTTCAATGGGTGTCTTTTTGCAGACAGAGAGGTTTTAGGCATCTAGACAGAGTTGTTTTCCCAGACTTACATTCTGATTTACGAACAGAAAGTAATTATCACGCATATTTGGAAAATAATCAAATATCATTATCGCCTTTATTTGAAGTTGTATCACCAGTGGATGGATTTCCCATTGACTACATGCACCTAGTGTGTTTGGGTATTGTGAAAAAAATTTTCAAGTGCTTATTTGATACTATCAAAGGAATCAGAGTTTCCGGCAAATTGTCGTTTAGCCAGAAGTCACTACTTTCTGAGGATATTTGTAGATTCAACAAGAGTTTGCCATCAGAATTCAAGCGAAAATTGCGTCCATTGAGTGAACTAGCAAAGTATAAGGCAATTGAATATAGAATATTTACTCTTTATGCAGGTCCAATTTTGTTTAAAAAATATCTTAAGGAGGAATTTTACGCGAATTTTGTTCACCTTCATTTTGCAATTTACACTCTTTGTTCAGACTCGTGCTCAGAATTATTGTCTCATTCCATTTACTGTATTGAACAATTTCTCATTAGTGCAAAAGACATATATGGAGTTTGGATTATGACGTACAACTTCCATAACTTACTCCATCTCCCTTATTATTGCAGTCTATACGGCAAAGCCGACAACTTTTCATCTTTTCCGTTTGAAAATTTTTTGGGAATTCTAAAGCGTAGAATTAAAGCTTCGAGTAGAATTTTTAAGCAATCTGTGAATGTGTTATTCAATATCAGAGAAATTTTTACTGAGCTGTCATCGGACCGGGATGTTAAATTTACAAATCATAAACCTGATAACTGTGCTGTTCTGAATGATGGCAGAGTCATTATGATAACTGAAACAACGAAATGCCCAGGAACTCTTGATTTGCTGATTTCTGGTTATGAGTTGCGATTTTCTCATGATGTGTACCATGTGCCTTACAGATCAAGCTCAATTGGCATAGGGTTTTTCACGAAAAGTGAACGAGTTTTGAAGAACGTTCGTCCTTGTAAGAAGGCTATATTACATCAGTATAGTCGTGAAGATGACAATCTCTTTGTCGTGATACCTTTTGCTTCTTTTTAAAGTTATGGAAATCTATTTAGATTTCCCCTTTAAAGCATTCTTCAGCTGCGATCATGTTTTCAGCAATTTGAAGTTATTCAACCAGTTAATGATATCAAATACAATTATGACAATTTCTTATATCTGATGTTTTCTGTAGTGAATGTTCATTAAATGTTTGTCTATAAAAAGTACTTTTTTCTTTAATTTCTTTAAGTTTCATGTACGATTTGGGACCTAAGTGGCATTATATAAATATACCTGCTCAATATACTGAGATTTAAAATGTGTAGCTTGATCATCTTTTGCTTTGATGTTTAAGTTTGTTGCTACAAGGAAGACCTTCAGTTAGGACCTTAGGGTATACCGGGTACTTGAAAACAATCGCATGAGTTGTAAAAATCTTTCTAAAGATATATCGTGAAATATTTTAAATTTGATCATTGAGCGGTTATAGGTCTACCACAACTTTATTTTTCTATACCGGTAGCGAGTTCGTTAAAACTTGGATATTTCATATTCATACTTTTTAGTTCAAAGTTTGATGATGAATAACTGATGTTAAGTCTTCTAGATCTGATGTTTTCAGGGTTTGCACATACACGAATTTTTGGCTATTACATCGACATTACCATGTATGTAAGCTCTAGCCTATGGATAGGCTGGCTATTCTTAGGCCCATCACCAAAATTTCAAAGTTTTTCTATACAATTATGTATTAGATTAGGCTAATCCATAAGTTGAAGCAAATAGATATTATTCAAATTTGATATCATTTACAAAATATTTTCGAAGAACGCGATAATTTATACTTTCATCTGACAATACATAATATTTTTCCAATACATGTCCACTCTACTGGCGTACGTTAGTTGAGGGCCTACACGTTGCTTATTTCACGCTTTCATCATTTTTACTTATCATTATATTCTAGTATAATAAAACAAGGGGAAAACGATCATCTATCATAAGGCTTTTTCTGAACCGTGACAAACGCGAAGGCCAACTGATTCTATGTTGTTCACTTAAAAATTTACATTAGGTCACTAATGTACCCGAAATACAGATCTACATGATTTTTGGATCCGTGCGGCCACCCTGTATAATGTATTTTGCTTGTCTTATGACATCAGTTAACTTCACTGATCAATATTCATTAGAATCTAGTAGGCCTATATTCAATTAATATATGCACTCTTATAAGCTACTGACATTTCCTAAGATATCTCATTGTGGCGATATAGAGCTCTTAGGACTATAGCCCTAACTATTCAACTCACTTAATTTGATGATATTAATCTTTTATTGCAAAATGCTTAAAGATAAGCACAATAGATAAGAAATTCATACGATTTTCTATTTTCGTTTCAGATGTTAACATATGAGCAAATCAAAGTCTTGGTTGTATATTTCCCGAAGGATAAATCATTTGATGTGATTCCTGTCGAGAAAGCGGATGATTGGAATAAGGAAAAGTATGAAGAAGTGATTGATTCAATCTCCGCGTCAACCCCTGTGTATATTGGCGTCAGATTTATGGTCAAGAATGAATCTCGTTTGTATTGTGGTATTGTGATTCATTGTAATGAGAAACAGAGTGACTGTGGAATGATCATGAATACGGCTATAGATTACAAGAGTAAAATGAAGTACCACATTTCTAAGATACTGACCTTGACAGATATTCCGAGATTCCCTGGCAATAAAAGGACACGGTACCGTGTTCTTAGGCCGATTGACAGCAACGTCTCGAGTGTTGGTGATACCACAAGCGTGGAATTTTCTGACACGGAGAATCCCAAAGAAGCTGATGAGTATGAAAATCATTCATCGATTGAAATTCATAGGCGTCCATCAACACCACAGCTCTCTACTCCCAGTCATTCTAATCGAAACAACGGAAGGTTTGCATGCAATACGCCACCGTATGCAGGAAACCGATCATCTGTTGATATTGATGGCAGTCCATCAACACCACAGCTCTCTACTCCCAGTCATTCTAATCGAAACAACGGAAGGTTTGCATGCAATACGCCACCGTATGCAGGAAACCGATCATCTGTTGATATTGATGGCAGTCCATCAACACCACAGCTCTCTACTCCCAGTCATTCTAATCGAAACAACGGAAGGTTTGCATGCAATACGCCACCGTATGCAGGAAACCGATCATCTGTTGATATTGATGGCAGTCCATCAACACCACAGCTCTCTACTCCCAGTCATTCTAATCGAAACAACGGAAGGTTTGCATGCAATACGCCACTGTATGCAGGAAATCGATCATCTGTTGATATTGATGGCAGTCCATCAACACTACAGCCCTCTGGTATCCCTAGTAATTCAATTAGAAACGCTGATAACGGACGGTTTGCATACAATATGCCGCAGTATGCGAATATTGTTAGAAAGAAGATTAGTGCCGTTAGAATGGAGTCAGTTGACCTTACATCAAAACAGGGGCTATCTGATATGATGGTTATGTTATTAAAACAATCATCAGACATGATGTGTATGTTTGAAGCACGTCTATCTGCTTTGGAAAATACTGTCAAAAATTTACCCAATCATCCTACAAAGGAGGACATCTTAGAAGGATGTGATGAGTTTCCTTTCAGAAGAATAGCATCGGTCGCTGAGTACGAGGAGTTTTGTGAAACAGTAAGTCACGATACGTTATCTAAAAACTCAGTTGTGGGTGCGTTGGTGAGGTTGGGTGGAAAAAATATAAAAGATTTCATCAAGAGACAGATTGACTTTCTACTGGCTCCAGAATTCCAGTGCCAATTTAATGTTAGTGGCAAGAATGGTAAGCTGTCCTTTAAATCGTATCTGCAAGAGCTTGTCGTTGCAGCTTGCAGAAAACATAAGAACTTCGAAAGCAAAGACCTGAAAGAAATTGAGATAATCATTATGAATTACCTGAAACATGCAGGTGATAGAGGAGGTGGAAGGACCAAGCGGCGTCATTCCAAAGATCGCGTTGTTGTGGAAAAGCGAAGTGTACATTAATAATTCTTGACGTGTTGATAATGTTCGATCAAATCTTCATGTTTTGCAAAAGTTATTGTAATTGTAATTATAATATACGTTAATCATTTGAAAATCTCTTATTTGATTTATTCAATATTCATGTACTCTTTAATCATAATTTGACTAAATATGTACGTCCTTGGGAGATACTTTTCTATGTATGCCCTTCTGACAGGCTCTAGGGGAAAGTATTGAGTCTATGCTGTTGCAACTTCAGATCCCAAAACTTCATACCCTTCTTCATGAATGTCAATATTAAATGAAGCGAATGTATATTGCGAAAATGAAAATAGAATATTTTATTCTCCTCTAATTTCGTCAAGAATTGACGAGATTTTACTATTTCTCATGCGACTGATATGGAGACAAAATTCACCTTTATGATATTGTGTTTTATGCTATATTGTTGCACGAGAGATGACTTTTAAATAATAAATTTATTTTTGTCTCTTTTTATGTATAGGACTATCATAATTCTAGATGTTTTACCTGTTGAGAGTAATGCTCTTCTTGCAAAGCGAAACGGACAATAGCTATAAAATGTCAGAATGAAAGTCGGAAAGCCTGATGCATTTCACCCCAAATTAACAGCTAAGCATAATTATTTAACATGGTGCAACCAAATTTGAAAACCTCACCGTGTATTATCCGACAGATTCCAAGATGTGTATTTTAGAATAGCACATCCAAGGAGGTACTTTTCGTATTCAGGATTATCTTATCTGCACTACTGTTGTTCATGTATTTTGCCATTCTCTTTGAAATACTGCAACTTGTTAAAATGTTTATATTTGTAGTTACTTCAAGTTAACCATTTGGTCAGCATGTGCTCCACTAATATACCATACTAACGTACATTGAAACGTTACTCACATCGGAGTAGCTATATTTATTAGTGTACGAGTATGTCTTGGACAATATGATCCGAAACAATCTACAGCTAAAGTAGTAGGTTTTTAAAGCTTAAGTATCAATAAAGTAAATTTACTAAAATATCCGTAAAATATTCAATATAAGCTTATCTAATATTTGATTATACAGTAAGAATTGGTTTCACCATGATGCTTAGATTAAAGAAATCACCTGCATATAGGCCTATATGTAGGCCAATTCATGAAAGTTTAACTTTATTTCCATTTGCTTAATTTAGAAATTAAGCGTATTTCTATAATCGTTTCTTCAACGATATGTCATCTCATGACTATAAGTGACTTCAAAATGCAGCCTATGATGGTAACCGTTCATTTCAAATGTGATAGACATTATTTCCTTAGAAGCCACTTCCAAATTTATCGATGAAGGGGTGTCTTCCTTTAGCAGTGTTTCGTAAAACATGAAAAAAGGTCAAAAAGTAGCATTTTACAACAGGAAACATGATGATTACAATTTTCACTTTTAGATAATAAATTGATTTTCTGTGAGGCGAGAAATATTGCCAGGTAAGCAAAAAATGTCAAACATTCGTCACGACTGGCGTTAGGTGATGGATAAGACAAGTCTACTTGATCATTTAAAGATTCACTGACAATATCTATATAGTTGTGTATGTACATGTTTGTAAAAATTTCAATCTATTTGCAGGATATGTTGCCGAATGTGGAAGCAGAGGGGTGAATAGAAGGTGGTGGATTCAAGTGCTGAATTACATTAACTGGCAAAGTAACTTATCTATAATGTATAAAAGTATTGTAGATCTGATAGCCTCTTATAGAAATAATCAATAGATTTATTACAAGTATTTATCATTTTCAGCTTATCTAAAAAATTATTAATGGTTTGACAAGTGGCCATGTATATGTCCGTGTCCATGAGTATTTATGAAATACTAAAATATGCTGAAACAATTCACTAAATTTTCATTGCCATACTTTTTTGTAATTTTGTACAAGATGCAGTCCGGGTTATGTCTCAATATCTTTTATTAATGACTTTTCTCGTTCATTGTAGACTAATTTTATTTCTTCTTCATCACAAGGAGTCACCGGTGGTCAATATTTGCCAATAACCTGAGCCATGATTCTTTCATTCGGTAAGCCCACACATGTTTGTATCTACTTCAACCTTATTAGGCTAATTTCGGAATATTCCATGCGTTGTTTTTCAGAACTTCGGTCATCTGTCGCAGATCTTGAGTACATGTATTAGAGTGCTTCTGGTTGAAATTCACCTTATCAGGCAAGGCGAGGAAAGAGACTACTATTCTCTACATCATAAAGTGAGTTCTTATAAATTGCCGTTACGAGCCTCTGCCGGCTCAATGTTTATGTGACTTGATTAGTTGTTTTTTGCGCCGAAATCTTGACGTCATATGTTGTTTTTTGCCTTCCTCGCATTGCCAACATCAGCATTGCGCGTCCTCATGTCTAATAGTTGGTTAGTGCGCCACCCTATAGTACTGAAGGTCAGAGGTTCGAATCCTTCATAGGGCGTCAATTTTTCGGCCTTTGTTGCATTTCATGTTTGTAAATTGCCACTGCCCCCGTATGTTTTGGTTCTAGTAGCATTGAGTTATTCAGCTGCTAGTTCTTGGAACATTTCGTAGCAGAATGACGATGATCAGCAACTAAAATTACGTATATTTATATGCTAATATATGCATTTTTGATGGCCGACCAATTTTCAAAAAATCCTTATTTGGCCGGCTTCAGACCGACCGTCGCATTTTTGTCGGCCACCCGCGACATGACCAACCATAATCCGACACGTCGGCCGACTTTATATCGACCACTAACCGACGCAGTTTTTTCCCACAGGGTTGTACGTATGTCCGAAAATAGGTGGAGGAAATAATGACTTTACTTTCCATAGATTTCCTCGTAGGAATCCGGTATTATTAGAAGAATGGATGATTCGTGTGCCTGTTAAAGTGAACAGATCAACTTGCACCTCAGAGGCATCCGATCAACAAATGACGTTCGCTGAATTATCGAAAGCGTCAAACTCATCGATTTGCAGAGCAGAATGAAAGATAATGAGGCTGTGAATTGTTTGAAAGAACTGCATGAAGAACTGAAGACCTGTGAGTGCAAACCAACTGACTTTTCCAAAATCTTATCCGACAACCGCCTAACTTGATGTCAAACTTCATTGATTTACCTTCAATTTTTTTTGCTCCATTCAATTTCTGTATGACTTGTCTGTCAAAATGCATGTGCAATATGCTTCCCTCTCCCAGAACAATTTATATTACAGTAAGTGCAAATGCAAACAATGTAGCATCAGTCACATAAGCAGTGAACATTTTTGACGCTTGTAAAAAAACATCATTGGGAAAATAAGAAAAAAGTGCTTATTCGTTGATTGAGAACGCCATAGAGTAGGTATATGATAATGTAAATGATATGAGCAGTGAATCAGTGAATATCTACAACGCACATTGATCAGCTGCCGGTATCTTCCTATTGTCGAACAATGGAAGCCGCCATCGTTTAATCACTGTTGTCATGACAGCGCTGTGTCCATGTCCGCTCCAGTCCTTCATTATGATACTGTCGGAGTTCCATGCGTGGACGTGATCTATCTCGGGTAGCCAATAGCATAGAGCAAGTATATTAGGTAGAGTGGTAACTCCACATTTATTAAATCCCCAATGTGTATACACTTTCGATTTTATTAAATGAACTCGTGGGAGATACAGGTGGTATTGTCACCAAATGTGAGATATGCAAATTTTTTGCAGTATTGCAGAAATTGCAACGGAATTGAGTGATCATGATTGTAATGCAGAAGGAATGATGGTATTTTACAGATCGTCCGTGTCATGACAGCCTTCGAGAGGTAATGTTTGCTAGATTTGCAACTCGATGACTTGCTATCGCTTTCATGCTGAAATTCAAGAGAATCTTCTTGAGCGAGATCATATCATAAGCAACCTGCCACTGGCACAGCAAAATAACAGAATCAAGGACAATGATTTCAATCAACTTTGAAAGATGTGAATGGGCCCATATTACCATTCAGATTCAAGAAATGAAACATGAATTTAGTGAATCATAAAATCATGCCGGTGAAAATTGAATTAAAAACTTGAAATTTCTGCCAACAAAACAAACAAGATCTCGAATTTTTCATGAATACTTCCATTATAATACTTCTCATGAAATTGCCTTGCAAATTAGCTTAATTTCCGCCTAGTTAGGATGACTAGTAACAAATATTCATTCTTTTTGATATCCAACTTCTTTTGTACTACCTACAAGGGTGCGTCATCTCGGTAGTATATAAATTTACAAAATTGCTGAAATAATTTTTAGACCACGGAACGTAATCTCCGCAAAAAAACTGAATCTTTTCACATAAAAATTTTCAATGTATACACATACTCTTTTGAGCCGACACTCTACCTATGTGTCCCTACTCTGTGGAGAACGCTATTCATTTTCTTGAAACCATAAATAAAAAACAGAACAGTAAGTTTCATCATTTGCAAAAAGTCAAAGACGTTTTCTTCACCTAGTCTTTTGGTGTTGGCATCAATCTGCACAGGAACTGGTACGAGCTGCTACAAGGAATGCTTCGTGTGAATATGTCTTCACTCTTCCATCACTGTCCGCGTTAAACAGAAGAAAAAAGCAATATTTCATCGCTGAGAATAACAGACGAAGCACTCCTGAAATATTTTCAGTCAAAAATGCAAAATCCCAGATATTGCTTTATGATTAAGTCATTGCGATGCCGCTATGAAGATTATAAGATTGTGTGGATTTGCTTTCTTATAAAACGCTCACAGCGACTGCAATGCAAAATCACTGCGCTTTGTCAACATTGCTCATTTCGAAATGTTGCCACCCATGTCAACAATCATGCCTTTCCATATTCATGTCCACATTCATGAACAGAACCAGATAGTAATCCCAGTGGGATTTATACCAAAACGTCGCAGTTTCAATTTAGTCGCATCCGTTTTGGTCGCACTTCCGAATTCGTCGCAAAAGGTCGCAGAAGAAAAAAGATCGCATCCGAATTCGTCGGATCAAACGGGTAAGAGTACAAACGTCGCATAGTACTTCTTAAAACTAGTCCAGGACGTCTGGTTCGTACGAAAACCCATATCCTCAACCAGTCCGAGACGTTCGGTTATTGTTACAATATTAACAATAATTACAATATTAACAAATTATTGTTCGGTTGTTTACAATATTCTTATTGAAAAATAATAGGTTTTGCTCTCCAGACAGAAATGATTCAAGTGATGAAGCTTGATTTTGATATAAATCAAAATCACTATATCACCATTGGTTACTAATCTATTGAAGGTTGTTGGTTTTAACTTTCTTGTATATTATGTATATCTCCTTTATTTTCAATAATGTGTTCCGTGAAGTATAAATTGACAAGAAATTTCTGTGATGTCTGACGACAAGCTTCACATAGATATTTGCTGGAGGACAAAAATCAAATTAACACATAGAAAGCCATACTGAAGCTAAAGGGTGGCTATGACGACTTTTATAGAAGTAACATAGATCAACTGCGACCAAATCGGAATCCTATTACGACGAAAACGGACATGCGACCTTATCGGATGCGACGAAATTGAAATTGCGACGTTTTCGTACAATCCGATCCCAGTGGGTTGTCTGTCGAAATTGAAGTGGCTACGCAAGTGTATTTGGTCGATGAACCAACCATGGTCGATGATTTCAACCATCATTGAAAGCCATTAATCACTGAAGTCATCAACTGTCTATCTGAAATTTTGTCAAAAAATATAGAATCCCTGAAAGATCAATCAACATCATCGAAAATAAGAATGCCGAAATGAAATTGGAATGCACGAGAATGCTCATTAAACATGATATAATCTGATAATGTCATCCCTTTTTAATTATTGATTTAATAAGTTTGTGTAATAACTGTACATGCATTTATTGCAGTTTAAGTAGAGGCATATAATTATGCGCGCACAGACCTTTATGCAACAAATCGTACAATTGGCCAACTAGCATTTGTTTGCATGACCGAAATAATATCTATAAATAGCTTAACATGAAGCAATAAAACAAGAGGGAACAATACAAAAAATTGAAGGTACTTAGAGGATGGCCTACTAGTATTACATCCATTACTTTTCATGAAACTCATTGATTCTAGTATCTGCCATAGAGTAGATATATTAGGTAGAGTGGCAACTATTTATTATCCGCATTTATTAAATCCCCAATGTGCATAGGCCTACACTTTCGATTTTATTACATGAACTCAAAGGAGACACAGGAGGTATTGTCACCAAATCGAGACATGCAGTTTTGCAGAAATTACAACTGAATTGAGTGATCATGATTGTAATGCAGAAGGAATTATGGTATTTTGCAGTTCTCTTTGTCATGACGGCCTTGAAGATTTAATGTTTGCTAAATTAGCAATTCGATGGGTTCCTATTACTCTCATGCTCAACCTCAAGAGTATTTTCTTAAGCGTGATCATATCACTGTGGCAACCTACCACTGGCACAGCAAAATCACATAATCAAAGATAATGACGTCATTTAACTTTGAAAGATGTAAATGGTTCCACATCACTATTCAGATTCTAGAAATGAAACATGAATTTAGTGAATCATAAAATCATGCCGGTGAAAATTGAATTAAAATCTTGAAATTTCGGCCAAGAAAGCACGAATATTATCGCGAATTTTTCATGAAGACTTTCATTATAATACAATTTATGAGGTTCCCTTCATAATCAGCTTAATTTCCGCTTAGTTAGGATGCCTTTCAGCAAATATTCATTCCTTTTGATATCCAACTTGGTTCATACTACTTATATAGGAGAGTCATCTCGGTAGTATATAATTTATTGGCAAATTTTGACTTTTTTCAAAATTGCTCAATTAATTTTTTGGACCATGGAAACGTAATCTCCGCAAAAAACTGAATCTTTTGATATAAAAATTTTCACTTTATACAGGCACTTTTTGAGTCGACACTCTTCCTATATATCCCTACTCTATGGTATCTACCGTCAATTGGCAATACGACATTTTCGTGAAATATCCTTTTGCTCTGGATGTCTATAATCCTTGTAGAGCGGAATTCCATCTTGGATATCTATGGGATGACTTCATGTTTGATAATATGGCATGATTTATCCATAGACTTCTAAATTTCTAAATTTAGAAGTCTACGGATAGAGGATAGCTGTACGATTCTCAAGGACATAGCTCGTGAAAAAAACATGACTAATCCACCATTGCGCACAGACTTTTGAAATGCACGTAGATGTTTGATTAAAACATACAGAATGCTTTGCATTATTATGGACACAACCCACATGTAGATGCTGAAAACGTGTCAGCATGCATTTTATCCAAAGCTGCCTCAATTATTCCACAGACAAAGACTGGGAGCCTGTTTTCTATCCAATTGCTGCAATATTTTCTTCTATGTTTCTTATAATGAGTATTTTGATTTCCATCTGCGCAATAATCGGATATAATGAAATTAAAGCACTTTCAGTAATCTATCGCACTGTCTACTGGGTTAACATCATAAATGTTGCGCGAGCAATACTGGAAATGTTTGAAGTCCATTATCATCTTGCAATTGGAATGCAACTACATGTTAGTACAACCAGCGCACAATTCATAGCGTACACAATGCCATATATTTTTTGTAGTGGAATATTCCTTGACTGTCTCAACACCTACGTTATGTCAGTCCTTACCTTACGAAACTCGATACAATTAATGAGACCATTTTCGAAAATCAAAGATATTTGCATATTTCGATGTATTGCAGTGTTTGCTTTCTGTAACTTCGTTTTCGATTTTACATTTGCAAAAGATTTGAAACTTTTCTATTGCGAAGAGACAATAAGTTTCCATGTACAAGTTAATGAATTTACATTGTGCGTGTGTCTTTATTCAGCGGCAGTCGTTATGTTTCTTCCTTGCATAACTAGTGCAGTTTCAGTTTTAGCCTTCAAGACATTGAAAAAAAGGAAGCGAAAGACTGCCTTGCTCTCAAGTATTGATACAATATTATTTTCAAAACACTTGATAAGAGTTAATGTGGTGGTAAGTGTCAGTGGTCTTGGTATATTCTTACATACACTAGAAATCTTGATGTCTTACGCACTTGATATAAAACATTCCCGTGTTGGTGATAATTCTATAGCATACGTTCGCGTGCTTCTTAACTGTTTGTCAAGTAGCATCTACGGAATATTGTGTTACACAAGTGATTCGAAATTTCGAAAAATTATCAAACAAATGTTTTGTGGAAACGATGATAACAAACCATCATTTCGCACCACTAGAACTCCAACTGTTAGACTTTCTGCACTTCCTCATATCACTCCTGAATCATATTTTTCGACAGATCTTTATCTTTATGGTACATCTACACATGCCGGTACTGATTTTGTCGATGATTCAAAAGCAGGCAAAGCTACCACAGAGAAGCCTCAAGAAGATCCATAGCAACTACCGAACATTTTGAATTAGCGAAATCATTCAGAAATTCATGAAATTCAGTACCGTTTCCAATCAATTATATGAACTTAGAATTTGTAGGATGAGTTTGAAAAGAAATTTTTATATGTGATATGTCAAGACTAAGCTCGTTTGAAAGCAGAGGGTGGTATACCAACAAACTACTATAAATTGTAATCATTAGTAAAGTGCATATTGCCATACAGTAAATGATTTTATCACCTACCATCTATTGCATTATTATACTTATTGTTTACTTATTGTTACTTATTTTATACTTATTATACTTATTGCTAATTATGCCTACATATTAATTAGTACACATGTCTCAGTTTCTCCTGTTCTACAAAAATCTGCATGCAGGCGCACATCAAACATCGAGGGAGACAATAAATATATTTTACTAAATATATTTTTTATTCTCCTTTTTAAATGATCAACTATATAATCGTCTTTGGACCAAAGTCTATTTTTGTAACATCTCAAATTCATGCAGGTCTATGATGAATTCGGTTCAACATTGACCTGATAAATTGCCTGATTTCTCTAAAAAATCGAAGACAATGTCAATGAAAATTATATTGAGGAGCTTTTGGTCACATCTTTGTCAATTCAATAAAACAACAATTAACTATACTGAGGTCAAAAATATATACTGTCAAAAAATATACTGTAGGGTCAAAAACATTTTACATTTTTTGGTGCTCTGTTATGAATAGTTACAGCTGCATTGCTTTGACAAGCTCTTCAACATAATTTATTATTGACCTTGTCTTCGTTTTTCTGTAAAAAAATTAGGCTTTTTGTGGTACAGACAAAAGTAAGGTGTAAAAAGTAGCATAAATATAGTCACTTTACAGTTTCCCAACATAGAACTTCAGTTCGCTAATACCGCCGAATAAATATGAAAAACAGGTTCCGTTAACTTAAAATTGCAATTAACTCAGATTTTCTGCTGTTCTGACACTGTATTCATGCCTTTTCGCATTCCTGGGAAAGGCAATCACAAAGTTTCAAGGAAATTAATGCAAATACTAGTATTACTATATTTGTTTCTGAACTGCTTCTAATGCTTGAATTATCCAAGCACGTTGGTTATTGTTGCATTGCAACCATTGATGCCTTTTCTACTTTTTGTATTGAACAAAACTGATTGAATGAATAAATATATATAATTTAATAGCGGATAGTAATTAATGTCTTAAAATACTTGACTATATCTAAACACAAAAGTTTCAAAATATTTTCTATGAAGATGGAATTATAAGCCAAGCTTCTGATGATGGGCCTAGTCTTTTATTACAAATATTTTCACCGACTTAAGACGGATTGGCCTGTTCGCTTAATGATATCATGCAAGTTGGGCCTTACATACAATTCAAACTATAGAAATTTACACGGAGATATAAAACATACAGAATAAAAATCAGAAAATCAGATGTTGATAACTTTCTCTGAAGCGGAAATTCATCCTGTTAGTAGTGCAAGAGCTGCTGACATTTTCTTCCCAAATTTATTTTATGTCATAGAAGTCCATTCTCTCCATCATAACAATAGCAACCCAGAGTTAATCATGAAGTTAGCTACAAAAAGATACAGAACATTCGGGTAAGTTGACAAAGAATGTTTCCTAACTACGTCATGGATTTCTGTCTAAGTCCATCAATTTCGGGTAGAAATTGAGCGTTATGAGTCTGTGACAAACTGACAAGCCAATTAGACAATTGAAGGTTGCACCACGAACTTTGGCGACAATTCGGTTACACCCACAGAATTAGACAGGTCGTCTCTTCTTCCGTTTGACTAGAAGGGAAGCATCGGAACATCCCAGTGGAAAAATTTGTGTCGGCCCAATATCATCCATCTGATGTTGGCCCAATAAACAAAGTGGCCCAGCGCATTTGTATCGGCCCAACGTCAATTGCCAATACTTACCCAATACGCGCCCAATACACGCCAACGCTCACCCGACACAGATCAAAACTTTGTTTTATATACTGCTGTTTAATTCGTCAGTAGTATACTTGTGTGTCCATATAGTAAGTATGTTAGGTAGAGTGGTAACTCCGCATTTATTAAATTCCCAATGTGTATACACTTTCGATTTTATTAAATGAACTCAAGGGAGATACAATCGGAATTGTTTCAAAATGTGAGATATACACATTCATGCAGTTTTGAAGAAATTACAACGGAATTGACTGATCATGATAGGAAAGCAGAATAAAAAGATATTATTTTACTGATTGTGCGTGTCATGACAGCCTTGGAGAGGTATTATTTGTTCGATTGGCAGCTCGATAACCTGCTATTGCTTTCATGAATTAGAAATATGAAATCTTAGGCAAGAAAACACAATAAGATGTCGACTTTTTCATGAAGACTTCCATTATAAAACGAATCATGAAATTCCCTTGACAATCGTAAGTAAGTAAGTAAGTAAAGCGTATATTTTCATTCTCATTGAAAATCAGGAGTAAGTCATTTACAATTAATCAATCATATGCACGTAAGAGATAAATTCAGGAGCAGCAAATGCAAAGGTATGTCAGCGTAAATGATAAATGAAAGTATTACTACATTATGCAATTATATATGCCAAGGTAGAGAAAATGCTGTAAGATACCATCTATTCGAAAAAGGCCCCGTTTGCAAGAATTGTTGCCATCGGAAAAAAGCTTCTCCTTCGCGTTGTTTGAACTTGTGGTTGGATAAATCTCCCAGATCGAGTGGATTTCTGAGGACACAATTGGTGTAGCAGATGAAGCGGATAATTGGAAATGCTCTCCAAAAGTCGAATAGTGCTTCTCTCACGCCGAAATTTTATGTTAGGATAAGCATTACAACGGCAGTCATCATCGCAGATGAGTCTGTGCGCTCTTCTTTGAATATTATTTAGGACATCGTCATTTTGTGCAGACAATCCAATCATCAGTGGAGAACAATGCTCGATGACCGACAGTATCAGACCATTATACACTCGAAGAAGGCACGGGCGATGAATAAATTTCTTTAGCACTCTAAGAGCATATAGTCGACGAGATGCACAGAAGTTGATATGCTCTATTTGCCTGTTCCATTTCAGCTCATTCGTAAAATAAACGCCAAGAACTTTCAGTTCAGTTACCAAGGACATACCCGGAATGTAAGGAGCCACATTAGTAGTAGATTTGGGGATCCACAAATGCTTGCACTTGTTAATATTGAGACGCAAACCTACCGATGATGACCATTGTAGCATATTCTGATGCTCATCAAAGCAAAGAGGAACAGATGAGTCGGTGACCGGAATGACAAAGGTGCAATCATCTATATACAGTAGAATTCGCATATATCGGCTTCGGCTATATCGGCGGTTTCTTTTTGTCCCGGCAGAATTTCCTATCTTTTCCATATAATCGAGTTCGCTTATATCGGCTTCGGCTATATCGGCGATTCGCCTATATCGGCGCATTTTCGCTGTCCCTGACAGAAAAAATTCGTTTATAACGGCGGATTTCCTGGAAATCCTCAAGCGATGTGTTTTGCCTAGAAGAGTCACTAGAATGACAGTATATGTGGACGCGGATGGCTGTCCTGTGGGAACGCAACTTGCTAATATCAACAGATTCTCTGGCGAGGTAGCGATTTTGTGGATAATTTTTTTAAAGGTTCATTTTCGTGTAAAAACTATCTCTGCATGTGAAAATGGCCATCATTTATCCAAAAACATGTGTACAATTAAAAAACGACAGGTGGCGAAAAAGTTGCTATAATTAGTTGGTAAATATTTGGTTACTAATGCGAGCTGATTTTTCGCCAACCGGCGAAATCGTGGATATTGTAGGAACTAATTAGTGGCAAGTAGTAATGTTCGTATATTGCCTTCACATAAAAATGTATTGTATTCTCAGTCTGATCTGATAAAAAGGGATCTTTTTTAATTCACGAGGGCTTAAACTAAAAAAAGTATTTATCTTCCATAAATGTCGCAGTAAATACTATTATATTATTCAAATATTTGTCATTGTTGTAAATTATTGAATGTCAAGAGATGTCATGAAAATTGATATATGCGGATTCTCTATATTCTTATCATTATCAAAGAATGATAGTCTGCACTTATTTCTTAGATAGATTAGCCATATGTGGGAGATAGTGAGGAGGTGAGGGAGAGAATAGAGCCTCGGCTGTAGAGGCGGATTACTAAAGAAAATAAGAGAGAAAGTCAAAAGTAAAAGGTGACATATAGAGCGCGAATTGTCGCCGGCGAACTTCGCCAGCGAATATCCCGCAAATATGACTGAACTTTAGCATGATATTCTGCAGCTGACATTCGCCAGTTTTTCGCAAGATTCGTTCCCATAGGGGTAGATTCTGTTAGGACTATCGATTCTAACTATTCTAGTGGCATGTGAAAATTTAGATCTTCTACAATTCATCTCGATCATGTTTAGGGGTTTGATCAAAATTGTAGAATCTTGCAGCCGAGGAAAGATAAGTAGACTTGCCACTGTATCTCACTGATAATTCTCACATAATTAGTCTTTCATTCGACGTGATGATTGCATTGTTAACGCCTTCACCTACGATGCTATTGTCAGACCTGACTTAGTGACTGTTGCGTCATCAAAGGAGCACAAGCTACCGTCGAAAACATTGTTGAGTTCGATGCATGTCCTCTCTCTAGACAGAAAGCGGCTCGCCACCCCATCCATCTCTATGGTTTCGCCAGCACGTGACTCCTAGCAGCGTCGTGATTGACTTAGATTGGCTGGCTTCGTATGCACGTGACTCTTAGCAGCGTCTTGATTTATGCATACTCTTCTTTGTTTTGTGCTTCATATAGCAGGTAAGCATGCAGGCATGAAGAAGCTTCAATCTTCTTGATTCAAAAAGCATACTCAGTTTTTGACAAACATAGTGATATCCGGTTTGCGATACCGACGTTGCAAGCATCAGTTCAAAAAGGCACAACTTTTAGATATCTATTGAATACATAGACACAATTACATGTACAATGTACATGTACTGTACATGTTGGACAATAAGTCAATATGTACATGTATTTAAGTATAGCAACGCAATAATTCATGAGTCAATACACGTATATACACTATATGATGCATGGCATGATCTCAGAGCTCGTGTAGATTTCACAAAACTTCAAAATTCAGGGAGTTCGCATATATCGGCGGTTCGCGTATATCGGCGGTTTTCGTCTGTCCCTTGAGGCGCCGATATATGCGAATTCTACTGTATTTTATAACAGAGTTAGTATCATGCAGTAGTTTTAGGGAACTCATTACCAAGTTAAACAAAAATGGGCCGAAGAGTGATCCCTGTGGAATGCCTGAGCGTGCAGTTCGTTGACTACTGAAAGAGTTCTCTAACTTTACCGCTTGAACACGATTTCGCAAATAATCAAGCATCCATTGCACAAATCCACGTGGAAATCGATTTTCCGAAAGTGTTTTGATTAAAAAGTCATGACCAAGTTGGTCAAATGCCTTACTAAAGTCATAGGCTAAAACACATATTCTTGTAGTGCCGTCGACGTCAAGTGCAGCAGTTGCTTCTTCATGTAGAGCAACAAGGACTGACGTTGTAGGTGATAGAGGTCTGTTCCCAAACCGAAGAGGTCCGAAAGTCTGTCGCAGGCGGGATGTCATGCCCGTTTGAAGGATTGCCTTTTCGCAGATTTTTGAAAGGATTGGAAGTAAGGAAATTGGCCGCAATTCTTCTTTGGATGCCGGAAAGCTTTTGGGTACGGAAGTGATCAAGCTCTGCTTCCAACAAGTTGGGAATTTTCGTGACAAAATCGAAACATTGATTATATGAGTAACAGGAGCCGCTATTAGTGGGGCAGCGATCTTGTACAAAATTCCAGGTATATCTCCCATTCCCGGTGCTTTATTACCCTTTATAGTGGCAATCATCCTGTAGACATCATCTACTTCAACCACTGGAGCCCAATCATTGTCCAAGTCACTCTAAAGACTTAACGGCATTGATAGTGATGGTCTGTTTACTTGGTTTGATATGAAAATATCATTTATTTCTTCCACCGCCTCAGCGACATTACCGAACTGATTAGTCAACGATTCCATTGTAGAGTATCTCGAGCTTCGTGTCCCCTTCACTTCATTAACAACATGCCACAACTGCTTTGAGGATTTTCCTGCATTTACCGCCCATTCGTACTTTACTCTTCTCAGCATCTCCTTCACCTTCTCACTAAGTTGATGGTACAAAGCAAAGTTGCCTTGTCGATAAGCTGTCCATCGACGGTTTATGAGACACTTCAATAACGGAGTAATAAAAGGCTTGTCACGTGAGGTCATGACTACAGAGGACGCAGGTATAGTCTCTGCAAAACATTTCCGCAGTGAGACTTTAAAAAATTCACATTTTCCATCCAACGTTAACCTCATATCATACATAGTCATGAAATTGGTGCGTCTCAATTCGTTGAAAAAGTGTCTGATGTTAGATTCTCGAAGGTCGTAGACAACACATGTTCTCCCATTACTGGCATCAATTTTTCGCGTCGGCGAACACAGAATCGTACGATGATCTGAAGTTGAAATCCCTGTGCAAACGTAAATGTCGGACCGTGTCCGGGCCGAGAACAGCAAAGTGCGACTCTTCGGCCATCTTGAGCAGTTTCAATTCAAATGAAGTTTCTATCGTAATTTATATTATCTGTGTTATGATATGAACTGCGAAAGATGTTTTGATATGAAATAAATAGAAATGTTTTTATAACCACGCATTGCTATGAATGTCGGCACAAGTGCGTCATAATTCGGTCAATCGACTTTCAGCAGAACTTCGGCAACACGAAAAACGTAGCTGACTTCGGAACATAGCGATTAATCGCACTGTGACGGGAATCCTGTATTGGGTACTATATTTAGAAGTCCGTATAAGGCGCTCAGGTAGAAATGCCATCATTTTCCGATGTTTCATGAGTATGCATGTACGATAGTCAGTTTTCATGATTATTTATAAAGCATGACTTCATTCTAATGCTTCCCGACAACTGTAGTTATCTAATTTATATTTCTGACCTATTCTGAAAGGGGATTCCCATGTCTTCATGATGGCGAGCCTCCCGAATTCGAACATTGCAATGCATTTCTTCGCCGCGCGCTACGTCTATCAGTCAGTTCACGGATTCCTCATGCGGTGTGTGGTTGTGAATCAACTCGTCGAACAGCTGACGGTGCAGTTTTCTCTATTCATTGAAGATAGTATACATGCTGCCATCCTTTGTTAAAGATTATCAGAGCGGATATATGAGCATCTAATGGAGTGTATATGGTGCGTCAACAATATTAAGACATGTGAGTAGCAAAAAAAATCGTACTCGTAAATCAGCTGAATAAACCGCAATAGGTCAATAGGTAACTTGTATAGTAACAGATTCTAAGCCAACCATTCTAATTGTCCTGAAGTTACAAAATAAAATATGTATTTGATTAAAGAATTAATCGCGATATTCATCAGGATCGTTGATAAGGAGATGGAAAGTTCGATCCTTGATATTGAAGCATATTTCCTAAAAACAGGAGTGGTGAATAAACATATGAATGTCCTTATTTTGTAGAATTCTATCTCACGTTTTAGCTTAAGGAACTAATATTAATTCTCTTACACACCTGGTAGATTTCAGATAGCGTAATTCCGCTGTGTTAGCTAGATCTGGTATTTTGATTGGAAATAGACCTGTCCTCTTATCATCTGAATGGGCAGACTGTTAAATAGGATCTTTTCAATATATAAGTGATAAACATAATTTGAACAGAACGACTTATTCGCCAATTCATTACACATGAGGAGTGCAGAAGCATTGTTTGTCTTTCTAGTAAGTATTTTTGAAATTTTTAGACATTTCAGGATATAAAAATTTTCTTGTAAATCATATTTTGTACCTATGGAAAATTAACTAGTCATTGGCATGTTTTTTTCTAACTATGTTACCTTGACGCACTTTGCTACGTTGAACTCCATCTTAAAAAATTCAATTTGCTGATTGATGCTTTTCGATAATTTAGTTTGTGAGCAAGCCGTCTGTCGTTTTGTCAGGCCTACGTGCAATATCGTATAATTAGGCAGTGGGTTGTTTAATTAGGCCTATTGTACATGAAAAAGAAGGCAATTGAAAGCATTCTTATAAGCAAACAAAAAAATTAAAAGGAGAAAGTTATGCCATACCACTGTAATTACTCATGCCATTTAATTTCCGTGTGTATGCTAATGTTTCAGTTTATAGTCTCACGGGAGGTTGGCCATTGGTTGAAAAAAAAAAACAGAATTTCACTCCCAATTTACGACCTTGCATATTGAATAAAACTTCCTGAAATGACACCTGACGTTTCATCGTCTGCCGACTGTGACAAGTAATTTTTTGCGATTCTTTTCAAGCTTTCGAATGATTCGTTTTTTTCTGTATTGAGTATGTATTTCTGCTGTTAATCCTTGAAGCATTTCGCTGCAGACTGATGTGATCGACAGTATTTTGTAATGTGTAAATATGTTGTAAGGCTATTCTTGTCACTGCCTCCGAATGTTTTGATTTTACCAGCATTGGGTTATTCCCGTGATCAAGTCAGCATGCAGGAAGTCGGGTGTCATTACAAGAAGCTTTATTTAAAATCTAAGGTTGTGAATTGGGATTGAAATTTTTTTTCTAATATTTACAGGGATGAGAATTTTCTGCGGATTTGTATTAGTAATAGCTCGGCTTTAAATATTATTTTGTTGGCCTTTTTGAGCCTCCTTGAAGTGTGAATTTCCGCCGGGACCACGTTTTTCCCTTCTCAACCCTGTTTGGCAACAAGTCGCAAACTTTGAAAATCAGTCACAGGTTCGAATGTTTCACTACATGTTTGGTTTGGATGTGTAAGTAAACCATCTTGCGATACGTTGTTATTTATTTCAGCTAAAGGAGAAATCATTTTAAATTAAATATCAAATTCATCGGACTTTCTGCTTTAACGGCATGTTGTCCACCCTGGGAAAATGTGTTGTCGATTAACTCGTGCTGTTGTAAATTATTGGAATGATGAAATATGGAAATAGTTTAGATTAATTATCACCTTCTTTCATATTACAATAAATTAATGCTCATTTATGTGTCATATACTTCTCTATTATGTGTCGTTATAGAGCTCTACATGGTTTATGTTTTGCATCATTGCTCACAGTTTGTCTGCGTTTTACTATCTGAATTCGCTTATAATGTATCTTTGTTGGTTTCAGACATCAAAATTTAGGAGCAGACCTAATGAACCTTATCTACGACAGTTTTGAATACCACTGGATGTGATTGTTATTATCCAGTGTATTCAAGATTTAAACTTGTTTGAGGTACAATCAACCTGAATCCCGATGTATACGTTTACAAAATTGACCTTCAGTGGACTCAATCTAGGTAAGTTTCATCATCTGAGTAGTTGTTATTGCTTATTACATGTGGTTAGGTAAAGGCAAGCCAACGCAGATCTCGCGGACTCGATTCGGCCACCACAAATCGACCCGCTACATACGGTCAATACACTACGGGCCGAGGTCGATCAGCCGAACCCGGGCCGACTTAGGGGCGTCCGGACACGTCGCGTTCGGGTCGAAATTGTTTGCCGACTTCGGCCCAGACTTTGGCCGACTTTCCGTTTGCACAGGGAGGTGGCCCAATTGTAATATCAAATTGATTTGTTAATTGGCTGGACAACAAGACCAAGTATAGGATGGCATTTCTACGGGTAGGTTCGGTAACGACATTACATAGGTCGAACGCACTACTGAAATACGCAACATCCAGTCTATTGAAATCACTGGTACATATAATATTGTAATTGGGAAACTGTTGCAGCAAATTGTCCAAATTGGTCGACATGTAATTGATCACGCTAGCAGAGAACTGTATCACAGACTGTGGAGGGATATAGATACAAATAAAACAGATACTGAGCTTTGGGAAAACCAGTCAAATACTGTTTGTTCCAAAATCATTTCTATGGGTAGGAAAGCGGCGTGGACAGAGCAAATTATTCACCCACACAACTACTCCTCCACCCACACGTCCATCTTTGCGGTCATCCCGAAACAGGGAACAGTTATTCACCGCTAGAATGTCATCTGGATGATTGGTTGTTAGTGGCAGGAAAAATATCAGCCGACTTCTCTAGCATAGTTGCCCGGACATGGTCCAACTTCGAGAACACTCGATTAACATTGGTCTACAAGACGACAGGTAAAGAAAGTAGATTAACCCCTGGTAAATTCAATGGCGAAAATTTGTGACCTTTGATCTCTCTAGTATTTTTCCTCTGTGAATAACCACGTCCTCTCCTCTGTCTTTTCGTTCCCTAAGCTGATTTCGCAGCTGACAGTCATTTTCCTGCTGAAGAGGGGTAAGGTCTGGTTTTATGAATATTTGGTTCAAATCCGATCTCTTCAAATTATGTGACCGCCTCAATATCTCTTGTCTCATGCTGCGTTCCTTGAATTGCACCTTCAGTAATCGTGGACCATCTCTACGAGATTTACCAACGCTGATGCACTGAGTTATCACAATATCATTGATGTTAAGGAAAGCTGCTATTCTTTTCATCTGCTCAATATCATCATCCCTCTTATCATCAAAGGTCCCTGACGTGCTCTCACGCACTCTTGTCACAATAATGTTTTTAGAACGACTTTGTCTCTGTTCGATTTCACCACAGATATCCTCTGTAGATATCGCTGATAAGATGTTAATTTCTGCTTGTTGCTGCAATAGTTGCTCTTTCAGGCTGAAAATGATATTTTCTAAAACCATTTTCATATGGTCTCCATCACTTTAGTCATGTTCTTATTAACTCCATCTACTTTGCTCGTAATGCAAGCCGCCAGTTCATCTTTGTTTTCTTTCATCATGGACTTAAGTGCATCCACGGTAGCATCAGTTGCTGAGCTCGATCTTGTACTTAGTTTAGTTGACATAGCTAATTCGATACCGCAGTGACGCAACTTAAAGATTGACGCTAAGGTCACGTGATTACCGATCGATATTCGGACGATCTTCGACATGAGGCTTGGCAGATATCAGCTTTAATAGCAGCTGATTCAATAGAGCTGACCACAGAATTAGACAGGTCCGTCTCTTCTTCCGTTTGACCAGAAAGGAAACATCAGAACATGTAACGTAAATGAAATGGCACAATCTGCTGACTAAATGCCATAGCAATCGAACAATGAGCAGCCATTTCAACATTAAACACGCCAAATTGTGCAAAGTTTCAGTGACTGTTATCATGGGCGACCGACAGGAATCATGGGTTAACGTAACCTACGGTTAGTCTTAACCAACGTTGGTCAGTGAGGCTCGTAACCAATGTCTCCCTAACCTACGACTCGACAGCATAGGTTATAGGCAGGTTAGCTAACCATTGGTTAGAGAAATGCTTCGTTCCCCGACTCGAAGCGAATAGTTAGTGTGTCAGTGTATGTGCAGCGGTTTGTGTGTGAAACTGAAAATGCGCGTGTGGGATGACGGCATCGCTGCGTCAGACAAAACGCCAAGGGAGGTAACCACGGAAATCCCTCTACGGTGGCCAATGAGAGAAATGGAGGTCACAAAATTCACAAATCGGGCTATACAATTTCATTGTTAAAAAACAGACTCGACTTTCATGATGCCGCCAAGAAGAAGATCCCCAGATTTTTCCAGAGAAGAAATTGAGGTGATGGTGGATGAATTTGTACGTTATAATTCTGTTTTAAGTGCTAAATTCACCAGCACCTCAACCAACGTCGAGAAAAAACAGGCATACGACGCCATCCTTTCGGCAGTGAACGCCGTGGCTTCTACGAATAGAAGTCTCGACAGTTTGAAGGAAAAGTGGCAGACCCTGAAGAAGAGCATGAAGGCTAAATGGTCGCGATACTTATCCGAGGCGGTGAAGGAGGCAGGCAAGACACGAGGCGGCCTACTTAAGGAAGTTCTTCCTCCTGATCTGTTAGAACATGAGAAGAAGATTCTATCTGTCATTCCTCCGGAGACAATGGTTGGTAAGTAATGCATCTGGTATCATTTTTACTTTGAGAATTATGTATGCTCTAAACATATTCGTACACCAGCATTCCATACTTATCATGAGTTAGAATATGTTCTATAATTAATAAGTTTTCTCATAGAAAATTTTTTACCATTTTTATGTTTACTACTATTACTCCTATGGATATTTTATCTACGTGTATTGATACATACGTGATCAAATTTGTGTTTTTCTAATTTCGATTACTACCATATATGAATTCTATGTGGGAATGAAATGACTAGTTCTGCTCTAAAACATTATCGCTACGACGATATCCCTAACGTTGTGTGTAGATTCAAAAAATATTCATTTCCCATGAACAATGCACAAGCCGAAAAGAATTGGAAATAATTATAGGTAAATGATCTATGATCAAATAAAATTGTTTTTCTAATATTGATTACTTCTGAAAACTGTCCGAAGCATTTTAGTATGAGTTCTATGTGTATCAAAATTAGATTGGCTTTTTAGTTCAGTATATACATTAATATAGTGATGTGGGAGTGATGTGGCTGCAGAAGTAATTATTGTTGGAAAGTCGTGTTGAATTGTGGGACTTATGATTGATCTGTTTGTGACATGTGGCATGTATCTTCTCTGTTGCGAGAAGCCACTTATTTTGTTTTGGCGAAGGATTTCTGATGAAGCGAGTTGTTGATTTGCGATATCCGCTGTCAATCCCAAGCACTTTTGTGACCGATAGATGCCCTTTTTTAATGATGTCATCATTTAATGCAGTGTAGTTTATGATATACATATTAACTTATGCAGAATGAATGAAAGAGATGAGAAACAATGATTTGCTAAGATTTTCAAAATTTTCAGGCATTGTTGATGGCGCCGCCAGTGGCATCTCACAGTCACATCAATCATCGAGTGAGCATAACTCAGAAACGGGGCCGAACGTCTGTTTGATCGAGGAGCAAACGCCAACGACATCAGGTATTACACCGCCTGTGGTTCTTCGACGAGGACTGAAGAGGAAGCCTGAAGAAGAAGTGACATCTTCTCAATTCTATAAAGAACTGCTAGAGATAGAAAGAGAAAGAAATGTCATTCAAAGAGAACGGATTGAGAACGAGAAGAAGTATTACGAAGAAAAGATAAGGATTCTTAGAGGTCGTGTCCTGGGTGATATACCTGATGCACTGTTGTCTGCGGCAAATGACATGTAAATAATGTGTGTAGCTAAGTTTTTACATGACAAACGTTCTAACGTCAAACTGTTGATGAAGCATTTTTGATTGGTGATTTTGAAAATTATACAAAAAATTCTCCCAGCGTTTTGCTAATTTACCTTCCGCGCATTTTGTATGATATCAAACAATAAAATTATTGTCAGATTTAATAATATACTTCTATAGCACCAATTCGAAGAATAACCTAGATGCACAACTTGAAAGTCATAAATTGCAAACTGAGATCAAAAGACATCTACATTTCACCTTATTAGCAGAAATATATCTAATAAGATTGTACATCTGGACTCACGAATAATAGATAAAGAAATAATACTATACATGCTATCCTTCAAATAGTTGTTTCATGTATTATAGTATGTATCCTGTTTTTCCTTTAGCGCAAGTACACTTATCAAATACGGTTTTGATGCATACTAATAGCGTTTAAACTATTGCATGTAATTATGAAATAATAGAGAATAAAGTTACGTTGCATTAACACAAATTCAATTGATTGAATTTAGAGGTATTTTGAGATGCTGACGATGACTCATTGTCCTATAATTCGAGAACAGATAAAGAATACAATTAATATCTGTATGTTTTGTCCCGCTATCATGACATAACAACACTGAAAATGTTACAAAAAAGCTAATCATTTTGTGAAGATACACCATACAAATTTTGAATCAATGTTTGGCGTACGCTCAGAGGAGAGTTGCTGGGATTTTCAAATTCATACGTATTAAAATTGTCATTAAACTGATATGGATCATTTGATTCTTCCGGGAATGGCATTCTGTGCTTTAATGCAAAATTATGTAGTGCACCACAAGCCACAATAATGCGTGCGGCTCTTTCTGGACGAAACATAACAGGTTTTGTTAGGCATCTCCAACGCATCTTCAGTACACCATTACACCTCTCAACACATGAACGTGCATGCATATGTACAGAATTAAAACGTTCCTCACCTCGAGTTGTTGGATTCCTCACTGGAATAAGCAGCCATCTTGTGAGAGGGTAACCAGAATCACCAAGAATCCATGTATCGCTCATCTCATTTTCAAATTTCTGCGCGACTGTTGAATTTCGCAGAATAAACGAGTCATGAGATGATCCGGGCCAACGTGCATCAATATCAAATATCTTCAAATCATGTGAGCACAAAATCTGAGTATTTATTGAATGATAACCTTTTCGGTTAACGAAAGCCATTTCATTTGATGGAGCACAGGGAGCAATAAGAGGGACATGTGTGCCGTCAATTGCACCCAAAATTTGGGACATCCCATGCGTAGTTTCATAGAATTTACGTTTCGATAATCTGATCTCATCATCATCAGGCCATGAAATAAAGGTGTCACTTTTTCACATATAATCTCTGACACAGAATGTATTGCTCTGCTAGCAGCTCGATCTGAAATCCCATGAAGATCCCCGATAACCGGCAAAAATCCTCCTTGAGCATAGTAACGCAATGCCGTACATAGCTGTAAACTAGGTTCCAATGCACATGACCTGCAAAAGAAAACATTAGAGATTGCTACAGGTCTACAGATATCTCATCATGTATAAGCATAATATCTCATAGTTAAGCTCATCGTACAATTTCGGAATATAGGTCCGTTAAACATTATTAGAAATGAATATGTTATATTCGAGTATCCTAATTATTGAACGCTGTTGAAAATCTAATATCCGTCCATTCAATTGATTGACGTATTTCTGTTTACATTCGCTTAGAGCAATGGTTCTCAACCGGAGTCCCGTGGCCCACTATTCGGTTTACAGTATTGTTTCAGAATTGAAGTCTCTTGAAGATATAGAGCTTACATAGACATTAACGTAAATCAACTGAGAATTGAAAAGAGATTATCCATTGTAAAAAAATCAACCATTGACATGAGTTGTATCAAGGAAATAATGAGTACATACAATTTAATAGTATTGTATAGTATCAGAAGAAATTGAAAGAAATAATTAAAGTATGTAGCCTGTAGAACACGGGGCCACATTAAAGCGATTAACGTCGAAGGGGCCATAGAACACCAAAAGTTGAGAACCACTGGCTTAGAGTGATGCAGTATTGCACAAGTAGCTATTACCTAATCGAGAAATAGAAAAAAACACACAATGCAATATTTGTACGTGTACTGGTATTTATAGTATATTTTTAACGATGCGATGAATACGTAAATAATAGGTGGACAGGCTATAGCTACTATAACACATACACCATGCACATTAACAGCGGTAGTCTACTTTAGAAATATCTGGTAATTACTAATAATTAATACATATCAACATTCAATTTTGTACCGTTCGGTATTTTCAGGGTTCGTACGGCTTCTCTTATCAAAAATTCCCTGACTTTTCCAGGTTTTCCAGAAAATTTTCAAAAATGTTCCATGAGACCAAAACAGATTCTCATCATTAAGCATTTACAGTTTATTTTCGTCTCATTCGTTGAATACCTCAGTCAGCAAATGCATCCTACCCACTAATAAGATACATAATATTGCTATTCTGAGACCCACGTCTCATGTAGCTTCATTTTTAGTCCATATAGGTAATTTGAATGAACATACATGTATTACAAATCATGGGGTCATCGATGAGAGACAAAAATCAGACTTCTTACTGCAAATATTCATACTAGACAGAAATATTTTAGCTAATATTGCATTATTACGTACATCTACTTGTCTGCACTCCGCTAGTAGGAATTCAGGTAAAGATGAAAAATATATAGCAAAGGTATGATTAGATTAAAATCAATATCTCAAAGAAGAATGATAAGTAATATGATGAGTGCCAAAGATTACACCAGAAGTCTTTGTATATTTTTGTCAAATAAATGACCGTCCACTCCATCGTATCCCATAAGACTGGCCAACGAGCATTGTAGTGTTGGAGATGTTTCTTATTATACCCTTTAATGACTACACAGATACATGAATAATAGAAAACATTTATTTGATTTTTCTGACAGTATGTATTCGAAAATCTGAGCAACAATTTTCAGAACAATTCAAACAAAAAATTCAGAACCAATCAGTACATTGCATCAGTTCAACTACAATAAGCAGTCACGCAATAATACACAAGGCATTACAAGAATTAAAAAAATGTAAATATCTTTCATAAAATTCCGAACATTTTTGTTTCATAAATTGGTGTATCTTTGTTTAGCATTTTTGTTTTTCAGTAATGAAAATTCTTCAATTTATAAGAGTTTCCAGAGAATTTCTTAAGTTCCCTGACTTTTCCAGGTTTTCCAGAAACCGTACGAACCCTGATTTTGCATTCAATGTACTTCTTAGTTCAATAAAATTTCTCATAAGATGATATAAGATATATGGCAAACGTGATTGTTTGTTATCATTTCATTAATCAAGTTTATGTTTTAGTATTTCGAGCTACGTTTGTAATAATGGCTAATTACTTGTTATTAAGAACATCTTCAATTAATCGAGTGATACGTTTTCAGTAAAAAATAATTGGCTGGAGATGTTACAATTTTTTACTTTCCAAGCAATTGAATATATTCCTTATCCCTGGCTGTGGGGTAAAAGTTCTATCAGAAGTGAGGTGGTGATCCTAATAATGCACGTTTGCCTTTGTTTTCTGTTAGGGCCTATGTTCATAGACTTTCACCAAGAACATACATCAACACTTTAGTGTATAGCTATATATCTGCATATTGCAAGCATATACAAGTATAGTATGATTAAGAAATTAGACAACTTACCTTCTAGTAGCTCTGTCTAATGATGATTCCAACAATTGCAGAAGATCAGTGAAGATTTCTTTAGAAAATCGGTAACGAGCAAAGAACGCATCTTCGCTCATCGTTTCCAAAGGATCGATTCCATTTCTATAAACTCTATTATTCGTCTCAGTGGAAAAACGAACTATCGCTTCACTTCGCCACATAACTAGGCCTATGTCTAATAATGTGCGTGAAAATAATGTGTAGAAGGTGTATGTTTCACTAACCGTTGACACTAACCTTGCTCTTGAGCAAAGTTAGGAATTTTGGGTTACAGTAACCATTGGTTAGAACTAACCAACAAATGCTGTCGGTCTCATCTAACTTCCCGCAGTTACCTTAACATTCGAACACGCTAACCCATGCTTAAACTGTCTTCTATTCGGTAGCATAGGTTAACCTAACCAACGGTTAGGGAAATTGCGCTATTCTCATCTCTAATTGGCCCATTTCATCAGCCAACGATTACGCCAGAAATTCGTCAACCCATGACGCACTAACCGTTGGCTACGGTAACCGTTGGTTTAGCCTTCTAGTCGCCCAGTATGGGTTAGTCTAACCATTTGAAGCCCTTAACCAATGGTTAGTGGTTTCCAGTCGGTCGCCCCGGGGGCCGGATCACACAGCAAAGAGACACAGACGATGTCAAGTTCTACAGAGAAGTTTGTGAACGTTTTTTCATGAGCCTGCTAACTTTTTTTAAAATGATCTGAGGGCCAGGGCCCAACATTATCGAGAAAACTACTGCGCAATGATCTGAATTCTTCGAATCTGAAGGAGTCGTGGCGATCGGAGCATTTTGAAGGAATTCAGAGCAATCCGCAAGCGACGCACGACTATTTTTCCTATCTCTGTAAGGTATTAAAAATTTCTTTTTGCCCACTTATTAAGTTCCTGCATGGGCCATCTGTTTGAAGCAGTCTGCACTTCTAGCAAAGTGATACGATTAAACAATCTAATTCTGTGGTTACACCAGTCTCGATTAAACTCACGCTTCGTGCTCGTGTAACCACTCGTGGTGTGACCTTCAATTGACTATTCCAGTCCCGCTAATTCACGCCATACGACAAGTCAGATTTCTGTGCATGAATCTGTCATTTGAACTAAATATTGAAACTAGGACTTTTGTTTAATAGATATTGGACCGGTTCATAAGAGATAATGATAAACGCCTATCTGACGAGATGAAAAGACATGATAGAAACTGAAACTGAAACAGAAACCAAGAATGACCGAAATACATCACACGCGTAAGTCATATGGACACCGTCTTGTCGGAATACAGTTGACGCAGGAAGTCGAATTGTAGTTTTGATAATAATTGTGGATCTAACTTTCATAAGCTTGATTCACTAAGTCACTAAAAGATACGTGTTGCACCTATTGTAGAAGAAAATCTGTGAATATAATTTTTGTGAGTTGAAAAAAGTGCTTGTTCAAGCTACAATATTAAATTTTGTTGTCATGACTCTTTCATTAACTTTAGCAGAAAGTCCTACACCCAGAAAAGTATTATTTCAGGAAACTGCGGGAGAAACTTGCCTGAAAAGTGCAATCATAATCATAAAAATAGCAAAAATCATTTCGAGTGATGAAATGAATGTTAAATCATCACGTCATCAACTGTTCCAAACTCGGAAATGCATGGATCTACATAAACAACTGAGATTTGGGATGTTTGACCCAAGACGACTATCTTGCAAGACGGCTAGAGCTATAGCTTAAGAATTGCCGTTTTACTGATGCTGGGTGGCAATCTACAAATTAAAAATAATAAAAGCTTGTGCACGGATTAGGTGTTAGTGATGAACAAGTTTGTTTATGTGTGAAAATGCTTGAATACTTATGCGTGATGCGTTCTTTTGTTTCTTGTATACAATTCTCGGGCTGTGCTTCCTGCGTCCATAAAAATTGACGACATTTGATACATTTTGCTTCCTATACAATCATTGATATAAAACAAAGTTTGTTTTCAGATGTAACACAGTTATTTGATGATCATGTTTCAGATGTTTTTATCATTTTTCAATGATGTTCTGACAGTAAATGATGTATGTGACATTCCTACAGGTAAATTCAAGGATCGGAAAACACTTGACACTTTATTATAAAATCTATATCAGAGATAAGAGGAATTTGATAATAGTAAAATTGCTTGGGTTGTGTGCAATAAGGTGGGAGTTTCGCGGAGACTTTATGATCTTTTAGAAATTCGTGGAATAGTCATTTAGAGTGAGGATTACTTAAACTCTTGGAGACACGCATGTTGAGATTTCATTTCACTGAATCTTGGTAATCTTCTTTGTTTTGCGTTCCTTACAATGTTCATTTTTTTGTTGCATAGGTAATGCAGAGTTATGATTGACAAATATATATTTTCCAGCGGTTTCCTGGTAATATTTGTGACTGACCGCACCATTTCTGATAGTGATGGAGAAATCTAACAGATTCTCTAAAGATTAATAGAGATTATTAATGTTTATTATTATTTAAATCTAAATTATCATCTTCAAATCTTGAAAAATATCTATAAATTCTAAAGATTCACCATTAGTTCCCGTTTATAGAGAGCTCAATAGTACAATTGATATTTAGGTGAAGATTATTCATTAAGAATGGATAAAGATTCTTCTCGGGACTTGGTTAGAATAAATATGTCATCAACATGTCGAGTAATTAGAGGCATTTGACGCGAAGAATGAACCTGCTCTTCTATCTTTATAGAGATTAAGAGTCTTTTAAAAAGATTCTTAATGAATAATCTTCACCTAAATATCAATTGTACTATTGAGCTCTCTATAAACGGGAACTAATGGTGAATCTTTAGAATTTATAGATATTTTTCAAGATTTGAAGATGATAATTTAGATTTAAATAATGATAAACATTAATAATCTCTATTAATCTTTAGAGAATCTGTTAGATTTCTCCATCACTATCAGAAATGGTGCGGTCAGTCACAAATATTACCAGGAAACCGCTGGAAAATTCATATTTGTCAATCATAACTCTGCATTACCTATGCAACAAAAAAATGAACATTGTAAGGAACGCAAAACAAAGAAGATTACCAAGATTCAGTGAAATGAAATCTCAACATGCGTGTCTCCAAGAGTTTAAGTAATCCTCACTCTAAATGACTATTCCACGAATTTCTAAAAGATCATAAAGTCTCCGCGAAACTCCCACCTTATTGCACACAACCCAAGCAATTTTACTATTATCAAATTCCTCTTATCTCTGATATAGATTTTATAATAAAGTGTCAAGTGTTTTCCGATCCTTGAATTTACCTGTAGGAATGTCACATACATCATTTACTGTCAGAACATCATTGAAAAATGATAAAAGCATCTGAAACATGATCATCAAATAACTGTGTTACATCTGAAAACAAACTTTGTTTTATATCAATGATTGTATAGGAAGCAAAATGTATCAAATGTCGTCAATTTTTATGGACGCAGGAAGCACAGCCCGAGAATTGTATACAAGAAACAAAAGAACGCATCACGCGTAAGTATTCAAGCATTTTCACACATAAACAAACTTGTTCACCACTAGCACTCTTTTCTTTCACCATCAAGATTTTAGCATCAGACACTAGCTGCCTTGCCTTGAGAAAGGGTCTGGACCCGAAACGTCGGCTGTGTACATATTTTTTATTCATAATTATTTAGTGGCATTAGATTACTCGGGAGAGAAAACTGATATCTTTCACATCATTGATTCAGACACTAGCAGCATTAATTTACGCTTCAGAGAAGCCATTTTAATGAAAAATTTAATAGGACCTCCATTGAACAACAACGATGTGTGTCAAAATGTTATCGACATCTGATTCTCTGATTTCTATTCTATGTTTTGTATGTAAGTGTAAATTTCTACATTATGAATTGTATATGTAACTTGCAAAATTGTCCAATTATTGTACATACTGTAGCTAGGGCCTCAAGCTTATGTAGGCCCTCATACTCGCATTCTTCGCTCTTCTTCGACTTAGCTATGATTTCTAATCCCCATGCTCACTTGGTGTGGAATTGGGAACTAGCTACGGTAGGTGAACATAGATATATCGGACATTAACCAAAAAAGTCAATGCAAACTGTGACAACTTGCTATATCCAGTATTATATCATGGACATGTTCTAAGTCATCTGTAGCAGTATTCTGAAATGTTTGTAATAATCACATTCGCAGCTAAAATTGAAGGTGTAGTCACATGCATTTCATTCAAAGTTGTGATAACACTTCCTATAACAAGCTAGAATACTGGGAGCCTATATTCTATCAAACTGCCGTTACAATAAATTCAGTCATTCTCGTAATGAGCCTTATAATTTCCTGCTGCGCGGTTATTGGATATGATGAAATCAAAGAACTCTCCATCAACTATCGCATTATTTACTGTGTTAATATTGTCAATGTCATACGATCAATACTCGAAATATTTGAAATATGCTATCATCTGGTGATTGGACTGCAATTCCATATTAATACTTTAAGTGCAAAGTTTATAGCATACACGATACCATATATATTTTGCAGCGGGATTTTTCTCGACTGTCTCAGCACATACTTAATGTCAGTCATTACTTTAACAAATGCAATACGATTACTGAGACCCTTTTTAAGAGTGAAGGACATGCATATATTCCGATGCATTGCAGTGTTTGCTTTTTGCAATTTTTTCTTAGATTTCATAGCTGCAAAATTTTTATCAAGTGTGTATTGTGATGAGACAATAAACTTTCATATTCATGTCAATGACTTTACAATGTTTGTGTGCGGTTATTCGGCAGCAGTCGTCATCTTTCTTCCTTGCATAACCAATGGAATTTCAATTTTTGCCTTGAAGACACTGAAGAGGAGAAAGAAAAAATCTGTCGCATTGGCAAGTGTTGATACAATTTTATTTTCGAGGCATTTGATAAGAATTAATGCCGTAGTGAGTATCAGTGGTCTTGGTTTATTGCTGCACACACTAGAAATCTTGATGTCTTACGCCCTTGATGTAAACCATTCACGTGTCGGAGATAATGCAATTGCATTCATACGAGTATTTTTCAATTGCATATCTAGCAGCAGCTATGTAATACTGTGCTACACAAACGATTCAAAATTTCGGAAAACCATCATGAAACTATTTTTTGAAGATGCAGGTGCTGATAATAACATACTATCCTTTCGCGCTACAAGAAACCCTACTATCAAGCATTCTTCAACCAATACAACTACTCCAGGAGAATTTTCTACAGGTCTTTATCTCGTTGGATCAACGACAATCGGTATAAATTCTGATCTTGCAACTGTGTCACTAACAAACACGACCAGTTCAACTAAACAATATGCCATAAAGTCGAATGAATCACCTCAACCTAAATCCGATACCGGAAAAATAAAATCTGTAAATATTTCAGATGACATTATGGGATAATTCAGACTTAAACTCAATACCAACTCTAAGGCGTAGTTCTTGATTCCAAAACTGCACTTTGAATGTGTTGATAGACACCTAGACACCTATGTGTTGATGACATATTTATTCTAACCAAGTCCCGAGAAGAATCTTTATCCATTCTTAATGAATAATCTTCACCTAAATATCAATTGTACTATTGAGCTCTCTATAAACGGGAACTAATGGTGAATCTTTAGAATTTATAGATATTTTTCAAGATTTGAAGATGATAATTTAGATTTAAATAATGATAAACATTAATAATCTCTATTAATCTTTAGAGAATCTGTTAGATTTCTCCATCACTATCAGAAATGGTGCGGTCAGTCACAAATATTACCAGGAAACCGCTGGAAAATATATATTTGTCAATCATAACTCTGCATTACCTATGCAACAAAAAAATGAACATTGTAAGGAACGCAAAACAAAGAAGATTACCAAGATTCAGTGAAATGAAATCTCAACATGCGTGTCTCCAAGAGTTTAAGTAATCCTCACTCTAAATGACTATTCCACGAATTTCTAAAAGATCATAAAGTCTCCGCGAAACTCCCACCTTATTGCACACAACCCAAGCAATTTTACTATTATCAAATTCCTCTTATCTCTGATATAGATTTTATAATAAAGTGTCAAGTGTTTTCCGATCCTTGAATTTACCTGTAGGAATGTCACATACATCATTTACTGTCAGAACATCATTGAAAAATGATAAAAACATCTGAAACATGATCATCAAATAACTGTGTTACATCTGAAAACAAACTTTGTTTTATATCAATGATTGTATAGGAAGCAAAATGTATCAAATGTCGTCAATTTTTATGGACGCAGGAAGCACAGCCCGAGAATTGTATACAAGAAACAAAAGAACGCATCACGCATAAGTATTCAAGCATTTTCACACATAAACAAACTTGTTCACTACTAACACCTAATCCGTGCACAAGCTTTTATTATTTTTAATTTGTAGATTGCCACCCAGCATCAGTAAAACGGCAATTCTTAAGCTATAGCTCTAGCCGTCTTGCAAGATAGTCGTCTTGGGTCAAACATCCCAAATCTCAGTTGTTTATGTAGATCCATGCATTTCCGAGTTTGGAACAGTTGATGACGTGATGATTTAACATTCATTTCATCACTCGAAATGATTTTTGCTATTTTTATGATTATGATTGCACTTTTCAGGCAAGTTTCTCCCGCAGTTTCCTGAAATAATACTTTTCTGGGTGTAGGACTTTCTGCTAAAGTTAATGAAAGAGTCATGACAACAAAATTTAATATTGTAGCTTGAACAAGAGTAGTGAAAACTGTGCCCTACTTGCCACGGATAGGTACATGGATAGGTACATGTAAAGTTTAGTGTTATCAATAGGTACATGGATAGGTACATGTAAAGTTTAGTGTTGTCAATAGGAACATGGATAGGTACATGTATACTTTAGTTATCGATAGGCACATGGATAGGTACATGTATAATTCAGTGTTATCAATAGGAACTTGTATGAGATCTGTTTTACTGGATAGGTACATGTGTTTGGTACACTGTGTTTCGGAACGTCTATGATCGAACTTGTGTGGTTTGGTTCTGAGCACTTGGGTACGTACCGATAGACGTCCGTTGTTTGATTTTGAATGGGTTTGCTCAATTGCGACTATTGTGACTATTGCAACCATTGTAATCAAGATGACACATTGATTTTCCTTTTACGTAGACAAACTATGCTATAAATATGAGATAGTTTTTGATAACATACATAATGATGACTAGTATCCCAACGTCGTGGGTTGTCGCAAGAGACCTTGGATATTCGTTCAAAGCCATAGAAACTGTAACAAATCTCAGTGAAAATATCAACGCTGGTGATTTAGTTGATCGACTAATGGATCTAGATGAGCATGCTATGAATCACAATTTGGATCGTAGGTGGATAGAGGATTTCTCCATGCTACACTGCAATGATAGTGAAATTAGGAGGATCAAATTGGAACGATATGGAAAGAAGGAGACATCTGACAGTGTTTTAATAAAAAGTTCTCCCAATAAAAGTGACTTCAGAAGGAAATTAGAACAAGAGACATTTAAATTATTATGTGAACGGAACTGCGTTAAATGTTTTAAACAGGAACGATCCCTTCTCTTTTTGCCATGTTGTCATAGCGTTATGTGTTCTACATGTTATGTACCCTTTGAAACTTCATCTTGTCCCCTTTGTGATGAAGAAATATCTTCAACAGTCACTGTATATCGTACATGATGAGTCATCATGCAGGTCTGTGATTGGTCACTATTGTGTCTTTGTTTGACTTTTCTATATAAGGAGGACATTGTACCGTTCTATTTCAAGCATAATTTGAGGCTAATACAATGTCAATCAGCATGTCGTTCACTACCAACATTCCCATTTCAATAATTTACCGAAGTCAACTCTTCACGGGCAATATATTTTATTCTGCCGTGAATATAACTGTCTATAAAGCGGATTTGGTGGATCTGATGGAGGAAATAGTGAAGTATTTCCGCTGCGGAGAGGACGTTGTGGTGCAGAGAATGTTGATGAGAGTCGTGAACAACGCTCTTACACGAGTTGCAAGATTCTGGCTCAACGAAGTATTTCGCCCACTATCTCAAACGGAGATTGTACCGGAATACTCTCGCTGTTGGTGCACCAGTATCCAACGGAAACTCAACACATGTCTCCATGACATTATCACCTCCAGCTACTATGACGAGAAGGGTGACAAATGCAAACTGGACTTGTTCAGTGGACCGTCATCAGTAAGCATCAATGTGGCTGCTCAAGGACATTCTGAGGTAATCAGTTTGCGGGCATACTATGCCAATATTTTAAAGACTTTCCATTCAAAGCCCTGCTGTATGTGCTGTCCAATTTCAAAACATCTAATGAAAGACATTGAGCAGCTCATAACTGCTACAAATCAGACTCTAGCCGATGTGAGTGTATATCAGTTTCCCTCTACAGCTTGTTAAGTGTTTTATGTAATTTTATAAGTACCAGCAACAAACTCTGTGTGAATGCTTGTAAACTTTTGTATATAATGTTGTAAGTACTAAGCAAAAATTGTAATTGTATTATCTATTTCCATATTAGAATAAAAATGTCTGTAAAACGGAAGGCATCTTCTCGTCAATCGAAACGGTCTTTCAAACCTTCAAGTCAGTTTAAAAAGGCGTTGCGAAAGTTAAACAGGATACATGATAATAAGAAGAAGTGTAAATTGATTCAAAATTCAAGTGATGATTTCATTCGTGATTTAGCTTTTGCAATACACAAATGTCTACCTATTTACAAGCCTCTGTTGAATGCTGGCTCTTTGAATAGCATTAAAAAGTTTTCAAATCCAAGGAGTAGTGATAAGAAAAGGCGAAACTTAATTCAGCGCGGTGGTGGTGGGTTTCTAAGTATGTTAAATGATATTGGAAACAGTATTAATGGTGTAATCAATAGTCCGCTTGGAAGGATTGCAGCAACTGCTGCAATGTTAATATAAGGTTAGCGAATGATAAAGTGACACGTCATCACTTTGATTGATGAGTCATATATAGGTGTATATAAAGAAGACGCTTTAATGATATTTTACCACTTTCAAGTGACAATTCATTTGCGCTGGTTGAAAGCTCCGAATTAGTACTTGTTGAAACATGACTCAGAAAATGTATACAATCAGAGAGGAAGGTGACGCTTTTGAGCAAGATCTCTTGAAGCTTCGTCCGACACGAAAGGTGCAAGGGATTGGAAATACGTTCTACTTTCAAACCTTGAATTATGGTGATGATGGCTTTTATCTTCAAGTTCCATTCTTCCACAGTAATGGTATGTCTACATCAGGGTATAGCAATATGAGACAAATGCGAGTGACTTTTCCAAAATGGCAACAGGTGATTCTTAAAACTATTGACTCTTTCGCGAAAGAATGTGTTGAGCTGCCTGAAAGTGCTCCCACTCATTGGAGAAAGGCATTAGAGGAAGGAGTTGGTTATAAGGAATTGCCGGAATTCGATACACTGTTTTTAAAACTATCTGATCATTTTCAAGCATTCGATCTCTTTACAAACGCGATGGAATGTGAGGATCTCAAACGGGGCCGCTATATGGGCTTAGTTCACGTTACCGGACTTTATATTGGCTCACATGGTTCGACTGGTAAAGTCGCATCTTTACAAATGAAGGTTCTTCAACTAGTCTATGAACCACTACCAATTGATAAATGTTTGATTAACATTGATAAGACTGCTTCAAGTGATGGGAAGGAAGAGACCAAAAAGCGAGGTCGGAAATCTAAAGATGGGAATCCTAAATTGAAGTTGAAGCGCCAAGATGCTGACTTGAAAACTTTCTATAATCCTAATTGTGATGAGGAAACACAAATGTTTTAATTTGTAAATGTTTTAATTTGTAAATGTAACTTGAAAGTTTCTATTCTGAATGTAAATAAACTTGATCTGGAACATGTGTCTGTTTTGTTGTTCTAAGCAAAATTAGCGGGATGATGAGTTTAATGTTAATGGAATTATAAGATGACAGATTTTCGTCTATTCACTGATCGCACAATGTGTGTCGCTGGACCAAGTCAGTCCGGTAAAACTACATTTGTAACTGAATTGCTACAATATAGAAATGAAATGTTTAACAAGGAAATTAAGAGAGTCAAATGGTATTATGGAATATTTCAACCACAACTACATTCTGCACTTCGCCAGAAAGGTTATGAGGTGAAGCAAGGGTTGCCATCAACTGAGGATATCAAAGCAGGTGACTTACTAATATTAGATGATCTATTACGAGAAAGCAAATCTTCAAAGGATGTAACTGAAATGTTCATTCAAACTGCACATCATAGGGAAGCTTTTATTATCTACATCACCCAAAACATCTTCGATGGAGGGAAAGAGCAAAGAACTAGAAGTTTGAATACACATTATTTGGCAATATTTAAAAATCCAAGAGATAGCAGTCAGATACATCATCTCAGTAGACAGATATTACCTCAACAACCTAAAGTACTTTCAAAAATATATGAAGATGTAACAAAGAAACCACATGGTTATCTATTTATTGATCTAACCCAGGAATGTCCGGAACGACTTCGATTTCGAACAAATATCATACCTAATTCCGCTGAACCAATGACAGTTTTCTCGGTTCACAGTTAGTTTTAAGCAATGTACTTTGTTGCCTTATTATTTTCAAACATGTCGTATTCAAAGATGGTAGTCATTCCTCAAGAGGAGTATGTACAATTGACTACATTACAAAGTGCACAGGAAGTCAAAAATATAGATCAACCTATTACGAATCAACTTAAGGAACTAACACAAAAGGATATGGAAATTCAGAAGATTAAGGATCCCTATCGACGAATGCAGTTAGCAGCTGAAAACATTGACGAGAGGCGACAGATTCGTGACAAGTTGCGACGATTTATAACCTTGTCAACACCTCGACTATATCGTGTGCGCGCTGAGCGATTATTTGACTTCATTGATCCACATGTGAAGTTCAATGAGAGAGGGGAGATAATAGATGAAACAACTGGTGATGTTATTAGAAATAGTCACATAGATGACCTTCTACAATATGCTGTCAGAGATGTAAGGCGAAAACTAGGTGCACCACAAGGGTGGACATATTTTCAGAAAATTTTATCTGATCAAAATGTACCTCACAATATTATTGGAGGACCGACTGTGAATGAATTGGATAAGGGTCACTTACAAGATGGATCAAAGAGTAAAACACCCACGATGGCGGTCAAGCGAGAGCTTGCAGATCCCGATGATCTGCAACCAAAAAGAGCTACTAGGCGCTCAATGCGTGTTGCGAAGGAGTATAGTAAATATTAAGCAAATATGAATTAAGCCTTACCTCTCTCATATCATGTCGTTACAAAAATTTTGCTGTTGTTTGAAATCTGCGCTCGAAGGCAAAGGAGAAGAGGGCATAGAGGTTGATATCAATTGTGTTAGCAGTTGCTGTGCGAGTAATACGCGTGCAAATCAGAACAAAGACGATGAGTACAGCAGTGAAACTCAGAAAGAATTATTACGACTTAAATCATCCCGCAAGTTTCAGTCGTCCGGAGGTTCTAGCTCGTGCAGCAGGTGTGGGAATAGAGAAAGTCAAGAAGTGGTTGAGGAGTCAACCGACTTACACTCTTCACAAAAATGCGAGAAAGCGGTTTCCAACAAGAAAATATGTTGTTAACAATATAGATAGTCAATGGCAAGCGGACTTGGCTGACATGCAACAGATATCACAGTACAATGATGGCTATAAATACATCTTAACCGTAATAGATATTTTATCTCGCTATGCTTGGGCACGTGCGCTGAAATCTAAACGAGGACCAGAAGTTGAAGCGGCTTTTCGGAGCATTTTCGATGAGGGGCGTGTTCCGCAAAGAATACAGACCGATCAAGGGAAGGAATTCGAAAACTCTCATGTTCGAAGTCTCCTTAAAAGTCATAATGTGGAATTGTTTAGTGTCAAAAGTGCTTATAAAGCTGCCATGGTTGAGAGGTTCAATCGCACACTGAAGACAAAAATATGGCGCTATTTCACTGCAAAAAATACACATGTTTGGGTAGGTGAGCTGCAGAAATTTGTTAAGAATTACAATGAAAGCTACCATCGAATAATTAAGATGAAACCTGTTGATGTTACCCCAGATAATGCGATGGATGTATGGCTTCGATTGTATGATAAGAAAGCGAAAAACATTTCCAATGAAAAGAAAATTAATGTTGGTGATAGAGTTCGGATTTCAAAGGTCAAGTCTACATTTGAGAAGGGGTATCTACCTAATTGGACTGAAGAAGAGTTTTTTGTGGATAAAGTAAATACAAAATTTAGGCCCACCATGTATAAATTAATAGATTACCATGGCAATCCAATTGAAGAAAAATTTTACTCTTATGAATTGCAAGTAGTAGACAGAAGTGAAGAGGTGTATATGATTGATAAAATAATTAGGAGGAAAGGTCATGGCAATCAAAGGAAATATCTAGTTAAATGGAAAGGATATCCTGATTCATTCAATAGCTGGATAACGCACCAGGATCTACAAAATGTGGAGATGGGAGACACTCGTAACTTTTAAGCTAATATAGCATGTGACTTCTTCCATATATGACTTTAACATGTCTACTAACTTCAATATCATTCTTCCAAGCAATAGCAACCCCAAGATATTCCCAAGTAACAAACCATCTCTATACTCTGTTGAATTCGCTAATCCAATTACTCTGCATGGACCCCATGAAGTTGCTCTAACTGAAATTACTTATTACAACGATATCAGTTTGCTAAAGAACAACTATTTTGAATTACATAAAGAAGTGCGAGAGAAGGATGATTGCTTTCGCATATTTCAAAATAGTCTACATGGTACATGGGCTTTTCATCATCTAACTTTACATCCTTTTTCAACATCTTTACCATCTGTTCAAAACATGATTAAAATTCAAAAGGCATTTGCAACGTCAACTTTTGATTCTAAGGTTCCCACAATGAGCTTGCAAGATACAGAAAAGGAAATCGGTAGAATGTTTGAACGAATAAATGATCTCTTCAAGCTGACTTTGAATAAATTCTACAAACCAGTCATAAAGGGGTCAACAAAATTGATGAAGGAAGGGAAGCATGTTCTTCTTGTATTAGGTAAGGATTCGAGTCATACTTTTGGGTATTCCAGAACAACTTTCTCATCAAGGTATTGGTACAATGGACGTGGGTGGAATTCGGAGAGGAAAGTCACTGATTTTAAATGTAGAATTGTGCCATTGTATGCATTACAAAAAAGAAGCATCCGAGTAAAAAATAAATTTGAGGTCATTAGAAGTGTTGAAGACTTTGCAAGAAAGTTTCAAGGATCAGTGCCAGAAACGTTAATGACTTGTGAATATAAGAAAGAGAAAGTAACTTTATTTACTGTTGAAACGGAGGCAGAATTTATTGTTTTTACTAAAAAGACACCATTGGAAAAGTCTGAGTCCGCTGTTATTGAATTTGGATCTGAAATGATTGGGATGTTTAAGGGCCTTGAAAGCGCACCTTGGTTGACAGAATTAAATGATACATTCAAGGTTCAATTGTCCTCTTCTAAACTCAAAGCATCAACAAATGCTTCATGGGATATCCACGTATACAGCGAAGACATATCGGGTGATGAATTGTCTACTTCCAGTGAACTTGTAAAAAGAGTTAATTTGAACATTGAAAGCTTGAAAACGCCATCTGAATTGTGTACAAAGTTAAATGAGTTTGGTGTAGATTACCTTGATGCAGATGAATATCACTTTTCTTATGACCCACATAAGAAACGCATGATTCTAAAGGTAGGGAAGAACTCTCTTATCAAGCTGGATAGCGTGTTAACGACCACATTGGGATTCTCAAAATCAACTATTTATGAAGGTACATCAATAGGCGATACAGCCCCATCACTAGAGCGTGATATAAGTAACTTATACGTCTATTGTAACATTATTGAATATACAAGGGTTGGCGACATTGAGGCCCCACTTCTGCGCACATTTCCTCTCTCATCCGTAAGGAAGCAACTAATCAATCGAGAATTTTTTAACACAATGTATCTACCAATCAGCCGAAATTTCATCAATAGAATTGACATATCAATTCATGATGATGCAGGAGAAGTAGTACCGTTCTGTGGTGGTGTTACTGTTTTGACCCTACATATTAGGTCACGAGAATAAGGCTTTACGCTATTGTGACTTCCATAGTTATTCAATAGTCATAATGACAGGCATTTACAGTAGACCATCATATCAGAGCGGTTATCCCGTGTTTGTTGGAGGTAGAAAGACAAGTTGGAGGAGGCATATTTGGTGCACTAAGACGTATGGTTCTTCCAACACTCAAAATGTATGGCGTACCAATCATGAAGCGTGTTGGAAGCAGGGCTTTAGATTTTGGTGCAAATGTTGCAGCTGATGCGCTTCAAGGTGAGGATATCGGTGAATCTATGAAAATGCGCGCGCAGCAATCTGCCATAGACGCATTAGATGACTTAACAAAGACGAGACGTACAGTTCGGAAGAAGCGTAGGAAGTCTAGACAAGTTGGATCAGGCCGAGTTACTAATCAAAGACGCAGGAAAAGTAAAAAGCCGACTAGAGCAGCACGTTCTAAATCTAGACGTTGAGTGAAAACAAGAAAGCGCAAACGAAATTCCACAGCTACTAGAAACAAGTCAAAACGAAGGAAGACAACATATTTGTAGAGCTAATACGATGCAGAGTATCAATTCGGCTTTGTGTTTCTTCGATTCTCCCCCTCATCAGACAGACATCATCTCCTCAACAATTGTAGACATAGTCCCCACAACAAATATCGATGGTAACCAGCAGCCTATTCAGTTTGATCTACCTGCCAATCCTCAAGATTATATTGACTGTCAATCCATTGATTTAGAGTTGTGTATACAAATTAAGAAGACTGATGGTACAAATATCGATTCATCCAAGGATAAAGTGGGGTTAGCAAATCTTCCTATTGCCAGTCTGTTCTCAGATGTGTATCTAATATTGAATGACAAACAGATTGAAGGAGGGGATCGAGCATATCCATATGGAGCATATATACATACAATGACTCAATTTCAAAAGCAAGCTAAACAGTCACACTTGCAAGTTTCTGGGTGGTATGATGATCAGCAAGGGAAATTTGATGATGTCTCAAATACAGGGTTGAAAAGACGAATGGATTTAACAGCGGATTCAAAGGAATTATACTTGAAAGGACCCGTCTATCTTGATTTCCTTCGTCAATCTAGATATCTGCTATCACAGGTTAAAATGCAAATAAAATTTATTCGCGCAAATCCTGAGTTCGCGTTAATGGCTTTTGGAGCTACAAACTATCAAGTCAACATAAGTAATGCCGTGCTCAATGTAAGGCGAGTAACAATGAACCCGTCAGTCATCAACGAGCATGCGACAGGATTGAGGAAAAACAATGCAATATATCCAGTTAATCACAATGTGTTGACAAACTTCACAATTGGTGCGGGATCATCCTCACATGCCTACCCAAATCTTTTTCCCACTGCAATGCCAAAGGCGGTGTATATCACATTTGTGGAAAATGAGGCATTCATTGGTGCTTTTGAAAAGAATCCATTCAATTTCCAACACTTTAATGTTAGCAAACTAGCACTCTATCAGGATGGGAAATTTGTATCTTGCAAAGCATATGAGCCTAATTTCAAAGATGGTAAATTCGCACGTGAATATGGTTCTATTTTCACCGCCCTCAACATGTTTAATACAGACGATTCAAATGGAATTACAATGGATATGTACAAGAATGGCTACTTCTTCATTATGTACAACCTCACAGCAGATGCAGATCTAGGTGGTGAAAGCGTAGGAGTTACAAAGCCTGGAAATCTACGACTGGAGGTATCATTTGAGTCACCTTTGAAGAAAACAATTACTTGTCTCATTTATGCTATCTATGATAGCAAAGTTGAGATAACAAGAATGAGAGACGTGACTGTCAGCTATCAGAGATGAGTAACTTAAGCAACATAGAAATCTTGAGGAAAATGAGGAAAGCTCATCCCTACTCCAAGACAATATTTCTCAATGTCTTTTCTAGAGATAATTTACCTGATTCAATTCCTTTCTATCCTTGTTCGCTTATCATCAATACGGATACCAACAATCTTCCCGGAAAACATTGGATTGCTGTATACATCAATCGTTATAAAGTTGCCGAATATTTTGACTCTCTTAATCAACCTCGTTTACATGATATCGCATTATGGATGAACAGGTTTTCCTGGACTGTTAGGAAAGTGACATCGTTCCCACTTCAAAGTAATACATCTCTAATGTGCGGTGGCTATGTACTCTATTTTGTCAACGAGAGACCATTGAAAAATAACTGTAAAAGTGCTTTAGAACTATTTTCAAAAAACTGTGATAAAAATGATGTAATTCTTACTAAATATGTTGAAACAGTTTTGAAATAAAGTTTTATGTTGTATCATTAACTTGCTCTCTTTTTTCCAAAACAAGGGTTTATAAGGAAAACAAAAACATGCTCATATTTCATTATCTATTCACATATATACAAAAAACATGTTCACATTTCATTATCTATCCACATATATACAAAATCTACAATTTGGTTTTCATGAAACATTTTTTCAAATCACATATGATGGGAGGCACATCACTTATGTCTTTAATGCCGGTTATCACAATCTTTCCATTATGGAACACATGAACATGATATGGATGCCAGTTAGTCAATTGAGCTGCTGGAAATAACTCCACTTCATAAGTTAGATTATGTGATGATGTAACTTTACGGAAATCATAGTGATAGTGTAATTCACATAACACGGTCATTGTCTTCACTTTCCAATCAGATAATGAATCACCAAGTAAATGTTCCAAAGTTAAGTGTAAATATGAGAGATCACCCTCCATGACCCTTCCAATACATTGGATTGTTCCATTTGGAAAGAATAGGATAGTGAGAGATCTATCCTTCCTCTGAATCCTCCATGTTAACATTGAGGTCTTCCAAGATGTAAGCTCGTTGTCGGCTTCAATTTGCGTTTTATCAGTAACCATTGTTTTCGGTTGGGTATATTCCTCTCGATCTCTTGTAGATTGAGTTTTGACTTTGCTTTTGTAGTTAACATCCGATTTACAACTTCCAACCGTTTGATGTCCTCCATCTTTAATGAATGACGTTATCTGTGGTAGTATCTCCCTTGTAAAGGTTTCCCATGTGACGTCACTGAAACGAAAAAATCGATATTCAACATCTTCACGTTTTGGTGAACAGACGTATAGTTTGACTGATGAATCACACTTTATCCATACCTTGTCATCGAGAGGAATCTTGATCCGAGTCTTATGGTTGTCAATGAGATCCGCAAAGTCTTTCAGTGAAGGGAATGAGTCAATACTAATGCAAACGCCACGATGTTTTCGATCACTATTTGCTATTGAATGACGAAATGCTATTCTGTTAGAATTTGTTATGTGAACGTTTTGAACGTCACTAAGTTTCCATGTTCTAATGTAATGAGGCATGTTCCGAAAGCTATGTCTCAAATTTAAGTTTAATGTTTGCCTAAAGTTTGTTATTTTATTAGCTCAACATATCGGAATGATGTTGAGTACAAATTCTTCACATATTCATTCACATTAGGACTACCTATTTATTAGTAATCATTTCTACATATCGGAAAGATGTAGAAATTTCAATTTTAGTAAGACTACTTATGTATTAGTAAGTGTTGCTACATGTCGGAAGATGCAGCAATCGCAAGATCTATTACAAGTGGAATATTATATTGTTTTTATTTAGACTTATTCTACATCACCTGTGACAGGAAGGCATCTCCTTCTCTTCGACGGTGGGGGAAGACCTAGGCTATAGTGTCCATATGGTAATGATAAATTTTTATCCAGCCAACAGCGCTTATCCTCCCAAAGTGAAAGACCTCGCTTCCTAAATGATTTTGTGCTAACTATGTGATTTTTTGAATTTATAATTGTCATATCTTCAGTTGTATCATTCTCACTATAATAGACACTCCTATAGTCATCATGTTTCAATTTTTTAACTGCTGCTCTCTGAATTCCTTTTGCACGTTTGATGCTATGATTCGTAGAGTCTAGATATTTCATGGAATACATTTTCGGTTTTAGTAGGATCATTTCCTCAAGCAACTTTCCAGCACACTCATCCTTAAAACAACCTAATCTAGCTTTGTTTGTAGTTGAGTATAGTCGGTGATGACTGTCATAGTTTGAAGAGTCAAACTTTTCACCGAAGTATAGAAGTATATCTTCCAGACGGACAGATGGTGATGTGTATAAACATAGGAAGAAACTATCGGTATCACCTCCACAAAGTCGCGTTCTATTTATCAGTGGACATCCTTTTAGATCATTGTAATATAATTGATACATTTCCAACTTACTATAGTCAAGTACTGCTTGACCAACATATATTAATTTATTTAAAACTATTGAAGGTTTGTACATTTCCATACCAACCAGATCTTCATCAAATATTTTGTGTTGAACATAGAGAGGATGATTTGACAATTTCAGTAGTTGTTTCTCATTGTTGACTAGTTTAAATTTTTTCCTTCTCCTTACATTTTCCATTGTTTTACCATATAAAGAATTATTTTTCAATTTGTAGAATGACTTTTCGAAGTCAGTGTTTGATTGAGCCCTCTTTTGAGAGTTCATATCAATGTATGTTTTTAACCAAGGCTTTTGTGTGAATTTTATGCCACTATGAATCTTCTTGATTCTCATGCCCATGCTCAAGTAAAATTTTAAAATTGAATAGTGGACTACATAATTTTCCCTATCAAATTGATGGAGCAGAAGTTTCTTGATAGAAGAAAAATGTGTATTTGGTCTTACTTTTTCATATAGATTTTTCATATAGTGTGAAAACATTCTCTTTTCAATCATCTGCATTTCTGGAGCTAATGGGAAATCGGCAGTGTCATCATGAATGGCTGCAGGATACTCTAAATCTAAATCAAAAATGTAGCCGATTTCACCATCATCATCTATATTTTGAACATTTTCTTCATTTAAAAAATTATCTAATTCACTTTCATTCAACCATTTGAAATTTGAGTGGGGTAGATTCCTACTGAGTGAAGAACCGTAAAGGTTATTAACATCTAAGTAGGTCAAATGTCGACTTTCATGTATATTATTTCCTAATTCTTCAATGCGTGCACGCGCTCGGTGAATGTTGGTGAAAGTCATACCCCCTCTAATTCCTCGTTCAAATAGATTGTACATATTTTCATCTTGTATGTAGTGTGGGGGATCATTGGAAGAGAAATTTAGTGCTGAGGTAAAGCTAAGATGTGGGAGACTGACAAAATGTACAGGGTCGACTTCATCCTCACGTTGACTCAATGCTCTAAACACTTCAAATATGTCTGCCAACAATAAAACATCTAACTTCAGATATGCCAGCATGTAATCACCAAATGTGCTACAATTAAATTCAATCCACGCCTTGTTAGCGTGTTCATATTCACTATCGAACAGTGCTCACGAGTAAGATCATTATAGAATTCAAATTGTGGTGGTAGACAGTCTTCCGTCAACGTGTTTAAGTTTTTGAAGTATGAATATGGAAACACTCCCTTCTGATATAAAACATTATCACTTAATTGTGGAAATTCTACCCTTAATGTCTTTACATGCTCATACGTTTGCAAGCCCTTGGCTAATTCACTCAAGGATGCACTTAGAAATTGATATGAGTCTAAGAATTTTAGTTTAAAGTATACTGTCTTCCCTTTGTATTCATTTACAGGGACACTGGCGGATAAAGTTATATATTTTTCAGCAGTTGCTGCTACAACATCTAATTTCCAAGACTTCATTCTTCCAATCGCTTTATAGCAAACGATGTGGCTATCATAATTTTTAAAGTTGTGGAAAAATATGGGGAGCTCCCGTCTGTTAAGTCTTAACCGGAGATTGCATTTCCTACATAATGTTTGCCTATATCGTCCGGTGATATGATCATGATCACGAACTTTTATGACTTCATCGCTGAATTTTGATTTACATTTGTTGCAACATTCTGCATTCTCGTGGCGTGCTTTTTCATCCGCTGACAGTGACATTGGCTGCCTAGTTGTTGCACATTGGTTGTCATATAAGTCTTGAGCTACAGTTTCTAAGTGGTGCAAGAAACTAATAATGCAATTTTCTCCCTCAAAGAGGTAATACTTGTTTTCAAATTTTGATTGAAGGGCATTATGCCAGACATGATAAGCTCCAATAGCCGCAGGTTTATGTATTTTATTATCAATGTAGCACTCTATATCTGCATAAATTACTAAAGGAGGACTTAGTTGATATTCCATGCTACTTGTTAGTACTTTTAGATCTGTCGGCATTTTTTCTATTTGTGCTTTTCCTCGAATGCAAAACTGGAAATGTCGTTCTAGTGTTGTCTTATATGTGAATGACTGAGTGCATCTTTCGCAGAAGTATTTATGTCTTTTTAAAGTTCTCCTATACAATCTTGACAGCTTTGGAATTCCACAATAGTGTGCTGCTCCATTGTTTAGAATTAGCAAAATATTAACCGTTTGCCTACCAGTAAAGTTACTATTGTAACGAACACCTTTGAGTCCATTTTCATAAAAGTGAATGTTAATTTTAATATCATTATTTTTCTCAAATTTTGGAATATCTTTGATTGATACTGGTGTGGAAATGCCTTCCATATTTAGCTCAGATGTCCACTCACTATATGATTTTACTTCATTCCTTGAATAAGGTACTTCATTATAATGCAATATTGATAAAACTGCATATAGGAAGCAATCATTTGCATTTGAATTAACATTAATGACAGCTTTAGAGTTTTTTAACTTCTTTGGTAGAGGAAATGATTGTCCACCTGACAGTATTGGACTTGTTATTACATTGAACTCTATATTTTGTACATCATCTATAATCCAATTGCTACCCTTTTTTGTGAAGGCTTCAATATGATTTATTAGACTATTTAGATGATCCTGAAACCAAGCATCATAGTCATAAATATAGTTTGAGGATGATGAGGTAAAGTGTGCGAGAAAAGTTTCTTCTTCTTGAGGATTAGAACGGACATAACGAATTTGTGCAATCAGACGACCGCGCAATTGATAGCTCCTTAGTAAGTCAGACACTAAATTCCCTAACATGGAACGCATGCTTTCTAAGAATGATGTTATGTCCACAGTAGGTGTTGTTGGCGTGATATCATACACACGTGCATGGCCATTGAGTGCGCTTTCACTGAGACTAACAGTTCCATAGTTATTATGCATATTCATCTCACTATTTGTGTTATGTACATTCATATGCTGTCGAAATCTACTTATAGAGTTATACGTTTTGCCACACCGAGAGCAGTATTGCATAAAGTTTTGTATGTTATTTGAAGCGCTGGTTGTTGGCTTAGAAGTAGATCTATTTTGATAATTTAATTTGACTCTGTTATGCTATCATTCGGTTTATTATTGCATACAAGTTTATGCCTCTTAAGATTATCCATCCTATTCGTCTTATATGGACACTTGCTACATTGATATGTTTTTCCTAACTTACAAAATTTTTCATGTCGTTGCAAATTGCCTATGAGAGTGAACACTTTTCCACACTTGGTACAGACAACCATGATTATTGATGAGGATTGAAATTAGCAAGCCCTTATATACATCTACCATCTAATGACGTCAGCGTCATCACCAGCCAATACCGTATGTTCCGATCTGTTGTAAAGAGAAAACACATAAAATTTTCAGTAATTAATTTTCAAAGAAAAAAAGTCAAAGTTTAACACACTTCACAATACCATTGTGGTACAACTTCAAGTGGCTGCAGCTTTCACTGCAGCCACCCAAGTCGTCCATCCTCGTTAGACGCACCTTACTAATAACATTGTCTCTGCACTCGATGTGCACCAATGTTTCCTTGTCATGTCTCTGAATGTTGGTCACTTGCGAGGCCAACAGGAGGTTTGATTGAGTTATATTTTGTAAGGACTCAACCAAACCTCTGTTGTCGTGCATCGTCCGTAGCTTGGACTCAATGTCTTCCTCCGTCGTTGCGTCGAGGTCGACATCATACTCTCGCACTGGGAGAGGGGCCTTGGGAACTGTAGCAGGAGCTGCGGCGGGGATAGGAGGTGTCGCGGAGGAAGGAGCTGCGGCTGGGATCGGAGGTGACGGAGAGGAAGGAGCTGCGGGCGTTGGAGGGGGTGGGATCGGAGGTGCCGGACAAGAAGGAACTGCGGGCGATAGAGGACGCACAGGGGATGGAGGAGCAAGCGTCATCATCGGGGACAGCGGCAGGCGGACGCTCCAGCTGGGGGATGCCCGGATGTGGCTGAAGGACACCTCTGCCTGTGAGGCACACATGACGGACTCCTGTAAACAAAGGAAACAATTGTTTATTAGGATAATTGTCAACAAAGTAAGTTTCAAAATGTTTTAATAGAAAATTCTACACTGAAGCAGTTAACCAAGCTTCATACTTACATTAGTAACAGATTCATCGTCATCATCGGATGACGATGTTGGAGAATCGTCGGATGAGGATGATGTTGGAGAATCCTCGGATGAGGATGATTCGCGTATGGAGTAGGGCCTCTCCTCATTGTCCTCAATGGACGTGGTTGTCGCTGGCGTGCTTAAAAAGCTCCTATGCTTTTTAAGGGATAGAGATCGCACAGCCTGCAGCGGAAAAATGTGACAATATGTTTATATAAAGTGATAGACATAGACAGGTTTTCAAGGTGTTGTTGTTGTCTGTTATCTGAGCGTAGACCACAGCAATCACACTTACGGGGCTAGAAGCGAGTTTTTTGTCTCCTGGGGAATTCCCTCGAGGCAGCTTCGGGCATGCGGGGATTGATTGAACACTTGGAAACAGCTAAAAAAGAGATTCATATTTGATTTCTTCTTAGAAACTATTAAGCAAATTAATTTGTTACCTTTCGCAAGTTTTCCACCACGTTTCCATCTTCAAACCCGACTGTCATCGCTTGAGGTGGTTCAGTCTGAAATGTTTTAACAACATTGATTTAATTATGCATATGAATGATAACCCAAGTAAATAGATTCTCACATCTTTAACGATGAGTTTTTTCTGCACCAACACCTTTGTCTTCTTCGGTGGGGGCATCACCAAATCCTGAAATGTGTAAACGACATATGCTTATATTGACTTAATGAAGTAGCATTTTATCTATCCCCAGTGGATCAGTTATTCGTTGAAACTAGGATTGACATCACTTACCTCAAAATCGCTCAAGGTCTCGTCGACAAATTCTCGGGACTTAGGGGCCTTCTTGGGAGCGCGAGACTTAGGGGCTTTCTTGGGAGGCTGTTGAGGTTCGTCCACCTGGGATAAAACACCTTCCACCGGCCTGTCCTTCGAAAAGAGGCGTTGCAACTTCTTTTTTTCATGACTAGAAGTCAAATTGATCCCTTTCCGTCCATTCTCAAGAGCACAGGGGGTATGACGAACAATGAAGGCCTTCGCCGAATCGGTGTTAGCCTTCATATCACTCCTTTCATACGTCCTACAGGAAAGGCAGGAGATGTAGGAGCAGTCTTCTCGGAAGGTGCACTCCTTGTGCCCGCTTTTGTTCGCATGTCGAACGGGCAGTTGGCAAGTCTCACAGAAATGGAAGATGAGACGTTGCCGTGCGATGCTTTCTTGTCGAACCATTTCTGTAGAGGATAAAAAAATTTTATTATAATTTAATCTCTTTTTAAATGAGAAATCATTTATGTACCATCTTCAAACCTTTATTAAGTACTAGATTAATATTTGACAAATCTTAAGAAGAAATAAAATTTGAAGTTGAAATTGAAACCGAAAGTCGAAAATTAGATATTTATTCGAAAAGGGTTAGCTCATAAGAAGAGTTGAAATTTGGAAACAGCTGATTTACTATTATTTAATTTCGAAATTAATTTAATGAAATGAAAGTGAAATTTCGAAAATTTCAACCAATCCTCAATTTGTTTAATTAAACAAGCTTGAATTTTATACATCTGTTAGCAGATGACAGACTGAATATTTAAAATGGATGAAGGCTTTATTTAGGTATCTTTTATTTATAAACAAACTGTGAAAATCTTGTTGATTCAAATACACTTACATTTAAACTGATATATTCATGTCTCTCGCTCAGTGACTTAATATAGGATGAAAAATTAAAAAAACATGGTTAATAATATAACATAAAGTGTTCCTATCCTAAAAACCCAAGCTTCTATATTTAAAGCTATTTGGTTATAAAAACTTAATAATGTTCCTACTCCCGAATATCCTATAAAGTAGCACAACATGACAATGAAACTCACTTCAGAATTGTAATAAGAACCGGAGAACGGAGGAACGAAGAGCGACGTCTGTTATGGACACTAAATAATTTGAAAATGAGTGAAAATTCGTTGTGTGCAACTTCTTTATATATGAAATTGACAAAGCAACTATGAACAAAGACCTTATGACATCACATCCTGGAATTGGTACGGTTAAACAAAATTGATAACTCAAACAAGAATTGGAACAGCTGGTTTATTTTTAACTTTAGAAATGGAAGTGCCATCATATGTGTTGAAAGATTTCTACATGTAAACAGTAGAGTGAATTCAAAGTAATATGAACTGATGGACTGATGTATTATTTGATATACATGTTATTATTAATAGTCATATAATGATTCATATTTGAATTGAAGATATAAACGTGTGATTTGAATAGAACATTAAATTTGAATTAAGCGCTAAATTTCGAAAATTCAAATTTCGCGCCAAAATGTGAATAATCAAATTTAAATATTTTTTCGAAAATTTGAATTTCGCGCCAAAATTAAAATACTAGGGTTAGGGTTAGGGTTAGGGTTAAGGTTAGGGTTAGGGTTAGGGTTAGGGTTAAGGTTAGGGTTAGGCTTAGGGTTAAGGTTAGGGTTAGGGTTAAGATTAGGGTTAGGGTTAGGGTTAGGGAAGCAAGAAGAGTATCTATGGCACCCGGAACCCATGGGTAAATAAATTTTCGAGTGCGCGAAGCGCACGAGAAAATTTATTTACCCTATAATTCGAAAAATTTCGAGGGCGCGAAGCGCCCGAGAAATTTTGAGGCCCCCCCTCCCCCCGCCGTGTATGAAGTGTATGAAGGTCAAAGGTCAAGGTCAGGTCTAAGGTCAAGGTCAAGTGTAGAGGTTTGTATATTATGATCATTTTTGGTTGTAAAACTTTAACTTTGAAAATTTGTAAACTTAGTCATTTTTGTAAAAAAACTTGGAATTTTTCAAGTTGCATACCGATGCATACAACTAGGATTTTTTCATCAAATGGGTACATACAATATATCATTCGAATGCTCTTTTCATGCTGATTCTAATGGTGTATTGTATGACACATGTATGACATAAAACTAGAGAGCTACATGTCTTTAAAGAATGGGCTAAAAACTTAGTGAATTTAAAAATCTAACATTTGTCTGCTTGCATACAGTTGCATACAACTAGGATTTTCCCATCGAATAGGTACATACCTTATATCATTCTAAAGGTCTTTTCATTCTCATTCTTATGGTGTCGTGTATGACACATGTATGATATCATCCTGGACTGCTACAAGCATTTTAAAATTAACAACATAACTGTTTCTTTAAAAGTTATATGTTCCTATTTATTTCAAGTTGAAGTCTTCATACTTGATTTTTGTTTCAATTCAGTTATTGAACATCATTAATTGTAGATAGTTATTCCCCTTTCCCATTCAGACCTTAATTGAAGACCGATTTGTGAAATGATAAAACGAGTCTGTTCATATATACAAATGAATATTAAATAAAGAGATTAAGAAAAAACACACTAAATGTCATCAAGGTAAGGAAAGGGTACAAGTTTTTTCAAGTCCACTTGCACATGGATCCTGGTCTTCTTGGGCGCACAGGGACAGCGACGTGGTGTGTCAAGGTCGATGACCGAAAATTCGAGAGCGGTTGTGAGGTTCCGCTCGTTCGGCTCCATCCTCATGAACACCCGTTTGGTGTGATACTTTTTCGGGGCGTTCTTGACTTTGACCGTGACCCGTCCATAAAGTGGCGTTCGCATGGACTTCTTATTCATGTGACGCATCGTCTCGATTGATACGTCACTATCCTCATCACTCGAGTAGTCGGGCGATGCAGGGGCTTGGGTGAACACCACCGGCTCCTCGTTTGGTGTTGTCGATCGCTCCATCGGAGATTGGGGAGGTGTACTGGTACGTTCCACTGGCGAAGTGGTACGATCAGCAGTACCGTTCTCAACTGCGGCTTTCTGTTTGCGATCCATTATGACTTGTAGATTTAAAATAATTGTAACTTTTAAACGTGAGGATTAGAACCTTTGATAAGAATTGGTACAAACCTCGGACTTATATACTTTTTAAACAAAGGAAATCCTAACAGCCAATCAGAGAGGTACCGAACTTCCCTAAAGAATATATATAACTATATAAAGGATGACATTGTTCCAAACTGTTAAGTACTTATCCTCAACGTTCCATAACAAGAAGCATGTCCTCAAAACCACTATTTTATTTTCAAAATGACAGCCAAGTCATTATGGGAGGTCAGTTGGACATGACCATGCATCTGTCTTGCGGCTGCAAAGTGGCCCTATGGAAGACCTTGACTGTCTCTGCACTTCAAAGGCGGAATGGGCTACCGGTGAAGTGTCCGGTACACGAATGTGACCATGACTTTAGTAAAAATCCGACATTCCATGAGTGGTGTGATGACTTCTTGAAGATCATGGAGTCGCCTGAGGGACGTGATTTGCACCCCTCATTTATTTTTCACGCTTAAATTAAACTTACATTGTAAATCTCTTGTCTTTTCATTTTAAACATAGTTCTGGAATTGGTTTTCTTATTGGGGAGCAACTAAATCATAACTGCACAGTAAAGTTTCACATCTAAATAGTGCTACATTAAAAATAATTGTCACAATAGTCGCAATTGAGCAAACCCATTCAAAATCAAACAACGGACGTCTATCGGTACGTACCCAAGTGCTCAGAACCAAACCACACAAGTTCGATCATAGACGTTCCGAAACACAGTGTACCAAACACATGTACCTATCCAGTAAAACAGATCTCATACAAGTTCCTATTGATAACACTGAATTATACATGTACCTATCCATGTGCCTATCGATAACTAAAGTATACATGTACCTATCCATGTTCCTATTGACAACACTAAACTTTACATGTACCTATCCATGTACCTATTGATAACACTAAACTTTACATGTACCTATCCATGTACCTATCCGTGGCAAGTAGGGCACAGTTTTCACTACTAACAAGCACTTTTTTCAGCTCACAAAAATTATATTCACAGATTTTCTTCTACAATAGGTGCAACACGTATTTTTTAGTGACTTAGTAAATCAAGCTTATGAAAGTTAGATCCACAATTATTATCAAAACTTCAATTCGACTTCCTGCGTCAACTGTATTCCGACAAGACGGTGTCCATATGACTTACGCGTGTGATGTATTTCGGTCATTCTTGGTTTCTGTTTCAGTTTCAGTTTCTATCATGTCTTTTCATCTCGTCAGATAAGCGTTTATCATTATCTCTTATGAACCGGTCCAATATCTATTGAACAAAAGTCCTAGTTTCAATATTTAGTTCAAATGACAAATTCATGCACAGAAATCTGACTTGTCGTATGGCGTGAATTAGCGGGACTGGAATAGTCAATTGAAGGTCACACCACGAGTGGTTACACGAGCACGAAGCGTGAGTTTAATCGAGACTGGTGTAACCACAGAATTAGATTGTTTAATCGTATCACTTTGCTAGAAGTGCAGACTGCTTCAAACAGATGGCCCATGCAGGAACTTAATAAGTGGGCAAAAAGAAATTTTTAATACCTTACAGAGATAGGAAAAATAGTCGTGCGTCGCTTGCGGATTGCTCTGAATTCCTTCAAAATGCTCCGATCGCCACGACTCCTTCAGATTCGAAGAATTCAGATCATTGCGCAGTAGTTTTCTCGATAATGTTGGGCCCTGGCCCTCAGATCATTTTAAAAAAAGTTAGCAGGCGCATGAAAAAACGTTCACAAACTTCTCTGTAGAACTTGACATCGTCTGTGTCTCTTTGCTGTGTGATCCGTCCCCCGGGGCGACCGACTGGAAACCACTAACCATTGGTTAAGGGCTTCAAATGGTTAGACTAACCCATACTGGGCGACTGGAAGGCTAAACCAACGGTTACCGTAGCCAACGGTTAGTGCGTCATGGGTTGACGAATTTCTGGCGTAATCGTTGGCTGATGAAATGGGCCAATTAGAGATGAGAATAGCGCAATTTCCCTAGCCGTTGGTTAGGTTAACCTATGCTACCGAATAGAAGACAGTTTAAGCATGGGTTAGCGTGTTCGAATGTTAAGGTAACTGCGGGAAGTTAGATGAGACCGACAGCATTTGTTGGTTAGTTCTAACCAATGGTTACTGTAACCCAAAATTCCTAACTTTGCTCAAGAGCAAGGTTAGTGTCAACGGTTAGTGAAACATACACCTTCTACACATTATTTTCACGCACATTATTAGACATAGGCCTAGTTATGTGGCGAAGTGAAGCGATAGTTCGTTTTTTCACTGAGACGAATAATAGAGTTTATAGAAATGGAATCGATCCTTTGGAAACGATGAGCGAAGATGCGTTCTTTGCTCGTTACCGATTTTCTAAAGAAATCTTCACTGATCTTCTGCAACTGTTGGAATTATCATTAGACAGAGCTACTAGAAGGTAAGTTGTCTAATTTCTTAATCATACTATACTTGTATGCTTGCAATATGCAGATATACAGCTATACACTAAAGTGTTGATATATGTTCTTGGTGAAAGTCTGTGAACATAGGCCCTAACAGAAAACAAAGGCAAACGTGCATTATTAGGATCACCACCTCACTTCTGATAGAACTTTTACCCCACAGCCAGGGATAAGGAATATATTCAATTGCTTGGAAAGTAAAAAATTGTAACATCTCCAGCCAATTATTTTTTACTGAAAACGTATCACTCGATTAATTGAAGATGTTCTTAATAACAAGTAATTAGCCATTATTACAAACGTAGCTCGAAATACTAAAACATAAACTTGATTAATGGAATGATAACAAACAATCACGTTTGCCATATATCTTATATCATCTTATGAGAAATTTTATTGAACTAAGAAGTACATTGAATGCAAAATCAGGGTTCGTACGGTTTCTGGAAAACCTGGAAAAGTCAGGGAACTTAAGAAATTCTCTGGAAACTCTTATAAATTGAAGAATTTTCATTACTGAAAAACAAAAATGCTAAACAAAGATACACCAATTTATGAAACAAAAATGTTCGGAATTTTTATGAAAGATATTTACATTTTTTTAATTCTTGTAATGCCTTGTGTATTATTGCGTGACTGCTTATTGTAGTTGAACTGATGCAATGTACTGATTGGTTCTGAATTTTTTGTTTGAATTGTTCTGAAAATTGTTGCTCAGATTTTCGAATACATACTGTCAGAAAAATCAAATAAATGTTTTCTATTATTCATGTATCTGTGTAGTCATTAAAGGGTATAATAAGAAACATCTCCAACACTACAATGCTCGTTGGCCAGTCTTATGGGATACGATGGAGTGGACGGTCATTTATTTGACAAAAATATACAAAGACTTCTGGTGTAATCTTTGGCACTCATCATATTACTTATCATTCTTCTTTGAGATATTGATTTTAATCTAATCATACCTTTGCTATATATTTTTCATCTTTACCTGAATTCCTACTAGCGGAGTGCAGACAAGTAGATGTACGTAATAATGCAATATTAGCTAAAATATTTCTGTCTAGTATGAATATTTGCAGTAAGAAGTCTGATTTTTGTCTCTCATCGATGACCCCATGATTTGTAATACATGTATGTTCATTCAAATTACCTATATGGACTAAAAATGAAGCTACATGAGACGTGGGTCTCAGAATAGCAATATTATGTATCTTATTAGTGGGTAGGATGCATTTGCTGACTGAGGTATTCAACGAATGAGACGAAAATAAACTGTAAATGCTTAATGATGAGAATCTGTTTTGGTCTCATGGAACATTTTTGAAAATTTTCTGGAAAACCTGGAAAAGTCAGGGAATTTTTGATAAGAGAAGCCGTACGAACCCTGAAAATACCGAACGGTACAAAATTGAATGTTGATATGTATTAATTATTAGTAATTACCAGATATTTCTAAAGTAGACTACCGCTGTTAATGTGCATGGTGTATGTGTTATAGTAGCTATAGCCTGTCCACCTATTATTTACGTATTCATCGCATCGTTAAAAATATACTATAAATACCAGTACACGTACAAATATTGCATTGTGTGTTTTTTTCTATTTCTCGATTAGGTAATAGCTACTTGTGCAATACTGCATCAGTCTAAGCCAGTGGTTCTCAACTTTTGGTGTTCTATGGCCCCTTCGACGTTAATCGCTTTAATGTGGCCCCGTGTTCTACAGGCTACATACTTTAATTATTTCTTTCAATTTCTTCTGATACTATACAATACTATTAAATTGTATGTACTCATTATTTCCTTGATACAACTCATGTCAATGGTTGATTTTTTTACAATGGATAATCTCTTTTCAATTCTCAGTTGATTTACGTTAATGTCTATGTAAGCACTATATCTTCAAGAGACTTCAATTCTGAAACAATACTGTAAACCGAATAGTGGGCCACGGGACCCCGGTTGAGAACCATTGCTCTAAGCGAATGTAAACAGAAATACGTCAATCAATTGAATGGACGGATATTAGATTTTCAACAGCGTTCAATAATTAGGATACTCGAATATAACATATTCATTTCTAATAATGTTTAACGGACCTATATTCCGAAATTGTACGATGAGCTTAACTATGAGATATTATGCTTATACATGATGAGATATCTGTAGACCTGTAGCAATCTCTAATGTTTTCTTTTGCAGGTCATGTGCATTGGAACCTAGTTTACAGCTATGTACGGCATTGCGTTACTATGCTCAAGGAGGATTTTTGCCGGTTATCGGGGATCTTCATGGGATTTCAGATCGAGCTGCTAGCAGAGCAATACATTCTGTGTCAGAGATTATATGTGAAAAATTGACACCTTTATTTCATGGCCTGATGATGATGAGATCAGATTATCGAAACGTAAATTCTATGAAACTACGCATGGGATGTCCCAAATTTTGGGTGCAATTGACGGCACACATGTCCCTCTTATTGCTCCCTGTGCTCCATCAAATGGAATGGCTTTCGTTAACCGAAAAGGTTATCATTCAATAAATACTCAGATTTTGTGCTCACATGATTTGAAGATATTTGATATTGATGCACGTTGGCCCGGATCATCTCATGACTCGTTTATTCTGCGAAATTCAACAGTCGGGCAGAAATTTGAAAATGAGATGAGCGATACATGGATTCTTGGTGATTCTGGTTACCTTCTCACAAGATGGCTGCTTATTCCAGTGAGGAATCCAACAACTCGAGGTGAGGAACGTTTTAATTCTGTACATATGCATGCACGTTCATGTGTTGAGAGGTGTAATGGTGTACTGAAGATGCGTTGGAGATGCCTAACAAAACCTGTTATGTTTCGTCCAGAAAGACCCGCACGCATTATTATGGCTTGTGGTGCACTACATAATTTTGCATTAAAGCACAGAATGCCATTCCCGGAAGAATCAAATGATCCATATCAGTTTAATGACAATTTTAATACGTATGAATTTGAAAATCCCAGCAACTCTCCTCTGAGTGTACGCCAAACATTGATTCAAAATTTGTATGGTGTATCTTCACAAAATGATTAGCTTTTTTGTAACATTTTCAGTGTTGTTATGTCATGATAGCGGGACGAAACATACAGATATTAATTGTATTCTTAATCTGTTCTCGAATTATAGGACAATGAGTCATCGTCAACATCTCAAAATACCTCTAAATTCAATCAATTGAATTTGTGTTAATGCAACGTAACTTTATTCTCTATTATTTCATAATTACATGCAATAGTTTAAACGCTAAGTGCGGATGTATTAAAAATGCAGTTAATGTACGTACCTTACTACCTATAACATGAAATACAAGTATACCTCATTGCAACTATCCCCGTAAAGTGTATTTTGCCGTAATCCTGCCAGCCGAATATCTTTTGCATGGCAATTTGATCCATCGTTTATTTCATTTCATTCAACTGTTAATTGTTGTGAAGATTCAATACTGCCAAATTGCAAACATTGGCTTTGATTTTCATTGTCTTGCGTGTAGTTAACAGAAGATGCGACTAATTCTAATCGGTTTTCGCAGTGTGATAATTTGAAATTATTTGAAGGATTGTACTCTTACTGGATATTAGAAATTCATTTAATCTGACCAGTTTAAAATGCACATTTGCTTCGCACGTAATGCGAGTTTTGAATGATTGGTTCCTCCGGCATCCATCGGCAATACCGGCAAAGAATCATCAGTATGACCGACACCATCCATGCATTAAGGAAATACCTCGAAATTGTATAGAAAAATGTGAAGCAGCATATATATATATATATATATATATAATATATATATATATATATATATATATATATATATATATATATATGCTATTAACTTAGGGACCCTTTATGTACCAATAAATGGCCAATAATTTTAATAATGCTAAGCGAACAAATACTAAAGGAGATAAGTAGATATCTTAAGACTCAATTAACAAGGCAAATAAAAATTGCGACCTCCACACTTAAGCAAATGAGAAGTGGGGGGAAATTACAATATAAATTTCAATAGGAAGATGTCCCCAGACTTGAACAACCTAAGCACAACAAGTCCTTGGCAGCCGTAGCCCCCGCGTTTCGCCTTACAAGGGCTCGTCTGCACAGCTCGAAATAGCCTAAACTATCTCAAAACATCTAGAATGGCTGAACAAGCTGAAGGACCACACAACAAACAGGCAGCTCTGAGCTTACTATCCTGGCCCTGCCGTGCGCCTGACAATCATGCATATTGCAGGGCTCCAGTTCGCCTGGGCATTGAATAGGAAGATGTCCCCAGCCTTGAAAATCTTAAGCACAACAATATCCTGCGCAGGGCCAGGATATAACTCAAAAAGCCTTCACGCAATGGACAGAGCTACTCAGTGAGACCGATACTTTGAGTAATTCTTTCTTTTCATTTTCCTTAGTCTTGAGGTCGCAATTTCTATTTGCTTTGTTTAGCAAAGCAAGATTTTTAAGATTTTTAGTAATGCCTTTTTTATTTTATAAATTCCCTTTATTTCAAGGTATAATCTTATGCATAAAACATGCGATGGAATTTCAGATGTGTGCGTTTTAAACCGTATTGAAGGTACTGAAATTTATGTACAAAAAAGCATTTGACATGGAATTTCAATTGTACACCTTGTGTTACAAATTGTTGTGCGTTTTGGCGGCATTAAACTGTGTCACTTACGATTTAACACAGGGATGTTTCGATCAGTAATCCGTATTGTCCAAACAATTTTCGTTGTCATATATATCACATTCTTACCCACAAGATACCTTATTACAGCAACATATCTTGCTATTCTTCCACAAGAAAGCACCTCAACTTCCTCAAGATAGATTACTATAAGTCATCTTGCCAAAAACCCACAAGATATTGCACAAAATGCTTCATTTTTTGCAGGTGTTGTAGGATGTTTAGGTTTTTCACAAGACGGAGCAAGATGTGTCGACTAATGCTAGGCTACGTCGACCATAGAGTATTTTATTCAATATTTCTGAAACAACAGCCTGAGGCGACCGCTCAGAAGCAATGTTAGATAGTGACTTGTTAGTGACAAGGTAATTTCAATGGGTGAATCTTACTGTTAGAGATTTGTTAGCCTAACAGTGCTTCTGTGCGGTCGACCCTGGATGCTATTCTCATAGTTGTTATTCAGCCTCAACTACCAGGTGAAACTGCTACTACATGTAGTTGTTCACATTTGGAACTGTTGCTTAGGTCATGTTTCTTCTGGGCTTCAGCCACGGTGATCTCTGGTTTGACAGTCGCTTCCAAGTGTCAAGTCATCAAGCGGAAGTGCAACCGTAATGTCGAGTGCAGCTGTCTGGCTGAGGGCAGTGACGGGCGCGATTCCGAATTGCGACAGTGACGGGCAGTGACATGCGACTCAACGCATGATTAATCGCGCGATTCTGAATATTTTGAGATTCAGTGACTAGAAGTTTACACCATAGAGTAGATATATTAGGTAGAGTGGTAATTCCGCATTTATTAAATCCCCAATGTGCTTACACTTTCGATTTTATGAAACTCAAGGGAGATGCAGTCGGAATTGTTTCTAAATATGAGATATGCACATTCATGCAGTTTTGAAGAAATTGCAACGGAATTGACTGATCATGATAGTAATGCAGAAGGAAGTGATATTATTTTGCAGATCCTCCGTGTCATGACAGCCTTGGAGAGGTAATGGTTGTTAAATTAGCAACTTGATGACCTTCTATTGCTTTCATGCTCAACCTCAAGAAAATCTTCTTACGCGTGATCATGCCACTGATAGAGCAAAATAACAGAATCAAAGACAATGATTTCAATTAACTTTGAAAGATGCAGATGGTTCCACATCACTATTCAGATTCAAGAAATGAAACATGAATTTAGTGAATCATAAAATCATGCCGGTGAAAATCGAATTAAAAACTTGAAATTTCAGCCAAGAAAGCACGAATAATATCGCGACCTTTTCATAAAGACTTCCATTACAATGCGGATCATGAAATTCCCTTGATTTCCGCTTAGATAGGATTCTTATTAGCAAATATTCATTCCTTTTGATATCCAACTTGTTTCATACTACTTATTTAGGAGATTCATCTCGGTAGTATAAAAATTGGCAAATTTTGACTTTTTTCAAAAGTGCTCAAATAATTTTTTTGACCACGGGAACGTAATCTCCGCAAAAAACTGAATCTTTTGATATTAAAACTTTCACTGCATACAGATACTTTTTGAGTCGACACTCTATCTATATATCCCTACTCTATGGTTTACACTTAATCTAGCCAGCATTATTTTTCATTCCATAGACTGTGTTTTATTAAAAGTTTGACAATTCCCCTTAAAATTGAGACTATTTGACACCCATAGTCTGATTAGATTGAAATTATAGCTGCCGCATTAATTAATGCGATAAATGCATTTTTAAATAATTGGGAAAACATTATAATAAATCAGAACACGTAAAAAGTCGCAAGCAAGGCATGAAAAGTCTTGATAATCTATTTATAAGATTCTGCTGCAAATCTGCTATCATAGATGAACTGCAAAAGTTGTAACTTGACTTATAACCATAGAGTAGTGATATATAGGTAGAGTGTCGACTCAAAAAAGTATCTGTATAGAGTGAAAATTTTTATATCAAAAGATTCAGTTTTTGGCGGAGATCACGTTCCCGTGGTCCAAAAAATTATTTGGACACTTTTAAAAAAGTCAAAATTTGCCAATTTATATACTACCGAGATGACTCTTCTATATACGTAGTGTGAAACATGTTGGATAGCAAAAGGAGTGAATATTTGCTGAAAGGCATCCTAACTAAGAAGAAATCAAGCTGATTATCAAGGGAATTTCATGATCCGTATTATAATGAAAGTCTTCAGGAAAAAGTCGCGATGTTATTCGTGCTTTCTTGGCTGAAGTTTCAAGTTTTTAAATCAATTTCCACCGGCATGATTTTATGATTCACAAATTATGTTTTATTACTTGAATCTGAATAGTGATGTGGACCCATTTACATCGTTCAAAGTTAATTGAAATCATTGTCTTTGATTATGTGATTTTGCTCTGCCATATGGCAGGTTGCTTGTGATATGATCACGCTTAAGAAAATACTCTTGAGGTTGAGCATGAAAGTAATAGCAACCTCTTGAATTGTTTATTTGACAAACATTAAATCTCCAAGGCTGTCATGACACGGAATCTGTAAAATAATATCATTTCCTTCTGAATTATACCATCATGTTCAATCAGTTCCGTTTGCATATCTAACATTTGGAAACAATTCCGACTGCATCTCTCTTGAGTTCATTTAATAAAATCGAAAGTGTATACACATTTGGGATTTAATAAATGCGGAGCTACCACTCTACCTAATATATCTACTCTATGCTCATAACGTTTGCAAAACATTGGCAAATCTAATAGAGAGACGTACTCAGACATGAACAATTTTAAGCAAATAAATTCTGTGACAGCCTTAGATACTGGGTTTCGCCCACTGGGTTCGTCAGTGCGGCTCGGAATGGTCTAAACTAGCTTAAAATATCTAGAATTGGTATCTTTGTGATTACCAGCAGAACAGAATATCCAGGATAGATAAACACTGAACAGCCTGTTGTGTAGTCCCTTACTCAGCCATTCTATATATTTTAAGCTACTTTGGGCAATTCCGAGCAGTGCTAATGGGCATTTGTTGGGATGAAAGCACAGCGTTTACTGCTGACATAGAATTCTTGTGCTTAAATTGTTCAAGTCTGAAGACATCTTTCTATTCTATGCCCAGGCGAACTGGACTCCACAATTTTCATAAGAAGCAAATCTGCAAGTGCACAAATTGTTGCCGAGTTATGTTCATAATGTGCATGTTAAATGTAAATCAGACATAAATGCCCATTGTTATCAATTCGTATAGGCCTAAATGGTGTACCTGGCCAATTCCAACGTGTTTAGTGAAATGGGTCAAAGCTATGTGGGGAGCTCCCATAGACATTTCACACGGAAAGTCTGTCTAGCTATGCATGATCCCAGGAACGAACAACTGCTCATTGAAATTATCTCAAACGATGAAAGAGTAAATGGAAACATTGTTTTTTTACCTCATCAAGCAAATTTCATTGAGAATTCACATTGCAAAAAAATTGCACGATTCCTGGTCATTCAAGAATAGCGCGATTGATTCCGTCGCCCGATTAATCGTGCGGAATCGATTAGCTGCTCCCGCCACTGGCTGAGGGGCCAAGCAGGAAGGCGATTATCTGAAAATATCCGTTGGTCAAATTCTTGATCTCCTCCTCTCTCCAACTGTGGCTTTAAATGACCTCTTTGGCAATTAGTAAAAGTACACAACATCAAATCATTGAAAATATGATATGCTTGGACTCCATGAAACTTTGACAAAAAAGAGGTTTCAAAATGACGCAGAAGTCAATGATTGCTGGAAGATGAGCATCACTGTACCTTTTTGAAGGCTTCATCCTCTCCCCTTAGAGCTATAAGCGATGTGCGTAAATGAGAGAAGCGTATTCTATACCTTATAGAACAACACAGCAATAATTTTCATTAGGCTTCTTAACCCTAAAAGTGCGGCACCAGTCAATTGACCGGCTAGTCATCTTAATTTCTGTTTTAGAACATTTCTGTAGTGATAGATATCTGCAAATTTTACATTAGTTAGGGCCTACATTTAGATTTTGTATACTCGTATTATGATCTTTGATGTTTGTAAAGCCTGATTTGGCGCATTTGTACGTGACCAAGACTTCGGAAACGTCGTACAAGTAAAAGAATTTTATACCTATTTTGAGCCGTTTTTCGCAAAAAAAGAATAGAAAAAAAACATTTGAATTTCTTGATTGTGAGATGTAGAAACAATCGAATGACCCGCGGTCGGGCAAGATTTTTCTTGTCATGTTCGGGTCGGGTTTGGATTTGTTGAGAAATGCTCGGGTTTTTTCTAGTTAGAAGTGAAATGCAAAATTTTTTTGAAACACATAAGCCAAGATGAGTAGACATGATTTGAAACATGATTGAGTTCAGGGGCCGGTTGCACAAACAGCATAAAATCTTATTATCTTAAGTTAGAATAATTTCAGTTGCAGAACACGATATTATATCAGTTTATCTTAAAATCATTTTATCTCCGTTGCACCATACCGATCATATTTTATTCTAAGATAAAATGATTTTATCTTTAGAGCAATCCTAAGTTAAGATAATACGATTTTAAGTTAGAATAAGTCTGTTGCACTAAAGATAAAATCAATTGATGTTATTTTATTTCCTCTTCTAACTTAATATCAATAAGGGGTACTTCTAAATACTTATCTCCGTCAATTTAACGCGACAATGGAGGCATAACTAATCTATCATGTATGATTATAATTTTATAAACATTGAATAGGCTATTAGAAAACTGTCATTAACTATGATTGTATCTATAGAGTGAAGAACTATAATTGTAGTAGCTTACTAATACCACATGTAAATAGTAGAACTATATGTATATTATTGAATCATAGTAAGCATGATTCTTCGTTGAGCCCATGCAACATGTATAATCCCATCATATACATGTATATTCACATCTTTACAGTCCCCACATGTAGGTTATCTACATGTAGGCCTACCCTTTAAGACAAAGAACAACATCCTTTCTAACAAAGAATTGTAATGCTATAAAATGAATTGTTTACCTGAGTGTTTAAGCTGCTGAACATACCAAGTATAATCACCACGTTCACACAAGCATTATCACTACAATCGGCGATAGGAATAATCACTCTCCGTAATTATATTATCTTCGATCTCCGCCGTTTCTTCTGTTGTTCCGGTACAAACTGGCAACCGGGCTGTCTTGCTCTGTAACATTTTCTTCATTTTCGCATTTTCTATCTTCAGATCCAACAGAATCAGTTCTTTTTCGTGCCTTTCTTCACTCTGACGAAATAGAAGCGACTCCAGCTCATTCTTCGGTTTCATGCGTTTGGGTTTTGGAGGGACATTTTCGTCATCATCATCACTATCGATGCCATCCATTATAGATGAATCCATACGGGAGCCGACACCTTGAATCTTTGGATTGTCATTGCCAATTATGTCAAGCAATAAATGTGTCATGGGAGATAATGGAGGTGGAGGTGTTCCACCACCAGTGCGATTCAGGACTCTTCTATAGTTTGAATTATTTTTCAATTTTTCACTTTTCAAAGATATGAACTTTCTCTTAACATCTTCCACATCTCGATTTAGATTATTGCCGATTTGATCCCATAATTTATTCTTTTCTTCTTTTGTCACTGATGCACTGAACTTGCCGAAAAGTTTTGGATAATGAACATACATCTCGTCGAATAGCAAGCTAATTTCGGTCTCACTCCAGTTCTTTCGTCTTCTTTCATTGCCGGCCATTTCAAATCACAAATCCCAATTATTGCTGCGTGTGAAAAAAAGAGAGCGTGAGACGTCAGCCAACAGAGGTCTTAACTTAAGAAATGGTTGCTTGCATTGATCATCTAGGTTCATTCGTCCTCAGTCAAGGTCATTGCGATGTCACATGCTACAGAAAATTCCCGTTCTCATCCTGTAACCAATCAGGAATGTATTCATGCATCTATTGGAATGATGGACATGACGTATAAGCATACGAATTTCGACTCGATGCGTTCCTTTATGACTCACCTTGGAAGAATTCTGGAGCGATAGAAGATCATTTCTATCGTTAGTCAGGATGCAGGAGGAAACCGTGAGAAACCTATGGCGATTGCAGGAAATCCGCAGTATTCAAGACATAAATCGAAGGATATCCCGACAAAGAATGATCATATCTGATTATACTGATGGTGAACTTTATGACAGAATCCGACTAAACCATGAAACATTTCAAAAACTTTGTGGTGTGCTACTATCTCACATGAGATCAAGATCAGCGAGAAATAATGCTCTTACACACGAAGAAAGGATATATATTGCCCTTTACTTCTTCGCTTGTGGTTCATTTCAAAAAGTTGTTGGTGATTCCATCGGAGTTGATAAATCTACGGTCTGTAGAGCCGTTACTGAAGTAACCAATGCTATATTGAAAGTTCTGCCGACATTTGTGAGTACTCGATTTTTTGATAGACCGGAAAACTTATCTTTCTTTGAACAGAAGCACTTGCCAAATGTTACCGGTGCTATTGATGGAACACATATAAAAATTATTTCTCCTGCAATATACGAGAATGAATATGTCAACCGAAAAGGTTATCATAGTCTCAATATTCAAGTTATTGGAACAGGTGAAATGTTGGTCGCTGATATTGTTGCTGATTGGCCGGGTGGCACTCACGACAGCAGGATTTTACGAGAATCTGGTATTTTTCATAAATTTGAGAATGATGAATACGGGAATAGAATCCTTTTGGGTGATCAAGGTTACCCTCTCAAGACATGGTTATTTACTCCAATTACGCGATCCGTTCTTACAGTGAAAGAACAACGGTTCAATTACTTTCATAAATCTGCGAGATGTTCGGTTGAGAGACTATTTGGCATTTGAAAGCGAAGATGGGCTTGTTTGAATCATCTTCGTGTAAACCCACGTAAAGCTGCGAAAATCATAGCAGCGTGTGCTGTCATCCATAACTTCGCTATTTTGAATGGCGAAAATGGTTATCTCAATAATGCTAGCGAAGAAGATCCAGTTTCCGGGGAAATAACAACCCATCAGGTAGAAGAAAGTGATAGTGCTTCTAGAACACAACGTGCTGTATATATCAATGAGCATTTTTGAAGGGACAATGATTAGTATGTCCCTATGTTTTGGAATATACTCACAGCAATATATTGGGCATTGTGTTTTCCTTCTTTATAAATGGAGGGAATTTTTTATTAAAACGAACAGTTGTTTTATCAGGTAGCCTACTTGCATAATTCTATTTAGATCTACCAATCAAATCATTGCTAACCGTTGCATTAAAGTAATACGGATTTTATTCATTGATATCTTTAAAAAGCCCGAAATAATTGTTATACTTTATCTCAATCACTAACTTATATACTTTGTAGCAACTTTCCTCATCGTTTCACTGAAATGGAATACTGGATAACTTGAAGAGTTTCATTAACATGTTGATGATATCATCATACTTATCGACACATTCCCGTCATTAACTTGTAAATTCATCACAACTTCAGTCATTAAGTAATCAGCTATGACGGAGTTCTACAATACCGCAAAACATATTCACTCCTCAGAAATTTGCACGACCATATTACGTCGCGTGCGTTCCAAATTCTCCAATTGTATTGGCTCTCATTTGTTCACGTCAGTGACACACACGAATGTACTTAAAAATAATATCATGGGGTTTCATGTTAGTGCAACGATATTATCTTATCTCGAGATAAAATCATTTTATCTGTCTATCTCTGCAATCGAACGATTCTAAGTTAGAATCTTATTAACTTAGGGCAACCATATTATTTTATCTCCTAGAAGATAAAATAAAATTAAGATAAAATCCTCCGAATTTAGTGCAACCGGCCCCAGAACATCATTTCATAGCATTCTGATAGATAGCTTCCTTTGTGCAAAAGAAAATGCACGAAAATTGCCAAGTGCTGCACAATCCATAGATATTTCTTGACCATTGGATTCCATTGGGAATTCTTTAACCTCACCTATAACCGAAAGCGACTGGCTGTGACACTCAAGAATTTGATTTTTGTATTTAGCGTTTCAAGATCTACAAATCCATGCTATTAAGCCCTTTGTGCGAGGATTTAGGTAGAAAGTCTCAATAGCTCCCGGACTATCTGTAAACAAGTTCTGATTAGCCAGAGACTACCAAGATATCGATATAGTCCCTGGATTAGCTCATTCATAGATTTCGTGCTACAGCCATCAATTTCATAATGAACAATAGACATTTGAAAGTCACAAAATGAAAAGCTACATTCTTTCAAGATGAAATAAACGTTTCCTCACTCCGCTATCTGTCCATCCCTCGGGAGAAGTCTATGCCTCGCACCGTGCAACATGGCTGGGGGAGGAAAAGTTGATATTTCCTCTCTTAAGAGAATAGCTATTTCCTTCACAGTTTTAGAAGATAGCTAGCTGTACACAGTTGCAGCTAAATATTGAAAATGCATCAATATGTTGTTCATCCAAAGTTGTGAAAATATTTCTCATAACGAGCTTGAATACTGGGAACCTTATTTCTATCCAACAGCCGTTGTAATTACTTCAATCCTTCTCATAATAAGTCTAACAACATCGATCTGCGGGATTATTGGATATGATGGAATCAAGACATTTTCGTTAAATTATCGTATTATTTACTGTGTTAATATTGTCAATGTCATACGAGCAATACTGGAAATATTCGAACTGTGTTATCATCTGATAATTGGACTGTTACTGAATATCAATATTTCTGGTGCAAAGTTTATAGCATACACAATGCCATACATTTTTTGTTGCGGAATTTTTCTTGACTGTCTCAACACCTGCATTATGTCCGTCATAACGTTAAGAAATGCAATACGATTAATGAGGCCATTTTTTATGATGAAAGATGCATATCTATTTCGATGCATTGCAGTATTTGCCCTATTTAATCTGGTCATTGATTTTTCAGCTTTACGATATTTATCAACAATTTATTGTGATAATACGATAAATTTTCACATGGATATTAATGAATTTACAATATCTGTATGCATATATTCAGCTGCAGTTGTTATCTTGCTTCCCTGTTTGACTAATGTAGTGTCCGTTTTTGCCTTGAAGTCATTGAAAAAGAGGAATAAAATATCTGATATATTGGCAAGCATTGACAAAATTTTATTTTCAAAACATTTCATTAGGGTTAACACTGCAATCAGTGTTAGTGGTCTTGGAATTTTTTCACAGACTGTGGAGATATTGTTATGTTACGCTCTTGGTATCGAACATTCCCATGTAGGAGATAACTCAATTGCATTCATACGCATATTTTTCAATTGTTTATCTAGTAACATGTACGTAATATTGTGCTACAAAAGAGATTCGAAATTTCGGAGAATTATCAAAGGAATATTTTTTAAGAGGTATAAAAAGGAAACAGTGTTTAGGCCTGTCAATGCCTCTTCACTTACCAAATATTCTTCAACCCGGATCAGTTATCTTGCAACTGCTTCTACGGATCTTTACCTTTTTGGTGCATCAATAAATGCTGTTACAGATCGAGTCGATAGATCCAAAGCAATCACAGACAGCTCATTTGGAACATATACCCAAATGACCACTGAATCACTACAGCCTCAACCAGGCAGTAAGGAATCTTCAGATATTTTAGATTCAGAAAAATATTTCAAGATCAAACGGTATAAAGCTATGTAGTTATTGATTCTATAATATATTCCCTGATATCATGATTTTGAAAAAAATACTAAAATTCTATTAATCATGTAGCCACCTTATTTTATTAAGAAAATACTATATGCGGCAACTGTGTTTTATGCCAATGTGCATGTGAGAAAATCAATATTAAATTGCATGAATATGAATATACAATAGTCACTATCAAATCCAACACCAGCAAAAGGCACATATGAAAGTTGGTACTGTGTTATCAAAGCCAATATTTATTTGTTAGCATAAATAGACTTTCAGTAGTTATTATTTGTAATATCCATGGGAGCATAATGAAAGGCTACTTAGTTCCTGAACTATAGTTACAGCGTGGTATCTACAAACTTGTTTGAGCTATTTGAAGCGTAATGCTATTATGTGTTCTCTATGAATGAAAGTGAACAGATTAGGTTTATCGCTAAGATTCCCCGTCGCTTCAAACTTTTTCACCAACTGTTGTATGTATTGCGTGGTGAATGGGTCCCTTATCAGCTTACGGTCCGTCTTAAATTTTCGAAGCGCTGCCCTTGCGCTGTGACCACTACTGTAATAACATTTAATAATCAAAATCCTATCACCTGCTGAAACCGAACTCATTGTCTTACAGTTGTCTAGCAGCTATGAAAATGAACAAAGCGTGATTAGGGAATGATCGCAATCATTGTTTTTAGACAACACGTCAAGGATGCGTGACGCTCGTCTGATTGGCCGATAGCCACAACCAACTAGCTCCTGGTATTATCTACGCACGGAATGGCATAAAAGTTTATCTATTTAGCAAGTTCTGAGAAAGTATGATGCAAGTTTAATATAGATATTTAAAAGACAGTTTTTAAAATTCGCCATTAAGACTTAAACAACAAAATATTCCTTATCCAAAGTCACAGAAAAATACAAAACAAGCCCTGAACAAGATACATAAGTGGCCTTCCGGGATGTTTGAAATTGAAAGCGAGTTTTGAAACACCCTGTACGTTAGCAAGACAGATGATTTCGCAGTGTATGATTCAGTCGTTCCCATAGATGCTGCACAGCACAATTGACTCTGAAGATGCAGTGCGCGGTTCCTTTCATATTCTTCAAGCAACGGAGGGAAAACCACGATTGACCGGTGTAGTCGTATTTAATTCAGCGACAAGTTTCGACCGGTGCTTCGGTCCTGTTCACGCAAACTGGCACATCAAATGCACTTGATGTGCCAGTTTGCGTGAACAGGACCGAAGCACCGTTCGAAACTTGTCGCTGAATTAAATACGACTACACCGGTCAATCGTGGTTTTCCCTCCGTTGCTTGAAGAGCACAATTGACGTACATAATATGCTTACTATGAGCATGTTTGATTGCATTGAGATAACTAAGACGCTATGTCAATAAGATTTAAGTTGATAAGTAGTCTGTATAAGTGCTAAGTAAAATAGTATAAGCAGCAATTTTTAAGTTACAAGCACTGTAGGGGCCAATCCAAATGAATAAATGCATTAGAAATATTGTGAGGTATGATCGATTGAAAGATGTGTGTGAAGGCTAATTGCTGTTATTCACACATGTGTGAATGAATGAGCATGTTGATCAAAACTCCATGAACTTTGTCATTGGTCTAAATGTGATTTGAAGTGATTAGGATAGCTAATTTCTTTTAAGAATTACCAATATTCTTTTTTCAAAGGTACCTACTTTTATCTAAAGGTAAAATTGACAAAATTCGAATTGATTATCAGAAATAGACAGGCCTAGAAACTGAATGTCATAAGAAGCAATATCGAAAATTTCTAGGGGGTCCAGGAGCCACAGGTAAAGCAGGAATAACAACCCTCAACACTTGAGGCCAGAATGTTTCGAACACAAACGTGAGAACAGGGGGCGGTAATTCAGTTTCACACGATAGTAAATAAGTACAGTGCATTGATCGGGCGCAAAAGCCGCAGTGATGAAACTCAATGTTTTGTCAATGGGGAAACCCTGTGCAAAAAAATGTGTCGGCCCATTAATGGGCCAATGTCGACGTGTCGGCTCAATGTCGATGCTGCCGGTGGAATGTTGCAAATTGATGGCAAATATTGAGCATGTAAAAATCATTTTTCCTGGAGAATATGAGGCTGAAGCAGTCTAAAATTAACATCACAATCCGACGCTTCTCGAACTTTGGAAGAAAAGTGATCCTTGAGTGGACTTTACACCAACTAGATTTTCGAAAATCAAGAATGTGCTTGTTACATTTCGCCAAAATGGACAGTCAGTACAGTAATTCGATGAAGAAAAAGCCCAAAACAACAGAAACTACGATAGGAGCCAATCCAAATGAATAAATGCATTAGAAATATCGTGAGGCATGATCGATTGAAGGATGTGTGTGAAGGCTAATTGCTGTTATTCACACATGTGTGAATGAATGAACATGTTGATCAAAACTCCATGAACGTTGTCATTGGTCTCAATGTGATTTGAAGTGATTAGGATAGCCAATTCTTGATTCCGTGGCTACAATATTTTACTATGTTCCGAACATGAGAGTACAAGTATAATATCTGTAGGTAGAGTGTCGACTCAAAAAGTTCCTGTATACAGCAGCGCAAACCCGACAGGAACAGGAAAATCTGCCATAACCCGAGAGCAAATGAATTTAAGGTTTGCGCATTTATATATTGTCAGCATACTCGTATAAGTCTTTATTCATCCCAACATATATAGCGCATCTTGCATAAATAAATTGAAGACATAGATACAAAATCCTACAGATCCCTGTGCTAATGAACCTTTTAGATAGCGCATACATTTGAGAGTGCGAAATTGTCAAAAAGCAATTTTTCTAGGCAGTGACAAATAAAGTGGAAGGTGGTCAGACGTGTGGTGTTAATTAAATCACAAATGTCACCAATTGTAGCGAATAAATGTTTCCAGCAAACTTATTTCATATTTGAATGGCTGATTGGAACTTTACCGCACTTCTGCCGAAAGGTGACAAAATCCTTGTGGACAGACTTGCTCGCTAACGCACCCTAACGTCTACCAACTCGAGGTATTATTGGACGACGTTTATCAGCAAACGGTTGTTTCCATGCTGATAAATAATCGCCTCAGATCTGTGACATTGAATCTTCTTTCACCGTGTAGATTTCACCATTTTGTGATGTTTTCCTAATAAGCTTCAAAGATATTAGTGCAGATATTATTTGTTGCCTATCGAAGGAGTTAAATTTCTAAAATTTGCTTTTAAGACATCGAGAAAAAAATTTTATGTTTTTTAAACATCCTCTTCAGCAATCACTCTCTCATGAAAACGCATAGAATTTCAAGTCTCTAGATGAAAATTGAGTTTGCACATGTCATAATCCTGTTAGTCTGCTTCAGCTTTCTGTTGCAGAAGCCGTAATTTGATTCAAAGACGAACATTCTGTGCTATTGTGTGCGCTTTCGTATTGAAGTAATTATATGATGGATGTTTTGGTGATAGAAATACACCCATATTTTTCCCTTGCCATTGGCAAATTTTCATCAGTTTACATCTACAGATACTTCAGAATGTGTAGTAGATGACAAGTGTGCAGAAGCGTGTTTTTGATGGAGATGCTTGAATTTCTATACATATTCACATGAGAGAATTTGCAAAAATGCTTCTCCTATTGATGGAAACAATGAAATTTGTGACCTAACTTATACAAATCTTTATCAATTTGCACCCTACATGCAAGTACCTAGGAAAGTTATCTACAAGACAAAGGTGCATAAGCGTGTTTTCGACTTAGCGGCTTGAACAGCTATGCGTTTTCACAAGACGGTAGTTGCAGAAAGTAATCGTTTATTCATGATAAACGCCGCAGATTTGTTGCTTGACTTATAGAAATCTGCATTCGTTTGCATCTGCAGATAGTTAAAAATATTGTGGAACTAGTGACTGAGAAATCTAGCCGCTTGGAAAGGATATAATTCAGAAAGCATAGCTGATATTGGTGAGAGCCATGTGGAAGGTATCAGCCACAGAATTAGATTGTTTAATCGTATCACTTTGCTAAAAGTGCAAACTGATTCAAACAGATGGCCCATGCAGGAACTTAAAAAGTGGGCAAAAAGAAATTTTTAATACCTTACAGAGATAGGAAAAATAGTCGTTCGTCGTTTGCGGATTGCTGTGAATCCCTTCAAAACTCCGATCGCCACGACTCCTCCAGATTCGAAGAATTCAGATCATTACGCAAAAGTTTTCTCGATAATTTTAGGTCCTCCGATCATTTTAAAAAAAGTTAGCAGGCGCATGAAAAAACGTTCACAAACTTCTCTGCAGAACTTGTCATCGACTGTCTCTTTGTTGCGTGATCCGGTTGATAGCAGTCACTGAAACTTTGCACAATTTGGCGTGTTTAATGTTGAACTGGCTGCTCATTGTTCGATTGCTATGGTATTATGTCAGCAGATTGTGCCATTTCATTTACGTTACATGTTCCAATGTTTCCTTTCCAGTCAAACAGAAGAAGAGACGGACCTGTCTAGTTCTGTGGTATCAGCAGCTAGTGATAGAAAGCTGCAGCGCTTCATTTTGATTGGCTGTTGTAGATGTCGCAAAATCTACATCTGCGACTTCATTGGAGTAAGCGTGTATTTATATTTCGATATGCCTCTCCTCGACATTTCTCACTGTATAGTACATGCACTGAATCGAATGCTAGCCAAGAGAGCAATGTGTGTTTTGATGTGTGCGAAGTGATATCATAGCACGCAAGCATCTCTCACTGACTCTGGTGTCCTCTGCTGACAGCTTATTGCTTGCCATTTTTAATAGCAAGCGATACATGAATTATCCATTCGAGAAGGAGCAAGTTGTCTAATTCTGTGATGTGCCATTTCGATGGTAAAGTTCAGTGGCGGCTCGTCTATTTGTGCAGGTGGGGCACTGCCCCACCTATTGAAATGTTGTCTAACTTAAATAACCAGCAACATCAGTAGTAGACTCCATTTCTTTATCATAAATGTCAACTATACTTCATGTACATCGATTCCATTTGCGCGACAGTGACGCTAGCAGAATCCATCAATCGTTTTCAAGACTGATGGGCGCGCCCAAACATCGAGATTGAGATGACGTGAGAGTGGTTCATTGCACGATCTGAGCGAATAGACGGAATTAACACGCGATGAATGCGTCACAGAATGGGCACTCGAGAGGGAGCCCTAACGCTTCTGATTGGTTAACCGTCAATGCAAAGACAATGCATTGTGATTCCCTTTTTACTGAGTGAGGTGATGTGAGGTTAGCACCAGCGATCAGTCCATGAATCAGCATACAATACCCTTCGGTATCTGTAATCTTTATTCAAAGCCTGAATGATAGACAAAAATGTTGCTTCAACCGTGTAACTAAATGCAGTGACATAGACTTACACATGTATAGCATGTTGCTAACATATTCTTTGCTTTTCATTTACAAAATAAGATCCTTTTAGACTAGATTTTTGATTATGTAAAAATTTCATGCTTATGTCCCACCTGGACCAAATGTCACGAGCCGCCACTGGTAAGGTTACATATAACCCTTCCTTTCTATGAAACCGAAGCGCGCGCAGATGAATCTAATTCTGTGATAACGACTCATTTGCGAATGTATGTAGCAGCTTCCAGGATGTTTGAGATTTGCAATATTCTACCTGACTTGGTGACTAAAAAGAGATTTCTCATAAAAACAAGGTTGAATCTTGGTCAGATATCGTCAAAAATCAGCTTCCAAAATCAGAACATTTTTCTCGTATACCGGAATTTTGAAAGAACTATTTTCATATTATTGAACATGATTGCTTTTGGGCAGGGACGCCGGCAGGGGTGTTGCAGGTGTTACAGGCGTTGCATGTGTGCCCTTTTCATAAATTGCGGAAATACTCCTCAAGAAGCTGCAGTTTCACGAATTTCATATCAGCTCTGATTGTTGACTACAGGCTCCAGGCTGATTCGAGGCTCATTCTCATTGACGTTGATTAAACTTTTTGTTCGTGCGATGAATAGCAGTGTATTTGAAGTGTGTCGTTACACTTCACCGCTCTGGCCCGTCATAGCCACAATAAAGTTATGCTTGAGTTCTACAGCTTGTCAATGGTGTGCTGAAATCGCCTTCAAGAGTTCTTCGCTTATAGCTCATCGCTTGTAGCTTTTCCAACTGGTGAATATATATGGTGTAATCTGGTGAATATAATAATGTAATAATAGTAATATAGGCTGCAGTATTTTACATTTGTTGAAAATTATGGAAGCACATTTCATCGAACGTAGTCGGCTTTTGGATGCTACCATTTGAGCAGCTGCTCCAAGTCATTGAAATCTAAATAATTAAATGTTCTAGCAACGTAAACTTTTTGGGAAAACTCAATTTACAAAATTTGCGAATGAGTTGTCGAATTTCCCCTCCCTCGGTTTCAGCTCCAACTGCTAGCGCGGTAGGCCACGAAAATGCTGAGTAGGCCTACCGATCATCGTTTTCTCGGACAAAATGAGTGCAAGACTCCTATGAAATAGCAAAAGCTGTTATATTTGCAATATTTTTTATTTAAATCATCATAAAATTAGGAAAATCATTGACTCTCAAAAATAAGGCCTGCTGAGTTTTTGAAAAATGACCGGTAGATTTATAACAATATTACTCGAGTCTAGGCACCAATACTAATATTATATAGTGCACATGTGCATGTAAGCATACATGCAAAAAAAGCAGTCCAGTTTCAGATAACTTGATGACTCAATCAAAGTTGCAGTCGTATACAGAACGGAAGAGTTGATAAACAAAAGACATGCTAAATTTTTATTCTTTCGCAATGTTGAGAGCAATGTTGATAAATCGCCTTGAGTTCTATAAAAAAACAAACAAATTTTTTACCAGTTGTAGGATTTTCTAAAGGACAATATTGTGTTTCAGAAGAGATCAATCTAATTTTTGTAAAAATGCTTTCCAATTTACTGGGATGGTGAACTTCAATCAAATACAAGTTAAACAATTAGTGCCACTATGCGACTGCAACAGCATTTAGCATGTCCGACTGACATGGTCACGTGCCTAGTCTCAGAATTGATATAGCCTCCAAATACAGCTTCTCTACAGAAACACATAGAAATTGGTTAGCTATTCTCAACTGACACTATTGTGGAGCTTTTTGTCTATTTTTTAAACAGTTTATAATCGCCTATGTACATGCGAGGTATGGCTTAATTCATCCCTAGTAAACCTCAGAAAGATGCAGCCTAGGTTATCATATAACATGCGTTCGGTGGGGGAATATACAGACGTTCTTGTATATATAATATATATTATATTATCATCAGTGGCGTCGCGTGTTCCCAGACCACAGGCCTTCGCTCGACATTGGAATACTAGTTCTATACTAGACTTTTTTATGTTATAACATTAATTTTCATAAAAGATGAATTTTTAATAGCAATTTCCCGAACATTTTTTAGTGCCAAGTGAATGTGCACGTGAGAAGTTGATTGCTCATGTCGCCTAACCGCCTTACTCAAGGAGCTGAGATTACTATATCCCCTCTCTGTCCAGACCACATTTTCTCGAGAAAAAAGGAGGACTAGGGAAACAGTTTCTTGCGCTTCTCACGGCCGGTAGCCACTACATGTTTGAAATTTTGATGCAGTAAAGTGTCTTGTGTATTTCTTATTTCTTTCTCTGTGAGTGCTTTCAATTTTTAAATCAGGTGTTGGCCTACCTTGCTTGACGACTGTCATCTTTTCAGTATATTCCCTCCGGACGAGCGTGATTATGAACTCATCTACAGTACTAAACTTAGCGTCACATCAATCACGCAAAAACAAATCATGGAATTCTACTGAATTTGGGTGTTCGAGTCAGATGCATTACTCTGCACTCATTGACGAAGGCTCATCATCTTATCACAGTCTTATCTGAAGGTCAGTCAGCTGCTGTTGTTGACGTAGTGGCCTCTCCGACGAGAAACGAAGGACAGGAACAATTGGGTTGCGCTTCCCTTTCTATACTCGTATTTAGGTACCGAGCCTCGATCAAGAATAACGGAGCATTTCATCGTAAAAATTGGAGAAGGCAATGCATTATGTCCATCAGAAAAGCCAATATTGGTGCGGGCGCGTGCGCTTGCTGCCTCACAAGCACACACAACTCTCTGTCGCTGTCTGAACACACGACTAGCATGTGTGTCTAATCGTCAGAGGAAAACAGCTGTGATTCTAGAACGCGCTGCAAAATTGTTCATTCTAAGGTTGAGCGTCTGATTTTGAGACGGACAGCTACCACGAGACGCTATCGAATTTAAATGAAATATAATGAATGATGACACTTTTCATTTTTATAAATGTTGGTAAATTATTATTTAGGATGCGCCAAAGGCCTCGCAGGTACGGAGAAGACGCTACTGATTATCATATAATATTATTATTATCCCCGACAAAATTTCGTTCGATTTCCCCGACAGCACCTTCATAAAACGTCGGTACGACCGATCGATTTCCCATGACACACCCCGCTAGCGTCACCCCTGAGCTAGACCGCATAGAATTAATAGGATGTAGGCTACATGTAGGTCTTAAAGCGTTAATGTTGGTAAAGGCCTACATTAGAGTCAATAAAATGAAACACAATCTTCCAACACAGCCCCTTCAATCTGCGAACAATATCCGATGACACATGCTTCAAAAAAAGACATATTCATGAAAAGGTATTTACATATTGTAAGAAAAAAGTTCGCTCTACGTCATGTGATAAAGTCTATTCAAAACAACCAAACCTAGGTTTTATAGTATAAACCCGAACAATGTTAGGTAGAGTGGTAACTCAGCATTTATTAAATCCCCAAACTGCATGCTTTCGATTTTATTAAATGAACTCGAGGGCGATATAGTTAGTAATTGCTACCAAATGAGAGATATGCAAATTTTTGCAGTTTTGAAGAAATTACCACGTTGAGTGATCATAATAGTAATGCAGAAGGAATGATGGTATCCTACATAGATGGAATTTTGCAGAATCTCAATGTCATGACGGCCTTGTGGATTTCATGTTTGCTAAATTAGCAATTCGATGGGTTCCTATTACTCTCATGCTCAACCTAAAGAGTATTTTCTTAAGCGTGATCATATCACAGGCAACCTGTTACATGGCAGAGCAAAATCACATAATCAAAGACAATGATTTCAATTGAAAGATGTAAATATAGGTCCACATCACTATTCAGATTCAAGAAATGAAACATGAATCTAGTGATCGAATCATAAAATCATGCCGGTGAAAATTGAATTAAAAACTTGAAATTTCAGCCAACAAAGCACGAATACTATCGCGACTCTTTCATGAAGGCTTCCATTATAATGCTGCTCATGAATTTCCCTTGCAAATTAGCTTAATTTCCGCGTAGGTAGGATGATTATCAGCAAATATTCATTCCTTTTGATATCCAACTTATTTTATAATACTTACAAGGGTGTGTCATCTCGGTAGTATATAAATTGGCAAAATTTTGACTTTTTTAAAGACTGCTCAAATAATTTTTTGGACCACGGGAACGTAATCTCTGCTAAAAACTGAATCTTTTGATACAAAAATTTTCACTGTATACAGATACTTTTTTGAGTCGACACTCTACCTATATATCCCTACCCACTGGCAAAAAAACGTCGGATTTCCGTTGATTCACCAGCTGTGCGATGGAACAGTGGTGTGTGTAAATACAGATCGTTGATTAATAGACGGAAAAGCGATTTTGACACAACCCTTGACTTTATTTCGTCTGTCCTCTGAGACGCCAGTGGCATCACAAAGTGTGCGCTCGCCAAAATGTAAATAAACATTTCCTTATGCTTTACATGACCTCGCTGCAGCATCGACCATTGCACGTTTACTTCATGGATTGTCAAGTGCAGTCTCGTCCGGAGGTGTAAAAATTGCTAGGTCGTCTAATTGCTGCCTTCTACATTCAAAATCTTGCCTCCTCAAGTCGATCTATGTTGTCTTATTGTGACTGTCTCTTTTTCGTTGGATTTCTCAATTCGCATTTTACAGCAACTGGCAACTGCTATCGATCGCGTCTGTAAAGCACTTTAAGCTAGAGGCAATTGGTCGCTTAGAAGATAAGCTTATACAAGGGTTCTCTTTCATGTATCGCAGAATTGTTGATAAAATTTCCTTGTTATAATTAACAACATTTTTAAACAAATTCAGAGATTTTATTATCAGTCACATCGTGCCTGCTTTAGTAGTGATGTAAATCAACCGGAAGGTTTTGGGGGGGAATCAAAAAAATTCAAGGAAAAGTAATGCAAAAATATTACAATTGAACCCGTTGTCCAGTGTCTGCTTTCAGAAGATTTTTTTATCAGCATGGAACATTTTTTTGCGCTATAAACGGTGATCAGCCAAAATTGAGCCAAATTGGGACTATTCGATAGTTATTCCGCATATTTTGTAAAATCAGTTTTCTGTAAACATTCTATAACTTGTAATTTACAAGACTCCAGTGACTTCGAATTTCATTCAAATGCTAAAGCTCATCAAAAACCGACTGAGTTTGATTAAATTTTGATTTTCAGCTATCATATGTTCTGAAAAAACCAACTTCGATATATAAGCGATAGGCATATAGGATTTAGGATTCAACAAGACGATCTCAAATTCAGATCATTAACATCAAATTACAGATAGAATAGCAGATAGCTGAGCTTGACAACCAGAATAGCAAACTGAAGGAAAATCTATGAGATAGAGAGATCAATCTATGCTGAAATTACAATGAAGCTTCAAAAGTTATCCTTGATTATTATATCGATTTTGTTTGGGTAATCACAAGTAGGAATCATTACCACATTATAGTTTTAGGTTGACTTCTACCACCTATATACAACCCTTCCTAACTAAGAATATAAAACTAAGATGACCTAAATACAATAAATCCAGTAAACCTCCTACGAACATGGAACCTACCTAAGAGAACCAACTACCCCATCTGTACAGTTTCCATCTAACGGGCTGCACCTTCCTAACACAATATAACAAACTCCCTAACCGTCAGTCAAATAAATGATTATCAGGTTAACTTCAATGGTTGATGTAAAACCTAGTGGAGAACATGCACCGTGTGGCGTGTGAATCACTATTGTGGCGATCAAAAGGCGATCAAGCGTCATGTGAGAAATCAACATCACATTTTCATTGTCATTTAACGTTTAAAATCTTGGGAAAACAGGAGTCGCGTTGACAAACAATCAACTTAGGATTGCATGCTTATGAGGCTGCTTAGAAAAAGAGGCTGTTACATAGGATTCATAGTGAATCACAATTCACATGCAGAATAGCCAACATTGGGTAGTCTAAGGACCTCAGTGTACCTTTCATTTAAATATCAGTATCTATTTCCCATTTCATTTCATTTTATTCTGTAGTAATGGATGCCAGCACAACTTGAATGTTCAGTGTACTTGTACAAGTGTTCGAAAATTCACTGAAATTACGATAGTGTCATATTAATTATATATTATGCAGTTCATGCTGTCTGCTGCAGAAATATAGGAATCCACTATGGAGCGAAGGCCCATGGTCTGAGAGCACGCGACGCCACTGATTGTCTGTGTATTTCATTCTTTGATGTCCTTGAGTAAATATGTACCGATACAATACACAGGTAATGTTGTCTTGAATTCTACAAAAGAGTAAGACGTTAGGGGACCTTCATGACCATGCAGTGCCTTCGAGTAAGACATACCACGTAAGACAACGGCGCAGCAACTTGTTCAATGGCTACATATGAGACTAAGCTCGCTTCCCAAATCGTTCCTGCTTCCGGAATATTAGTCCGTAATGAATTATAAATCATGCCCTCATTTTTTTCTTTTTCGGTACGCTAGTAATGAGCATATAAATTTGTGCATGTAATGTGCATTTTCTTGTATGTTTACAGTCAGCTTTGTATCTCACCAAAATTTGATAAATATACATAATGCAGTATATTACGTATATTATATAATGCACGTAATACAGTGCATTCCATATACATGCGATCACAAAATAGCACATATTTTTTTTATCCGAAACTTTATTTGTCACTAAAATTATACAGACTGAATCGACCGTGGTTTCTGCACTCAGTGCTTTTGTCAATACCTAACCAAAACTAGTTTTGCATCTTATTTGTATCTTATCGTGTTATTGTATCCTATTTTTTATATTCTTATTCCTATTTTAGATATTTTTTAAATACACGTCTCTATGGGTTCATTTTGCAGATTGATGAAGCACTAACATTCATGTATTTAATTCTTACTCATCAACATCATATTTTCTTGTTTATTATGTCCTTGTATCTATGTTTTCTAAATAGTTTTCCAACTCCATTTTTGCCAAAACACTTCGCAAAGCTATAAGTGATTATGGTGAAGGTGTTTGTTTTATTGCTCATCATTTTCACGAAATATTTGGATTATTTGGCATAAATCATCTGAATTGGCTACAGCATCAGGTAGTTCCAAACACATTCCGGTTAAGGACAAGAATTCGGGATTGGATGAATTGGAAAAATTGAGATATTTTTAAATTAAAGTACACGTCTATGGGTTTTTACTTTGCAGATGATGAAGCACTGCGCTCATGATTGCAATTCTACCAATGGTTCATATGCTTGCTGCAGAGGACAACTGTTTCCGCGTGTAGAAGATTTTATGAGTTCGAATAGCAGGGCCAGCCGGTATGACAAAGGGTACGGGGACATTGAAATTTCGAGTGAATTTAGGCACTGTATTGACACCTCGATATCATTCATCAAGTATGTTCTGATATTTCAGTGATATAAACAGGCTCGTTTTATTCTTACATTGTTGCTGATCGGTATTGTATGTATTCGCACGGTCAATTCAAAACTTCTACTTGATAAAGAAAATGCTATGATCAGATTGTTTCCGGAACAAAATGCTGTTCCTGTCTATTCATGGAGTTTTCGAGCAGCGACTACTTTGACGTATGGACGAAACATCATGTAACAATCATTTGTTTTTAAAAAAATCTTGGCAATACTTATGAAGCAATACTACATCAACAGATAATATCACAAAACTTTTTGAATTCAATATTGTTGAAATGCAAAGTCGATGCTCATTCTTGATAACTCAATTAACAGGTAAAAGTCAGCATTTTTCTTAAATGGAATAACTGTTCTATATGTATTCATACTCATGCAACAGTTGAATCTAGCCGGGATATGAAAGGGGAAGTCTTACAATGTAAGAATAGAACGAGTCATATTCGCCGGAATATTAAAAACACTTCAGATGAATGCCCTCAATCGAGTTCGAAAATTTAATGTAATCACTCTACTTCGCTCTCGATCGGGAGCGATGTTATTAACAATCGCGGCCTTAATTTGTGCTCGATCGAGTGCGAAAATTGAAAAATTGCGTTTGGTCGCAATACATTTGATACATTAAATGTCGACATTATGTTTACTAATGAGAGGATACGGTGTTGGGATTAATAAAAATTTGAGTGGAATATTTTTTGGTATAGTGGTTGAGGAGGGTGAGGGTAGTGGTGGATTGGGGTTTGTCGTCTAAGTTGAGGTTGTGGTAAGATGTTGGATAGATGGAGGTGGGTGAGTTGGTGGTGTGAGGAAGTTGTTTAATGATTGTGGTTGGGTGGTGTGAGAATTGTGAGTGATGGTTGCTGTAGGGAGGGTGGTAGGTTGAGAGGTTGATTTGTATGGTGTTTGTTATGGTGTTGGTTGGAGTATGTTGGTGGTTGGGGGGGGGGGGGTGTTTAGTGGTGTGCTGAGAGATTGTTTGTTGGATGTGAGGGATAGGAATGGTGGGAGTGGATAGAGTATAGGTATGAACTAGGGGTAGGTGTGTATGGTATTGTGGGTGAGGAGTGGGAGATAGAAGATAGAGGAGAATTAGAGGAGTATTAGGGTGTGTGGAGGTTGTTGGTTTTGGTTGTTTTTGGTTTATGTGAAAGAGGATTGGTGGAGGTTGTGTGGTGGAGGTGGGTATAGGTTTGATTTAATTGTGTTGATTGAAGTTGGATTGAGTGTTTGAAGTATTGGGTAGGTGATTGAGGTTTGTTGAGGAGTGTGTGGTGAGAATTTGGGATGTGAAGTGAGAGTGGTTGTGTTTGGGTTTGAGGAGTGGTTGATTGCAAGGTGTGAGTGGTTGGAGGGGTGAGAAGAGTTGTGTTGTGTTGTTGGGGTGTGTGGTGTTTAGTTTGTGGTGGTGTTGGTGATTTAATGGTGGTTGGTTTAGGTGAGATTGTTGTGGGTTGGTGTCGGAGGTGAGTAGGAGTTGATGATTGAGGTTTTTTAAGGATAATTTTGTAGGGGTAAGATAGTTGGATGATGTTTTGTGGAAGAAGCCAAGTAGAGAGGAGGGAAGGTTAATAATGTTGAAAGGAGAATGAGTTGGGATAAGAGGATAATGTATGATGTAGATGTTGTAGGAGTGTGTGGAAGATGAGTAGGGATGAGATTGAAGTGGGTATGATAGTAATATATTTATTATAATTAAATATAAATTAAATATTTAATAATTATAAATAATATTAGAATAAATATTAGATTTATAGTGAAATTAGGGAAAATATATATATAATAAATTAGATAAATTAAATAAAGTAATATTAGAAAGGAAGTATATAAGTAGTAAGTAATAATAAAGATTTTTATAAAATGAGATTCGATGAGATATTATTAAATATAAATAATTATAATTTACATATGTATTAAAAATTATAAATTTTAAAAATAGAAATTATAATATTGATAATTAATTAATTTAAAAAGATATAAAAAATCGATTAATTGATATTATTAGAGTTTATTTGATAAAATTAGTGAATTTTATTGCTAAATTAAAATATTAGAATAAAAATGATTTAATTAAATTGGTTTAAAATAATGATTATATTAATTAAAAAAATTAATATATTGGAAATAATATTAAAATTAATTAATAAATATAAAATATTAGTGAAAATTAAATTAATTAAATAATATATTTATAATTAGTATATTATTATAAAATTATTGATTTAATATTATTTAGCAATTGATATTATTAATTAAATTAAATATTGGATATATAAAAGTAAAAATTATAGATTAATATGAAATTAAATAAAATAAAATAAATTAATTAAATTATAATGATAATAATAAATATTATTATAAATATAATATAAAATTAATTAAAATATATTATTAAATTTATTAAATATATATATTAAATAAATTATTAATATTTTGACATAATTTATATGTTATTGAATATTATATTGGATATTATAACTTAATAAATATTATATAATTGATTTTTAATATAAATTATTAATAGGATATTTGTAGTATGATAAATAAATAAAATATTATATAATATATATTAAAAAATTTTATTAGATATAAATAGAATAAAAAAAAATTATAAATTACATATAATTATTATTAACAAATAATTTATAAATTATATTAAATTTGAAAAATTTAAAATTAACATATTGAATATATTATTAGATAAAAATTATCTTAATAATATACTTAAAATTTATAATAAATTTAAATTATAATGATTATTATTAGTAATTTAAAATTAAAATTAGGATTAATTAATATATAAATAAAATTAATATTTTTTAATTCATTATTAAAATAATTAATAATTAATTATATTTAGTAATATTATATTATTAAAATATTATTTAATATTTATATATATAATATATATTAAAAAATAATAAAATTATTTTAAAGAATAGTAAATTCATAGCTATTAATTAATTAATTAATGATGAATATCATTAATTAATTAATTTAATTAATATTATATTCATGCGGATATAATTATTAATTAATTAATAAAATAAATGAATAAATTATATATATTGATATATTAAATATAAAATGATAAAATAAAATTAGTAATTTGAATAATAACTTAAATTATGAGACAAAATATATTAGTAAAAATTTATATATTATATATTACATTAATTTGAATTAAATTAATATATATAAATTCATATAAAATTAATTCAATATTCTATTATATATTCATTTAATAATAATTCAAAAATTAGAATTTTAAAATATTTAATTAATAATATAATTAATTAGTGATCTTAATATATTATTTAGTGATGCAAATGGAAAATTTTCCAATTTTTTAAAATTTTCTGGAAAAATTTTCCAGTGGAAAAATTTTTGAAATTTATTTGTCGGTGATTGACGTTTCTTGTCCTTTTGTTAGTGGAGACTTATTATAGTCGTTTGAAAAGACTATGCAATATTCAAAGTCCGGAAAAACTTCTTCCATCAATCCCTGTATGTTAATCTGGAAAGCCCAAAATGCACCTTTTCCATGTCTATTTCAGATTTTCCAAATGAATTTCAGACATAAGAATGGATTTTCAGATTTCTCTAGCTGAATTTCAGATATCTGTCACAAAGCTCAACTTTGAAAAGATCTTTAATTCATAGTGGAAGATCTCCAATTCATCTGGATCTGAAATTCATTTGGGCCAGATCTGAATCCGATTTGGAACTATCTGAATCCATCTGAACCAGATATGGAGGGATGTGTATCCTCAACGAAGATATCGGACAATGCGCAGAAGTTTGAAGAGCTATCATACAATATTCTTTTACTCATCCACCATATCTTTAGTTTCCAAATATCTCATGAGTAATCTTCCAATTATGGTCGCTCATGAATGCTGCGGGATCTGTGTAGCTTACCATTTCATCACATGGTTCATTCAAACAATATGGAGAATTTGCATCACTATGATCAACGCTGCATACTTAGTGATGGAAAAATTTTCCCGGAAAATTTTGAATTCAAAATTTTCCGTGGAAAATTATGGAAAAATTTTGGAAAATTTTGGAAAATATTGGAAAAATTATGGAAATAATTTTGGAAATTTTGACAGTTTTGATTTTTTTTGATAGGCCTTCGTTAATCTGAGCGCTTCCACTGCCGAGGCAGAGCAGCTAACGTACCAATAAATGGGTGGGTCTAGAACTCTTAACTTCATCATTATTTCGATTAAAGCGATCGTAGCCAATGCGAGTTCGTCCGCGGATTTTTGAACATTCCTGATTGCCCACAGTGGCTATTTGTTCATTTTGTTAGCATTTTTAATTATCATACAGACACCGTTTTGGATAACCTGAATTCTTGCTCTTACAATAGGGGTACAATTTCATTGCACCTGGTGAAAGATCTGGAGCAAAAATAATGTACTTCATTTTGGAGCTTGCTTATTAGCTTGAAATTTAGCTTTATTATGCAGCGTGGATCCACTGAAAGAAATTCTTCATATGTTTATGACCAAGTGAAGTATAAGCAAGGTCCACGCAGCATTCATGAGCGGACCATTTTGGAAGACCATGAAGGACTGTAAAAAACTCGTTAGATATTTGGTAACTAAAGATATCTGTGATGAGTAAAAGAATATCTATGTAGCCTTTAACTTCTGGCCTATTGTCCGACATCTTCGCTGAGGATACATATTTTCCATTTCTAGTTCATGGTTAGGTTTTTTTTTTTTTCAGGGGGGATTTTAGTTCAAATTCAATTTCAGCAGCCCAAAATGAATTTTCAGATCTGATCACATGAATCTCCAATTGGAATTTAAGATCTTCTTCATCTGTGCTTCTAACAGACTTCTGAAATTCAGCTAGAGAACAATCTGAAGAATAATCCCATCTAATGTCTGAAGTTCATTTGGAAAGATCTGAAATAGGACATGGGGAAAAGGTGTTGCAGTTGGTTACAAAAGTTGAACATACAAAAGTTTTCGGTCTTTGGAATATTACAGGAGTTTTTCAAAAACGACTAAAAATAAGTCTCCAAAAACAAAGGGGAAAAACCTCAATCGCCGAGCCGAAAAAATAAATTTCAAAATTTTCAGTGGAAAATTTTCCGGAAAATTTTCTGGAAAATTTTCCATTTGCATCACTATGGCATAATAAAGCCTTAACTTTGAAGACTAATAATTA
>CAJQUW010012559.1:0-191786 GCA_907163375.1 Prostheceraeus crozeri | reverse complement strand
TTAATCGCTTGGTGGAGGTGGTAGTCTTATGCAACTCATTAAATGAGTGCTGAAATGAGTACTGAAATGAGTACTGAAATGAGTACTGCTCTTTCGAACCCAAAGAGAAAATGAGTACCAATCTTTTCGAAATCAAAGAGTATTAGATTCTGAGACTCATTTCTTAGTCGAAGTTAGTTCTCAAGTTCAGAACCCTCTTTAGCACTCAATTAGACTTTATGAATAACAGTGTGCCATACTGATGCTACTGATAAGTATGTTATTAACAGTAGGCCCCCATTTTCAAGTAAGAAAATCTACAGTTTTGCGAAACAAATATGCTTACGATATTCAAGCCTTCCCATTTCATGCTGTTCTTGAGCTTGTACATTTTCTAATTCATTTTATGACATGGAAACTCATTTTGCAGTGAACTGGAAATTGGCTTTTCGATTGCATTTTGATAATTTACTCAAAATTCAATGAATCCCTATGTGACTTGTTGAGTTGTGATCAGATGGCATGTATCAATGGAATATCCAATTTCTTTAGGATTATATGAAAGCGACATAATAAGATAATTCTTGTCAAACCTGGTGGCCCTTAACTTTATACAGAGTTAATTGTTAAAAATAAACAATATAAAAAGTTAAGGGCGAGAAATATCTTATTATGCCGCATTCATATAATCCTAAAGAATAGTCAGAAAAACAAAGAAAATTTCAAAATATGGCCATAGAAATGTAATTCTTTCAAAATGTCAAAATCAAATTTTAGAATGCTATTTGCAGAATTAGCAGTTATGACAGTTAAAAACTGGATTCCACCTTTGATTTTTTCGTGTCCGAAATATGTTGTGCAGTTTTCCTGAATTAGTTCCGCTGCTTAGTTCATGAATTCTTGAGGGGAGTTCGCAAGATTCCCTAAAGGAGCAAAGTTTATGAGGTTCTACTGTCCACTTGCTAAATCATTGCACACCACGAAAAGTTATTTTATCTTATGCGTATTCTCAAAAATTTGATCAAGACTCATAATTGATTGATTACTAGATTTATTCACTTGACCAGTCAAGAAACTTAATTGGCTTATGAAACAGTGTGGTTTACCTAATTAACCCATTAAAGTCCGGAGGCGATGTATATAGTATTTTATTCAATAAATGGTCGGAATATGACTAATGGCTTCTTCTTGTCATACAAACACCGATTTATTTATATTCTCTCAGTGAAACCCCTACAAATTGATAATTGATTGTCATATCAAGACACAAAATTTAGAAGCTTTCAATTGAAATCAATTTTTTTATCATGTTGTACTCTACTTTTATCATTACTTCATTGTCAAGAATTCTTATTGCAATCCTTTATAAAATACAAAAACCAAAGAAACAATGGATATTTCACACATGTATGTATTTAATTCAAATTCGCAAAACATAGAAGACATGTCACTTTTAGAAGACAAGTAAGTTTACTTTTGTGCCATTTTGAAAAGCACTCAATATGAAGACCTTTGTCACACTGCAAACATTCTTTGCTAACGGTTTTGGAGCACACAGCACATCCTCTTTGCTTACCATTTGTAGTTCTCTGGATGGTATGGAGAACGTTTGTTTGGGATGCGGCTATTTTAGGGAATTTATTGCCCTTCATCCCTGGAAATTTGATAGGTTGAATTGAACCCTGACCTTGCAAAAGAGATGAAGTAATGAGGATTCTGAAAGCCAGTAAATCCATTTTGCTGTCGCTTGGATTGATGAGTTTATATAATTCATGTGAATTAACTACAGCAACATCCAACATGTGTGAAAAGAGATAAAAGTACCATTTCTTCCCCTTTATGGAAATTCTGTATCGTTGAGTCTTCCAGTCTGATAGATCGACACCAGACATTCCATTGTTATATTTCCTCAAAACTTGTGGCATTTGAACGGTTGTCATCATACCTTTGATTCGCCGAACAATTTGATAACACTGTAAAAACGTTGCTATCTTTCCAACCTACAGCAAATACCACTTTTCTGATCCACTGCAGCTTCCATGTTACCTGTTTCTTTCTTTTTCCATTCATGTTTTGGTGTCAATGGGCAGTTTGATATTAGATTCATTCGCACGGTCCCAGTGGCATTTAATTTTCGTTTAGATAATTCCTGCATGAGAGACAGGTCCGTGAAGAAATTATCAAAGTACACTTCGCTACCTGCAGGACATGATTCAGTCATACTCAATACTACCTTTGCTCCGAGATTCCAGTCCATATACTTTTGTTTCGCCATTGCTTCTCTACCTTGGTAGATTTCAAATCTGTATGTATATCCTGAAACATCACATAAGGCCCACTCCTTAAACCCAAACCGTATGGGTTTACCTAGGATGAATTGCTTCATAGGATGTCTACCGAAATATTCCACTATCTTTTAATCAACAGAAAACTGACATCCAAAATATCCGAATTGTTGATAGTTTCTGTTGAATAAATCTACCAAAAGACGGATTTTGTAGCACCGATCATCACATCCATCTGGAATATTGCTGTTGTCATTGAAATGTAAGCATTTCTTTATCTCCTTATAGCGATTTTTTGACATGTAGTTTCTGACAATGGCACAATCAAAGTTTTCATCAGTGCTCCAATAAACAGTTTCTCTTGGATATGATCCATGACCGGATAGAATCAATATTCCAACGAAGAGCTTGATGTCCTCTACCGTACACTGGAAAGTCAGATCGTTCTGTTGTCTTGCATATGCTACAGTTTCATCTCGCACTTTTTCAAACACTCCATGTGACATAAGTGAAAAGAGTTCAAAAGGATTCTTGTTAGATAATAACTCACGCAAATGTTCCAATTCTTCAGTATTATCATAGGCAGGATAGCCTGTCGGTTGTTCCACAGATGTTTGATTTAGAATCCAATTAGCCACGGATTTCTTTCTTTTTGAGGAATCAGCATTTGAAATAGCATTTCCGTGCAAATGAATTTCCAATTTACCGGCCGTATCACGAAGATTTTGTTCTGGAGATAGATCGTCATCGCCAATTGCCTCACAATCACTGACGTTATCTACACACTCTGGAGGAAGCTCGATTATATCAACTATATCGGTTACTTCAAATTCGTCGTCGTCAATTTCTGTAATCATTTCCACAGCCTGTTCCAAAGAAATAGCCTTCTTCACAGTTCAGTCACACAAATTTAGATGCACAGTTTTGAAGATCGATATTATATTTACGCAATATAGTCTACAGGCAATATTCGCTAACTACACGAATTGAGTGAATATCACAGACGAGAGAGAAATAGACAGCCCACGCTAACACTTGAGTGGGCGAGTGGTGTCATGCGTTGAGACCGTCTACCTTGGTCGATCGATGATTCAGCGTTTGCATGGAGAGACGGAATTCCAAGACAAAACACAGTCAAAACAGTGAAACGAATCACAGAATGATGAGATAGATACACGACGGTGGCGTGTCGACAGAATGAATTTTACAAGATATGATTCATCCTTAGCTACATGTATATAGAAACTGCAAAAATTCTGTGAAGAAAAATTTATTTCATGAGAATGCAGGTGATATTGAATTAGACCACGGTCGTCAAATGACGACAACTACAATAATCAGTTTCTGTAACTAACACAAATTGAGTTGAGCTAAATATGAGCTCATAATTCATTCATTTGACGTATTTTCGTTACACATTTCCAGTTTTGTATTTATAAAAAAATTATTACAAAGATCATGAATCAATATGATAATGTAATACATAATTGTGAATTTATGACGATTTTAAGTTCTTTGTATATTGAATAATTTGAAAGTAAAACAATCTTGATCCCTAGAATATATCAAATGGCTTATAAAGTCACTAGAAATTCATTGTATAAATGCATATCTTTGTTTAATACAATTACACATGTATTTAAAGATTTGTCGTCAACTGACGACCGTGGACGTAAATGGGTTTTAAATGAAACAATCAGTGAATGGACGTTTGTTTCTTCATAGCTGATCATTTCATGTCTTGGCTCGTGTGTCCTCCTGTCATCATTGATTGAATTGTAAAAATCTTGTTGATCCCCTTATCGGAAGCAAGCGCCAGAAACTACGGCATGAAGAATTGCTATTGTTTATGAAAAGGTGCAGCAGAGGCAAACAGTCTGGCCCTGTCTGCAGAACACAGATTCGAAATCTTCTGCTGACCTCAACCGAGGGAAATGATGACTCACCAAAAGACTGAGTAAAGGAATAACACAAATTGGCAGTTTGCTAGTGAACGGATGGGCCGATCTTAATAAAACTTGCATATTCTTGGAGCTGATGACACCAGCATTCTTTTAAAACCAAACTTGAAACCGCCAAGGTGTATACAACAAAAGTTATTAAGTTCTGTGCAGTTGACCGCTAAAAACATTTTTAACACGAAAGTTAGCGAAAAATCAAGCAAAAGTGTTAGTTGAGCAATGCTGTACCACATGTTGTCGAACTTCGAAAAAAATTATATCATCTGAAAGCTTAACACGAACGTGATTCAATGGTGATAATTTTAATTTTCTGCATTCCGTAACTCCGCCTGCAAGTTTCGGTGAATGAATTGACCAAAAATTCATACTTTTTAGTCTGCTGACCACAACTGACCAAACATAACGTCGTTGTCCGACGATAACCGTGTATCTACAAAATATGAAATTTTTCAGGAGACACAAAAAACATTCTTATAAACGCGTAACTATATTTTAAGTTTTGTAAATTCGGGAAATGCATATGAGAGGGATGCTTTATCATAAGTTTACTATTAAATTGAGCAACTTTTGATATTTTCTATTTTCGTGTAGGTACACGGTTATCCTAAATGCTATGCCAATTTAAAGTACTAAACATAACCGTTCACATGATATAAAGTCCTTGAAATTGAGGATCTTAATCAGTGGAAAATCGCGTCAGATTTTAATATAGCTGCAATTTTTTGGTAAAACTTATTGATGCTGTATCTCTTTGTACACGTACATTCAACAAAACTTACATCTTTATCGCAAAAACTTCAAAGAATAGGAAATCGAGCCCGATGTCTTATTTACAATATATACTACGGTAGCAATAACAAACGAAAATGCAATTGCAGGATAAACGAAATCCAAGATCGATGTGAGAAAGCCAGCATTAAAACATTTCATATGATTGAATCTAAGAAATCTCATGCATTGTTCCAGCGAGTGAATCGTAAACTCAGAAGTCAATATCTCGTCGATTAGTCTGCTGCAGAACTTTGAGCATAAAGAAATTGTTACGACCTCTCTCATCAACGTTAACCGAAGAAAAGTCAGGTGAATTCGCAACTTCTCAGATTTTTCATCAATTGTCAACTGTCTTCATGCTTTTGTGCATTATGATTTGTATTACTTCTAAAATACACCCTCTAGTATTATTATTCTTGGTACTAATGAAAGTTTTCAAATAATTTGCCTGAAATTTATCGATCCTAAATCATGTTTATCCTATGTAGAACAGTCACGCACAAGCTTTGTTACCAAGAATGGTCTGTGGACCTAGACGCAAATTGAAGCCTTTATTCCTAACAAATTATCCTGTTAAGTTTTTCACTTCCTGTTCACGAATGACGTTTGTGCTAAATGTAAAAATTTAATGAAGATGCATAGCCAATTGAAATGCTAACTATTGTAATTGTGATTGGTATTCTGTATGACAAGCTACATGTAGTTCAGTTAAGGTGAGTGGAACGTTTTTCATTGTATCTGTTTTAACTCAACATAATAATGTTCTTAAAGTTGTAATCAGTATCGGCTGCGGTGCAATGAATAATGGCATTAAAAACAACTAACCTGCATATCTGTGACAGCCTCCAGCTGTCATTGTCCTGATAACAGTGATCCTGATGACAGAGTTACCTAAGGTTAATCTATTTGATGTGAACAAAAGTGAGCGCGATTTCAGTAGGCATCGCACAGTAGGAGGTACATCATTACAGCAACCTCAACATGAACATCTCGTTCGAGGGAAAACGTGCTCTGGTCACTGGAGCTGCTGGTTCTATCGGAAAGGCGATTACTGAACTCCTGGTCAAATGTGGAGCAACTGTTATTGCTGTTGATGTCCGTGGTGATGCGCTCCAGGCTCTTTATAAAGATTGTCCACGAGTGGTTCCTGCAATCTGCGATCTGACACAGTGGGAGACAACAAGGGAGATTGTGACCAATCATCTTCCAATAGATTTGCTGGTCAATAATGCTGGATTAAATATTGAAAGGAATTTTCTTGAATATGATCTTGAAGCAATTGACAAGATATTTGCACTGAATTTCAAGGCTGCTATTAATACTTCACAGGTAGGAATATCTTTTTTGGAAGTTCACTGCGATGAATACCGAAGTTCAGTGGAGTTCAAGTGGATTTAATTAGAAATTTAATGGGCGCGAGTTTTCGCAGAAGGCCTGACCAAGTAAAAACCATAGAAAACTAAGTACTCATAAAACCAAAGTGAAGAATGTGTTGACCAGTTTATTTGAGAGATATGTTTTCATGGTTGGCTTGTTGCCGGCTAAAATCCAGTAAGTGGCAAAAACCCGCTATAAACCGGCGAAAACTAGACTTCCAAATATCAGTATATTTCTCAGCGGAAGATTGACTTAAAATTTGAGTGTGACGATGTTTGCGGGTTTTATTCTATGAGCATTATTTTAGATATTCATATTTATTCTAGAATGCAGTTCTATGTTGCTGAAGCATTGCATTCTGTCATGGATAGAGCCAATAACTATCGATTTTATGACAAACGACAGACGATGCTATCCTATTTGCTCTGCCCACTTCACCAACATTTTATGACCAATTTTGACTTAATTATCACTTAGTATCAGCCAGGTAATATGAGTCTAAAATTGTCATCACGTCATTGCTCCTTTCAGTGAAAAAGTTATGTTTCTTGAAATTTAAAAGAACAAAAATAAATATTATAAATTGCTGAAACACAAAAGCACATTAATCGAACACTTTTCTTCACGTGGCCGAGTTATATATTTTCCATTATCCATTATCATTCTTTTATTGCTGTGTTTTGTCAGAATACAGTGTATATCTAAAAGTTTTAGGTTTGATGCGATCCAGGTTAGAAACCAGGTCCCCCGGACGCAGAGTAAACATACTACCTACCACCGGGACACTCCACTGCATTGTTTGATTTGGGAGCTGAGACTAACCAGTACTGGTTAGTTTCAGCTCCCAAGTCAAACAATGTGCAATAGCCACTTACAATCTTACAATGTATTTCTACTACCATTGACTGTATTAATAACAGGTTGTAAATAGCAGAAGAAATTATGATTTGCGGGAGCAAAGAACAATGAATTGTGCACTATGCAGCTGCAATTTTGATAAAGCGAGGCACATGTATGAAAAGCATCAGCTTATCTCCATGAAAGAAAATCTCCATTAAGCTTCAAAATTGGTTGTAAGTAATAGAATCTGAGAGGGACAAACAAAATTGATGAGTGGATGTTGTATAGGTGATCGAATGGCCGTTTGAACGATTGTGACGTGTATTTAAATTCATAGTGAGTAGTAGTAAGCAAAACTCCACTTCTGGACCGCGCAAGATGGCCGCCATCGCTGAGTCCCCCCCCCCCTCTGGCACGACAGAGGTTGTGGTCGGCCGCCGTGGTGCTTCGTGTCTGAGTCCCCCCCCCTCTGGAACGACAGAGGTTGTGGTCTGTCGTGGTGTGCCGGCCAGGTGGGTCCACGTTCACAACATGTTCGCTGACGTCCCCCCCCTGCAACGACAGAGTGTGAGACTCGGGTGAGTTGGTCCGACCGCCTGGTTGACGTGGGCGACCGTCTAGGTTGACGTGGGCGACCGCCAGGATTAGTCTTGAGGCTATAGTGTGTGATGTTTTTGGTGCAATCTGCTGAATGTTGGGTTGTAAAATGGGTTGTTTCGAGTGGAAGGAGTGGTCGGATGAGAAAACGGAGGTCAGATTCGGATTCAACGTGAAATTCTGCATCGGTAGGGTGACTTTCAAGGCAATCGGAGAGAAAAAATTTTCAACATTTTTCGAAAAACGACAGAGTTAGAATTTGGGACGTTTTGGTGTGTAGCGCCCAAACGAAGCATCGGATGAGAAAACGGAGGCCAGATTCGGAATCTACGTGAAATTTTGGGTTAGGAAGGTTGTTTCCAGCGAAATCGGAGAGAAAAAATTTTCGGCTGACGTCCCCCCCCCCTGGACAGCTTGCTTCCAGTGGACGGATTTTGTCGTGCGATAGCTCGTTTGAAAGCTAAGAGTGAGACAAATTCAGTGAAAGAATCGGCTTGTTCCTATCTGTCTTCGTTCAAAAGTTAGAGCGGTTACAAGATTTTAGGTCGGAGCTCGCTCACCTGAAAAAATCCTAAGTGTCAGAGTGACTTTGTATGGGTAAAATTTTGAAAATTTTCCAAAGTGTGGAATTTCGACCTGGGACCGTCACCAAAACATTTTTCATCAAATTTCACTGACCCCCCCCCCCGACAGCAATCTTCTAACTTTGGTTCTAGTGGACGGATTTTGTCTTACAGCTACTCGTTTGAAAGAGGAGAAAAAACTGCTCGACAACATTTTTTGTTGCGAGTCAATCGGACCAGCCGTTCACAAGTTAGAGCGGTTACAAGATTTTAGGTCGGAGCTCGCTCACCTGAAAAAATCCTAAGTGTCAGAGTGACTTTGTATGGGTAAAATTTTGAAAATTTTCCAAAGTGTGGAATTTCGACCTGGGACCGCCACCAAAACATTTTTCATCAAATTTCACTGACCCCCCCCCCCCCCCCCCCCGACAGCAATCTTCTAACTTTGGTTCTAGTGGACGGATTTTGTCTTACAGCTACTCGTTTGAAAGAGGAGAAAAAACTGCTCGACAACATTTTTTGTTGCGAGTCAATCGGACCAGCCGTTCACAAGTTAGAGCGGTTACAAGATTTTAGGTCGGAGCTCGCTCACCTGAAAAAATCCTAAGTGTCAGAGTGACTTTGTATGGGTAAAATTTTGAAAATTTTCCAAAGTGTGGAATTTCGACCTGGGACCGTCACCAAAACATTTTTCATCAAATTTCACTGACCCCCCCCCCGACAGCAATCTTCTAACTTTGGTTCTAGTGGACGGATTTTGTCTTACAGCTACTCGTTTGAAAGAGGAGAAAAAACTGCTCGACAACATTTTTGTTGCGAGTCAATCGGACCAGCCGTTCACAAGTTAGAGCGGTTACAAGATTTTAGGTCGGAGCTCGCTCACCTGAAAAAATCCTAAGTGTCAGAGTGACTTTGTATGGGTAAAATTTTGAAAATTTTCCAAAGTGTGGAATTTCGACCTGGGACCGTCACCAAAACATTTTTCATCAAATTTCACTGACCCCCCCCCCCCGACAGCAATCTTCTAACTTTGGTTCTAGTGGACGGATTTTGTCTTACAGCTACTCGTTTGAAAGAGGAGAAAAAACTGCTCGACAACATTTTTTGTTGCGAGTCAATCGGACCAGCCGTTCACAAGTTAGAGCGGTTACAAGATTTTAGGTCGGAGCTCGCTCACCTGAAAAAATCCTAAGTGTCAGAGTGACTTTGTATGGGTAAAATTTTGAAAATTTTCCAAAGTGTGGAATTTCGACCTGGGACCGCCACCAAAACATTTTTCATCAAATTTCACTGACCCCCCCCCGACAGCAATCTTCTAACTTTGGTTCTAGTGGACGGATTTTGTCTTACAGCTACTCGTTTGAAAGAGGAGAAAAAACTGCTCGACAACATTTTTTGTTGCGAGTCAATCGGACCAGCCGTTCACAAGTTAGAGCGGTTACAAGATTTTAGGTCGGAGCTCGCTCACCTGAAAAAATCCTAAGTGTCAGAGTGACTTTGTATGGGTAAAATTTTGAAAATTTTCCAAAGTGTGGAATTTCGACCTGGGACCGTCACCAAAACATTTTTCATCAAATTTCACTGACCCCCCCCCCCCGACAGCAATCTTCTAACTTTGGTTCTAGTGGACGGATTTTGTCTTACAGCTACTCGTTTGAAAGAGGAGAAAAAACTGCTCGACAACATTTTTTGTTGCGAGTCAATCGGACCAGCCGTTCACAAGTTAGAGCGGTTACAAGATTTTAGGTCGGAGCTCGCTCACCTGAAAAAATCCTAAGTGTCAGAGTGACTTTGTATGGGTAAAATTTTGAAAATTTTCCAAAGTGTCGGAGCTCGCTCACCTGAAAAAATCCTAAGTGTCAGAGTGACTTTGTATGGGTAAAATTTTGAAAATTTTCCAAAGTGTGGAATTTCGACCTGGGACCGTCACCAAAACATTTTTCATCAAATTTCACTGACCCCCCCCCCCCGACAGCAATCTTCTAACTTTGGTTCTAGTGGACGGATTTTGTCTTACAGCTACTCGTTTGAAAGAGGAGAAAAAACTGCTCGACAACATTTTTTGTTGCGAGTCAATCGGACCAGCCGTTCACAAGTTAGAGCGGTTACAAGATTTTAGGTCGGAGCTCGCTCACCTGAAAAAATCCTAAGTGTCAGAGTGACTTTGTATGGGTAAAATTTTGAAAATTTTCCAAAGTGTGGAATTTCGACCTGGGACCGTCACCAAAACATTTTTCATCAAATTTCACTGACCCCCCCCCGACAGCAATCTTCTAACTTTGGTTCTAGTGGACGGATTTTGTCTTACAGCTACTCGTTTGAAAGAGGAGAAAAAACTGCTCGACAACATTTTTTGTTGCGAGTCAATCGGACCAGCCGTTCACAAGTTAGAGCGGTTACAAGATTTTAGGTCGGAGCTCGCTCACCTGAAAAAATCCTAAGTGTCAGAGTGGCTTTGTATGGGTAAAATTTTGAAAATTTTCCAAAGTGTGGAATTTCGACCTGGGACCGTCACCAAAACATTTTTCATCAAATTTCACTGACCCCCCCCCCCCGACAGCAATCTTCTAACTTTGGTTCTAGTGGACGGATTTTGTCTTACAGCTACTCGTTTGAAAGAGGAGAAAAAACTGCTCGACAACATTTTTTGTTGCGAGTCAATCGGACCAGCCGTTCACAAGTTAGAGCGGTTACAAGATTTTAGGTCGGAGCTCGCTCACCTGAAAAAATCCTAAGTGTCAGAGTGGCTTTGTATGGGTAAAATTTTGAAAATTTTCCAAAGTGTGGAATTTCGACCTGGGACCGCCACCAAAACATTTTTCATCAAATTTCACTGACCTCCCCCCCCTCTGGACAGCTAGCTTCTATCTTGGCTTCTAGTGGACGGATTTTGTCGTGCAATAGCTCGTTTGAAAGCTAAGAGTGAGACAAATTCAGTGAAAGAATCGGCTTGTTCCTATCTGTCTTCGTTCAAAAGTTAGAGCGGTTACAAGATTTTAGGTCGGAGCTCGCTCACCTGAAAAAATCCTAAGTGTCAGAGTGACTTTGTATGGGTAAAATTTTGAAAATTTTCCAAAGTGTGGAATTTCGACCTGGGACCGTCACCAAAACATTTTTCATCAAATTTCTCTGAACGAGGGGGGGGGAGGTCAGTGAAATTTGATGAAAAATGTTTTGGTTAAGGTCCCAGGTTGAAATTCGGAAGTTTTAAATTTTTCAAAATTTTCACCACACTGGAGCTCTCACACTTACGAATTTTTTCACTTGTGGCATGTTACATGGACATGTGCTGGCGGACCAACTTCCCGTGGTCATATGAGAATGGTTCAGGTGTCATATTGTAAAGAATGATGAGAAAAATCGTTTGCAACAAACCGCATGTCGCTACGATGAATACTTTCGGAGATAGAGCCATTTTAAGTTTTCTTCCGAGCATATATAAACCCCCGACAACGTAAGTCTGATCACTTCATCGAAAGACGAGGTAAGCGACGGTCGTCGCTCTGAGCTCCCGATATCGGGTGCAAAGGACTCTATCTTTTGAAGTAGGCAAGCTATCTTGCTACTTCAAAGTTTGTATGATAGAGTTTGATAGTGTCTTTACTACTGATAAAATTTTTTAAAAGTAGTATGAGTAGTAAAATGCGGAATTTTTAAAAATTCTTAATTTTCAGTTTTTTCAAAGTTTTAACATATAGACTAAGGTTTTCAAGTATCCTGAGTTCAAATCTGCTATCAGATTTGAAATTTAACTAAGTCTAAGGCAGCTTTGAGGGGTTAGATCCCAGCTACTGATCACTACCTTTGACTCGGCGTTCCTGTTACCACTTCGGGGCAGTGACAATGATGTCTTCAGCTGTAAAGAGCGGGTATCGGGGAAGATCTCTCACTTCCCTAGTGATCGGTACAAGGCCTTCGGGCTGTCGACGGGATCGAGTGCCACTCACTACACTCTTTAGGAATATTACTGTACTACATGATTCCAAACTTATACAAATTTCATTATCTTACAGCTAACGATAAATCAGGCATGGCAAACGATAGAAACAGAAAGTATCATATCAAAATGTGTGTGTGCGGTCGTATAAATCGCAGTGCGGACGCCAAGGCTCACGTCAAGAAGGCGGGCACCGGCCACATGATTATCTTGAATAGGGTTGCGTGCGTGAAGTGTAGAGTGCTGAAGGGTGATGAGGATGAGGCGCGTTTCTACAGAGTGCATGCTGACTGTAGTGGTGGTTTAGTGACTGATTTGAGATTTACGCAGTTGATTGTGGAAGAGAGGGAGCGAATGTTGGCGATCGAGCGAGAGGGTAAGGTTGAGAATGTTGTTGAGAATGTTGTTGAGAATGATGAGTTGGCGAGAGCGGTTGCGTCGTTGGAGGGTGAGATTGGGCGAAAGAGAGTGCTTGAGAGTGATGATGAGGATGATGTGGATTTAGATAGGGAGCGTGTGAGGAAGCGTGTGAGGAAGTTGAGCTCTTCGTCATCGGAGGTGTCAAACATCGTCATCACCGACCCCCCGAAGAGCTCATCTTCCCCAAAAGTGAAGAGTGGTGGGATTCGTGTGCAGTCGGCGAGGTGGTTGAAGGATGAAGAGAAGAGGCATGTTTCGCAGCAGATGGCGCATGATTTGTTGGTGAATAAGTATGAGAGTTTGAAGAAAGTGAAGGATGAAGTTGTGAAGGAGTTGGATGAGTTAAAAAAGAAGGAACTGAAGTCGAAGGAGGTGGCGGATGAAAACATTAGAATGAGGCGTTGTGTGACTGATTTGAAGAATAAGACGCGAGAGTTGGAAGAGAAGAATGATGAGTGTGAGAAGAGGGCGAGTGCTGCGGAGAGAAGAATGAGAGATGCAGAGGCGAAGTTTGAGGAGATGATGAAGGAGATGAGTGTGTTGAGAGCGAGGAATGTTGAGTTGGAGAGGACTGTGGCTCGGCGGGGTGATGAGAGGCAGGCGTATGAGAAGTTGGAGCGCATGAGGGATGAGTGGGAACGTGTGAATGAGGATCGTTTGTTTGAGTTTCACATCCCTATTCGGGATAATCATTTGGCCGACGAAGTATTGGTAAATAAAAGTCTCGACGAGTCCATCCTATGTTACAATGGTCATCCGAGCAAGAAGTGTCTGCATGCCAGCCTGAGAATTCGCGGTCACCTACATAAATTCTCGATTCGGAAACGCGCGAGACTGCCAAAGGATGACTAACTTGGTAAGTGAAAAAGTAAATAAGATAGTATATCCTATTCTAATACATATCATTTTCATTGCAGATCTTTGCCCGCCTTCACCACCCCATCACGTCACTCCCGAGAACGAACCATCGGCTCTCTTAAGGGCCACCTAGGGGCAAGACATGATAGAACCTCCACGCGGTTTGCCCTGGGCAGTCTTCGGACTGGCGAATACTATCATTAAGTTGAATCTGCTATCAGTCAACTTGAACGTTGCGTCGCGTTAGAGGGGTATATAAACCACTGCCTCTCATTTCATTTCATTTCAATCATGCAGACGCCGAACAGTCAAGTCAGCTCTCCTCGCGGACCACAGTTAAGGCCGCGAAATTTATTTAATGAATTTGCTAGAATAGAGGAGCAAGACAGAGTTTTTAATAATCTTGCTCGGATTGGCAATCCGATGACAGCAACTGCTGTCAATCCAACGGAATGGCGCTACATTCCAATTTTTAGTCATGTGCCAGTTAGTGTGGAAGTCGACAGTGCTACCAAAGAGAGAGTCTTTGACTCTCTCAGCAGAATTGGTAGGGTGTAAGATGACGCTACTCCCGAGAACGAACCATCGGCTCTCTTAAGGGCCACCATGGGGCAAGACATGATAGAACCTCCTCGCGGTTTGCCCTGGGCAGTCTTCGGACTGGCGAATACTATCATTAAGTTGAATCTGCTATCAGTCAACTTGAACATTATGCAGTCGATTGCTATCCCTGAAGCATTCTGATTCGCTGTTGAGCAATTCATTGTTGAAAACCCTATATAAGCTAGAAGATTGTAGCGCTTCTCATTCAATTTGAAGTCACGATGGAAGCGACATCTGCCGACAATATTCCCGTCTTCACTGATGAAGACAACGGCATTCCGAGTTCGTCATCCTCGACGAGTGGGATGAGGATGAGAAGAAGGGGAAGATCAAGAGGATCATTTGGACGGATGAGGTGTGGACTCCGAATACCACTCGCATCCGAAAGGTGCCAGATGCACCACCACGGCTTAGGCGGTATAGGGTATACGACAACCTAAGCGTCATACCCATTGACTATTCCAGTCAATAGTCAAATTCACGTCCCCGAGAACGAACCATCGGCTCTCTTAAGGGCCACCATGGGGCAAGACATGATAGAACCTTCTCGCGGTTTGCCCTGGGCAGTCTTCGGACTGGCGAATACTATCATTAAGTTGAATCTGCTATCAGTCAACTTGAACGTTGCAAATGCAGTTCGGTGTAATACTTCCTTTCGACGGGCGTTCCTGTAAAGGGCGGCGGTGAAACCCGTAGCTATGTATACCGCAAGGGACATTCGGCAATGGTCAATCTTGTTAAACCTCTCTGCGTCATGTTTGCAAGTGATTGCCTCTGTCTCAACGTAGTATGCATTCGCGCCAGGGCGACATTTAGCCAACTGTCGAAGGTTGCCTAAAACTTTCCATTGCATACGTTATGAGAACCATGAGTTCTACCTGTCTCTATCAATGAGACGAATTGATGAATGGAATGAAATGGGAGGACACTCACGCGCCACACGCAACATAACACACTTCTCTCTTCCGTAGTCTAACAAGCTCTTTACACATGGATCGCAGTCGATTGCTATCCCTGTATCAGAAGTGTAAGCTATCTTAATTTATTTGACACTATTTTATCTACCATCATCGTCCATATGAAATGTTTTAAGATTTACAAGTTAGACTAAGCGTGCTACTATTTCCAAATGAAAAAGTATACATGGTTAAATCATCCACTTAAGCCCATCCGTAGTCTAACAAGCTCTTTACACATGGATCGCAGTCGATTGCTATCCCTGTATCAGAAGTGTAAGCTATCTTAATTTATTTGACACTATTTTATCTACCATCATCGTCCATATGAAATGTTTTTAGATTTACAAGTTAGACTAAGCGTGCTACTATTTCCAAATGAAAAAGTATACATGGTTAAATTATTCACTAAAACCCCATTCAAGTAAGTCAGTATGAAAGCAAAGATAATACGAAATAAACATTTATTATGGCATGTATTTCAAAAGGTCTTCATCGTCAATATCGTCCCAGAGTCTGGCTTCACATAGATCACAAAAACAGTTGAGCTGCTTTAAACGTTCTTCTGCAGCGTCCCTCACTTTCTCAATGTACGCCCACTCCGCCACGGTTCGCGGTTGGGAGTTAGGGGTGTACCACTCCCATATTTGATGCAAGTGCGACTTGCTGGTCATCTCCATCACCCCTTCGGCATCATATTGTAAATATTTCCACCGTATGCCTGTTAGGTCGGGCAACTCCTCTTCATCCTCCTCCGATAATGATAACTTTCGTATATTGTCGAGATTGTATGTCTTCTCCACCTTCGCCTTTCTTGGTGCATTTGGTGTAACGAGCACCTTTGCTGATGTATATGGAGAGGAGAACTCCAATGCGGTATTTGGTGTTGTTGGAGGACTTGTCATGTTGTCTTTGAAATGCTGACTTTGAATAATGATAACTTTAACATTTTTCCTATTCTTAAGTATACACAAGCAGCCAATCAGAATGAACATCCAATGAATGAAGAGGATGAAAGTATATAAGCAAAGTGACATTCAGGTCATTTCATTTAATCTGTGAATCATACAAGTGACGAACGCACGATCTCTCTCTTTTACTATTATTTGAGGTGTACAAGTGAACTGCTATCTCGTGAATTCCAAATTTGAGTGAAGTCTCTATCTTGTAGAAGTATCAACCTTAAACTTGATTTCGTTGAAATGGTAAGTTGAAAATTTCCTCTCATCTCCCTCAAACGTGTGACTAATAGCATCTTCCTCAATTTCAGGCATCAACTTCATCACCAACGCCCTCTCTTCTCGAGGAAAGTTTAGAGTTATTGAGTCAAGGTAGGTTGTAACACTACACTGAGGCTTGAACAGAGATGAAAGAATGATTTCTCTTTCAGGTGATGTGAGTTCCAGCTCAGGACTCTCGCGGCAAGGCAACGAGTGGGAATGTGCCGACTGCGGACATATGTTTACAAGGAAGCACAGTCTCCTTCGACACATCAAACAACGTGTGTGTCAACGCAAAGCGGCGTCAATCTCCGGAGGTGAAGTTGATTCTGACGATGACATCTCCTTTCCTTGCGATTTGTGCCCTCTTTCTTTTGATAGTCACTTTCAGCGATCTTCGCACAGACTTCAACACACGCATGCAAATGATCACTACACCAACGGTACCTCTACCATCTCCCTCATTAATGTTTCACATAATAATTTAGTACGCGACTACTGCATGGAGTCCAATGCTCAAATTGTAGATTTTCCTGAGTGGCTCCTTCAAAATTCTAACATTATCGAAGAGCTCTTCAATAATTTAGACAATTTTAGAATGAAGGCGCTCATCTACCTTAAACTAAAATATATTAAAATAGATTTTCAAACGGGTCAAGTGACGGAGAGAATACAGTTTCATGTTCCTTCCTCTTCCGCAACCGAAGTTGTAGACTGCGAGTCTTGGCTAAATTTTCACATTCAATGTTTAAAATCAAATGTAGATAAATTCAATCAACGCGACAGCGCTCTCATTTTTGATGGTGTGGACTCAGCCATATTCAAAATTTCCCTATTAGAAAGTCATGCAGCTCGAGGCACATTTAAACTTCCAAAAACGTTGTATAATAAGAAAGCTGTCATCAATGTTGATTGTAAATCACAGTGTTTCAAATATGCAGTCCTATCCATCCTTCACTATAATGATATCAACGCGCATCGAGATCGCACCTATAGCTATAGACAGTGGGAGGATGAACTAGACTTTGAAGGTTGTGATAGTAACAACATGAAAATCAAAGATGTAGAAACGTTCGAAAAACATAATAAGATTAAAATTGTCGTTCACGTGTGGGAGAAGGGGTTGAAGGGTGCCCGCTATAATTCACTATAATTCACGTTCAACTTGTTATGAACGTGTAGTCAACCTCTTATTAGTAAAACAAGATGATAGCGAGGAATGGCACTACTGTGGTATTCCCAAAATCTCTCGCTTGTACACTCACTTGGGGCACTCTAAAAGAGGTGAACATTTTGTATGCGACCGCTGCATCCGCTCATTTTGGAGTAAAGATAAATTTGAAACTCACTATGAATGGTGCAAGCGAGGTAAATTACAAATGGAACGCATGCCCAAAGATAAAATATTTTCACATAGGGATAATGGTGACGAATTAAGTCCCCTGCGTGTCATTTACGCAGACATAGAATGCTACATTGATGATATCATCCACAAGCCAGCAGCCATATCCTGCTATGAAGTATGGCATGACCACTTTAGGAATAGACAAAACAAAATGCATACTTGGCAAGGTGAAGATTGCATTTCAAAATTTCTAGAATTTCTCGATAAAGCTGCAAAATTTCAACAATCATATGATTCCCAATTGCAGCGTAAGTCACTACATATGTCAGATGAAGACAAACAAAAATTTGAAAGTTGCACATCCTGTCCTAAATGTCATAAAACGTTTGATGACGATAAAATTAAGAAAGTGCGTGATCATGATCACATCACTGGTAAATTTAGAAACGCACTCTGCTCCAAATGTAACTTTTCACTTAGGTTGAGACGTCGTGTACTACCCGTCATTTTTCATAACTTTAAGGGCTATGACAGTCATATGCTCATAAAAGGAGGGTTGAGCCAGATGAAATCGTGGCAGTTTAATGTAATAGCACAAACGAGAGAAAAATTCATGGCAATGACAGCAAAAGTACCAGTAGATAAAACTAAAGAAAATAAGACAGTCTTCTTCGAAATAAAATTTTTAGATTCATTTCAATTCATGTCAGCGTCACTAGCTTCTCTCGTTCGTAATCTCAAGTTTCTTCCCCATAGTCAAACTTTGAAGAAACACTATCCAAACTTAACGGATGAAATAATCACTCGCAAAGGAGTCTTTCCTTATGCGTATTTTAGCTCAATGTCTAAACTAAATGAAACAACCCTTCCTTCCATTGACAAATTCAAAAACGATTTGACGGGTGAAGATTGTCCAGTAGAGGACTATGAACATGCTCAAGAGGCATGGTTAAAATTTAATTGTAAAACGTTTGGCGATTATATGATCGCTTACTTAGAATTAGATGTCATTTTGCTGGCTGATGTCTTTCAGGAGTTTCGACGAGTGGCATTAGAAGAAGACAAATTAGATCCTATCCACTTTGTCAGTCTACCAGCCATGTCCTTTAAATCAGCCTTTAAAATGACTGGTGAGACCATTCATCTCTTACAAGACCCGGAGATGTATAATATATTTGAGCGCGGAATACGCGGTGGTCTCACATTTGTAAATAAACATCATATAAAATCTGAAACAGTAGGTGATGATCATATCCACCTAAAGTACTATGACCAAAATAATTTATATGGCAGTTCACTGTCTAAACCACTACCTCATTCCGAGTTTAGTTGGTTAAATCAAAATGAGCTTGAGTATTACTCCAACCCTTCAAACATACTGAATATTCCAGATGAAGGTGATTGGGGATATTATTTTGAAGTGGATTTGATTTATCCAAATAGTATTAAAAATAAAACTGCTGATTTCCCACTCGCACCTGAATCTGGCGAAGTGACTGAAGATATGTTTTCACCATTCATGTCACAATTTCATAATAACTTAACAGAGTGTGGACAGCCAAGGTACAAACCATGCCGCAAACTTTTACTCACCCAATATGATAAGAAAAATTATCTCGTACACTTCTGCATATTAAAATTCTATTTAGAAATGGGCATGCTTCTAAAGTCAGTTCACCGCATTATCAAATTTAGACAGAAAGCCTTCCTCAAACCCTACATAGATAGTAACAGTCAAAAACGTGCACTCGCCCAAAATAATTTTGAAAAGGATTTTTATAAATATAAGAATAATAGTCTATTCGGAAAGACCATGGAGGATGTTAGAAAACGTATGAATTACAAACTAGTCGTTGATGAACAAAAATATCACAAATTGACCTCATCACCTCTTTTCATTGATAGAGACATCATCGATGAGGATCTTGTAGGTGTTAAAATGATTAAATCAGAAGTTGAGTTGTGCAAACCCATCTATATTGGGCAAGCCGTTTTAGATTATTCCAAGCTTGAAATGTATCAACTCTTCTACAAAATATTAAAACCATGCCCTCTCGTAAAAGAGGTTCGCTTGCTGGGTGGTGATACAGATAGTTTCTTTTTAGGAATTACCACTCAAAAAGATTTAAATTTTAATGAAGTAGGTAAGTCATTAGAAAAATATTTCGATACATCTAACTACAATCCCACTCATCCACTCTATTCCATACAGAATAAAGCCAAACTTGGTTGTTTTAAGGATGAAACAGCAGGAAAGGAAATAGATGAAATGATTCTCCTCCGTCCTAAAATGTATTCCATGAAACTAAAAGAATGTGCAGATAGTATTAAGCGTGCTAAAGGTATATCAAAATCCATTGTTCATAAAATGAAACATCGGTCCTATGAGAAGGCCTATAAAATAAAACTATAACGTTTGTCAATATGACAATCTTAAAATCTCAAGTTCATACTGTGAAAACGTACACGTTCAAGAAACGAGCACTTTCAGCATGGGAGGATAAGAGGTGTTGGATAGGACATAACACATCTCTTCCACATGGACATCCTGACACAAACATACCTCCACCCAAAAGAATAAAACTCACGCTACCACATTCAGGAGATGTATTGACATAATCAACTTTAACTCAGTATTTTGATGTTGCTTTTTGTAGATATACATGGTTGTTTTATGTATCGCATGAGATCGTTTCTTCCTTGTGAATATATGCCTACAGTCAGCCCATTCCCCCTATATCTGTGAAAAGACTTTTCCATATACATATTTTTATTTCAATAAACATATCACAATGACTTCACTTTGTTTTCCGAAACACTAAAGTTACGAGGGATTTAGTATCTTTCACATGGATACACTCTTGTAAACCATTGGTAATTTTGATAGCAATAGAGGGTATAGTTTGTTTGACGACGGGATGATAGAAAATAGATTCAAACATCTTCTCGACTATTCCATATGAAGCGTCTTTATCATGAATGAAATCACGTAAAATGTATTCTTTTTTCTCGCCAACAGAAATAGGTAAAATCAAATCACTTTGAATGTAAAGGTGTTGTTCATGTTTATCAAGTGTCATTGGTGTTTCTATACCAATCGTATGCGCAGCAGCAAACACAGTTTGTAGCATTGAAAAGCCAAAGAGTTTTTTCAAATTTTTACTCAATTGACATTGAATGTCATCACCCAGTTTCAGAACAACGCGTTGATTTTCAATTGAAAACGAAATGTGGTGTGTCTTTGCATCATATTTACTTTTCATCACATGCTTCAACTTCTGTTGTATATAAGGATTTACTACATGAATGAAGCTTTCAACTGTATGATATAGACGCGGCATTATATTGATAGCAACTTTAGATTCTTCATAAGACTGGTAAATTTTCTTGATGCGATCACCATAGATGTCCACCCACCATTCATCATTAACTGAATCAGCTTTAGTGTGATATTCATGAGAACCATACACCACACCGCTTCCAATAATAGGCGTATAATGTCTTACAAAATGACGCAAGGTTGGAGAGAAATAAACTGTAAGTTTGTCATTATATTTCTGAATAACCAACTTATTTTTGTCCGCCATAATTTTCTCTCCATACTTCTTACCCACAGTCTCATTCCATCGTTTTACTAACTCAATAAGTGATAAAGGTTGAACACCACGCTTTTTCAAAATGATGCGTTCTTCGCATTCTACAACATCTTCATCAAATATTTTAAATCTATAATGAAATTTGTTGATTCGATTTGAATAAACTTTTTTAACATTTGCAGTAGCAATTGACGTTAGATGTAGTCCATGACCAAAACCAAGATGTGGATAGAATTCACTATCCAACCTCAGCGTAAGACCTTTAGTAAAAGAATGAAAGCGGAGGAACTGTCTCCCACTCCAACGATAGATAGTAAACTCATAAGCTTTCTGATTTTTATTCTTCATGATGGAAGTATTACCACTGTTGAATGCCTTAATAATTTTCTCATTCCCAAATGGCTCATAAGAATCTGATTTTATCTGAATCCATTCATAGTTCCACTTTCCATCTGATGTTAAATTGTATGGGAACTGAAATGCATTATTCATCGTTATTCCATCATGGGTGCGAGGAGTCAATATCATTTCTTCCAAATCATTCACATTCTGAATATTGCTATCATAGCAAATACTAGAAACGCCAACCTCCCATTCACCTTCTAAATGCAGTGGGCGATTTAATTCTACTCGATAGTCTGATGGTTTATTTTTGGGAAATTTATTCATAGAAGCATTACTGGGCAAGTAGATTAGAAACGAGTCCTTATTTTCACTTTCCATATTATTCACATTGGAAAAATATATTAGCATACGTTTGCATTAACTCTTCATTCGGAAATGGAGTGTGATACTTGTCACAGCATCTTTATGAAAAGGAATCAACGCACCAGCATCATCATAAATGGCAATATCAATTTGTGGGATGTAGTTTGATTTCAGCTTTGTATAATGCACTTTCTTGAAAGTATGCTCAGATAAAATACTGCAGCTTTTTGGCTGGTATGGTATCATTGCTAGCAATGGAGCTTCAACATCTCCCACACGTACATCTTCACCAATATTGGAATATATCTGAAAATAGTTAATACGACGCGATAGCGACATGTCTGCGCTAGCTTTGGTTACAGTACCACTTTTAAAGATATTTTGATCAAAACCCAAAATGTCCATTAGAGTTTTATCCATAATTAGTTCAATACCTTTTCCACTTATAGTGAGAGACAAAGTACCTTCTTTTTCAGAAAATAAAATATGTTGGTCATTAATCACTTCATTTAAATAATCTACAACCAATTTAATCGAAGTAATAATGCGAGGCATCAACACTCTTGTTTCATGTAAGATACCACCTAAAGGCTCTACACACTTTCTGTATAAAGATACGGTCCATTCTGTATCAAATTGATTTGACCTTTCACATGGTAAATGTTGCATATCAGATTTTCCATGAACAGCTGCAGAACGATGTCGTAAGAACTGATGAAAATCTTTTGAACAAACTAATACTAGATCATCATCATTTAATTTGCTTATTGCAATATGATTAGATGATTTAATATAAGTCAATGTTGCCACTTGTTTGCCATCAACTCGAAGGAGATAATTAAATTTCTTCAATAATGTTTCAGGAGTCATGTTTGTCTTTCTTGGCTTAATCACAATCTTCTTCACCAACGTCTTCTCATTTCTTGGAATAAGATCTACATAATAAGCTTCCTCTCGATATATTAACTGTTTATGACCACTTATGTGGTAATTAACGTTAAAATTATCATAGCTTGTTAAGGCGTTAGCGAGGTAGCCTAAATCATTTCTTAAACTTGGACTTAAACCAACAATCCAATCTTTCTCAACTACATGATGTACATAATTATAATCATCATTGTGCGGAGTAAATTGGACAATATGTTTACACGCTTTATTCAAGAAATCATATATAAACTTTTTACATGATAAGAGATCTTTCTTTGACCACTGTGGAATGTATACTCGGCACCCCTTTTCACATTGATAAGCAGCTGTACGCCTCATATTAATAGTCATCACCTCATGATCAAAAGTATAGACACAGTTGCTATAAACAAGTTGAGTGACACCCACTTCCAAATTCCCATTTAGCTGTTGTGCATGATCAATGGGAGTAGAAAAGAGTGCGGCTCGATTGCTAGTAAATCTCTTTGTAGCCGCATTGCTAAGCAAAATATGATAAAACGACATTTTTATATTGCTAATCTGCAACTTTGCATAACATCATGAAGACTTGGATTTTGGACTCTCTACAATATATCAGAGTTGATCGTGATGGAAACGTACATTTCAAAAATTCTCATGGTCATACATCAAGAGGAATTACATTAACATGGCGACAATTTGTCAACCTCAATGATATCATGAGGGATTTGGAATATTTTGAAACATTAAGATTCATCTCCTTGGGTGATCAAGTTTGGCTTCAACATTACAGAAATGAAATTCAAATCTACCATTCTCATTCCGCAAACTGTTTCTCATTTCGCAAATACAATTGGGAGAAGTATAGAAGATACATACATCGCTCCATCATGACATTTATTCGTCGTGAGTTCATCGCCCTACTATGCAAATCTTAATCAGATATGATTACCACGCACCATGAGTTGGAAATTAGATTCCCTACAACGTATTGAAACGGATCATGATCGAAACGTCTATTTCAAAGATTCAACTGGAAATGTGAGAAGAGAGTTTGTTTTATCTTATCGTCATTTTCAATCTCTACATCATATCATGAAGGACTTGAAATACTTCTATATGAAAAGACATTCACGTATTGGAAATCGCATCTGGCTGCGCGTCAACAATCGGCGAATTCAACTCTATCATTCCCAACTTCATACTAACTTCACATTTCATCAAGGTAGTTGGGAAAAGTATAAAAGGAAGGTACATCGCTCAATTTACTCATTCTTTCATCATGAAGCGCCATCGCTACACCATCGTCAACATTCTCCGTCGCTTCAGACTCTACACCAAAATCGATCTCACAACATTACACCAACAGCTTCCAAACAGCAAGTATTACCCGGGCCGTCCTCAAATGTTAGTGGTGAAGATGAACAATTCACGGAATCTTCAACTCTTCCCAAATGGGACTGTACAGATTCTCGGCGCCCTTTCTCATTCATCGGCGCAGTCAATGCGCTTAGAGCTACAAAGACTACTACGTCGGATATGGAAGAGGGAGAGGTGTGTGATGTCGAATCTGACTGTGGACAATATGGTGATCTCTACTCAATTGAGTGACAGTCTATCATTTTTGAAGATTCATACCAGCAGTTACAGTTTGTGTTATGAACCCGAACTTTTTCCTGCAGCTCTCATTAGTTGTTGGTTACCTGTGCATGTGGCAATCTTTCATAATAGTAAAGTGATCATTACTGGACTAAAATCTCATGAACAAGCAAATATGATCCTAGACTATCTCATTGAGTATGTACGTACCCAGCGGATTGTAAAATAAAAAACAATTTTTCCAACATGATGTTTTTATTTCAAATCATGATAGAACTTACAAATCATTTTTTCATTAGAGGATGGATTACATGAAAAGTTTTGAATAACAGATGCAAATCGAGATACATGTAAACGTTTTAAGATGAAGTACAGTACAAAAGCACCACACGTTGATGAAAGTGGATGTTGTAGTATGCGTTCATTTCGCTGATATTGACGCGTATGTTTTCTCAACCACTGCTGTGTTGGTATATTTGGAGGTTGAGCAAGAGAGTCAAATAGTTCACCACGTCGGTCTTCTCCAATAAAGATCGCTTTCCAATGCTCACCGCCTAAATTCTGTGAATGAGTGTTTAGCACAATAAAGATGGGATAGTGATTTACTGCAGGTGGTAAGGTATCGAGTGAATAGACATTATCGAAAGCTTTCAACGTCGCTTCGTCTGCATTACGCTGCACTTTAGTCTTAATATCGTCAGCAGTCAACCAACTCATTAACGATTATACTGAAGAATCACGTCACGATACTTTGTAATTTCAATATTTGAATCGAAGACTGCATAAATTAATACATTGATCGTCTCAGGTAGTGTTCTTTTGAACGTCAAATCCAAACGAATATTATGAGGCACGTTCGCTTGACGATAGGGTGCACTAATATCGCTGTCAGCAGTCAAATCAAATGCATAAATAGTATATCCACTCTTAAACTCTTTCATAGTCAGTCCGTTGGTATCATCCGTATTGTAAAAGCCAAAGACATCAATAAAATCAACATAACTGCGCATAAATTGATCCGAAGCAAAATCTGGTTTGTAGGGTGGACCAGGATGACTCACACCATTAACACGTAAAGCAATTTCACTTAACTGATTGTGTTTAAAATTGAAAGGATTCTTCTTTATATTACCATTAAATGCATCATTTTCAACCATTGCCACCATGAGGAGCTTCGGTGCTTCCGATGGAAAGAGGCCATCTTTCATGAAACTCTTTTGATCTTTCGGAATTGTAAAGGTGAGAAGCTTTGTATGCTGAACGGGGTAAATGGCATTTTGGCGGTTAAGGCCTTCAGCATGCCCTCTAATGACACTTGGATTCGGTACTACTCGACGAATGTAAAGTGCAATATCTTCCACATGAATTCTAAAATTGTCAACTTCAGCAAATGCATTCAGCGCAAATTCAGGCTTATTCAATGTCAGCTTGAGTCGCATGCTGGTATTACAGAGTAAAAACTTTGACTGTCTAAAGAAGTCTAAATTCAGCGGACCATATAGCTGACATACTCTACTATCTTTAATCATAGCAGATCGCTTTACAAAGCCACTGTTTGTTTCAACATCAAATTTTCCTGCTTCATCTCTGTACCATCCCATGGCTTCCATATGACTTTTTTGTGCTGCTGGATGAAACTGTGATACATGATTGAAATATGATTTATAGGGATAATCGCTTTGACCACCTTCCACTTGCTGCTCTCCAATCGTTAGAGAAACATCACGAAGTAATGTAGTCAATGGTAAATTGTTCAGTCCAACTTTATGTGCATCGTCAATAGCAGTTCCATCTGCTTGCTGAATTCTAAACCTCAAATCAAGCATCGCATAACTCAAATCTATGTAGTCATCACTACCACCAGGAATAACAAATTCAATGGGGCCAGCATTCTCAGCTGTTCGAGGATGATAATCTACAATACTTGAACTAAGAATACCTGTCTGTATGGCTTGTTGATCGAACAAACAAAAACCGGAAGTTTTACACTCCATGATTAGAAGTTATAGCAGCGTCGTCGTTTAGCGCCTGATGAATGATTAGAGCCTCTGCGACGTTTGCGTGAATGCCTTTTGACTGAAGATCGCACCTTCCCAGCTCCGCGATGTTTCCTCCTTCCTTTATTCATTCGTTTAGGTGATTTCTTTCCTTGAGTAACACCAGCAATGGTCTGCTTCAATGTTTTTAAACCGCGTTCCTTCCCACGATTCAACAAACTGCTCTTAAAACTTCTACCTCTGGAAAGATCACTAGCAACATCACCAGCAAAGCCAACGGCATTACTTAAAACATTTCGTTTTAAAGATCTACCGACATTGGATATGAGAGGTGCTACAACAGATTTCAGTGCACCAAGTATGCTACCTCCACGTTGGCGGCGAGCACCGATGTAAATTTGTCCTCCGCCACTTACATAGGAGGGTCGTGAATAAAATGAGGCAGTTGGATTCATAGCTCAAACCCTAAACATTGTTAGTTACAACTTTGCATGAATCACTGTCGATCACTTAGATGAAAGATGTCGGCACGACGCATCCAAGAGTTCATACTTGAAGGATAACCAGTCCATTTAACAAGACACCATTCTTCACCTTGCCGTTTTTTACATCGAATGATTTTCTCTACCAAATATGTTTCACTTTCAGTGACTACCTCAATCTCATCGCGGTAAAAGCTACCCTCAATTTCTTCATTATCGTAATCTTTCAACTTGTAGGTGGTCGGAGAGTCTTTTTGATTAATCCTTGATACTGTAAATACCTCCTCTGTCCAATTCGGGAGGTACCCTTTAGCAAAAACACTTTTCACTTTTGAGATACGAACTTTATCGTCAATTTTCACATCACTTTTCACATGAGTGCGTTTACGTTGGAATGATTCGCGCACTTTATCTACATTGTCAGCATTTACATCTACTGGTCTGAGTCCAATAGAACGATGGATAGAGTGATTGTAGGCATGGAGTGTATCTTGTAGAACCTTTGTCCAATTTTGTGTCAAGTTGGCAGTAAAATGTCGCCACAAGCGATTTTTTAATGTGCGATTAAAACGTTCAACGAGTGCAGCTTTATAAGCGCTCTTTACACTAAACAACTCAATGTCATGCCTCTCAAATAATCTTGTCACATGCTGATTTTCAAACTCTTTTCCTTGATCACTCTGAATTCTTTTTGGAATGCGACCTTCTCGAAAAATTCCCCTCTTTAGTTTTTAAAGGTTGAGCCCACGCATAACGCGAGAAAATATCAATGACGGTTAAAATAAAATTATTGCCCGAGTTATGTTTTGAAATGGAGGCAACATCGCACAAATCTGCTTGCCACTGTTCATCGATGTCATGAACAATATAATGGCGGGTGCGGTACTTCTTTTTCGCTTGTTTGTGGAGTGTATAGGTAGCCTGACCCTTTAACCATCGTTTCACTTGTGATTGTGGAAGACCACTCGCTTTTGATAATTTCTTGATAGATGCAAATCCTGCCGGATGTTTTACATCATAATAGATTGACTTCAAACGTTCAGTCGATGACGACTGACTCTTTTTCCTCCTTCTCATCTTTTTGTTTTCTTCCCTTTCTACATTTACAACAACTGCAGCATTTAGCTTTAGCGGTTTTGCGATCGTGTTCACATTGCTTAGGGGTTTCATTATGAGAGCTGGCGCAGCAAGTGCAAGTGACAACGACATTCACCTCTGGCGGCTCATTACATGGCAAGCAACACATCTGCTTCATATTAATAGTCTGAGAACATGTATTTCCTGGGAGGAGCTGTTTTACGTTTTCCTTTTACCAGTTTTAGTGGCGATGTAGATCTACGTCGAGTTCTTCCTCTTGTTTGCTTAGTGAGTGTGGGAGGGGATGTAGCAGGTGACGCCTTAAACCAATTTGTTGGCATTTTCATCGTCTGAGGTATTGGAGTAGTAGCCACTGTTGAATCAAGTTCTTTCAATGTCTCATTATTTAAAGCAAATTTTGGCACATTATGCTTTTTCAATAGTTTAAGAAAGTATGACCAACCAGGTGGAACATAGCCCTGACGGCGCTTTCTACGTGTCGCATACTGAATCAAGTCTTCATAACGTGAAGCATCAATCACTTTATTTTCATCTGTAATGATTTCTCCTCTATCATTTACATTGAGATGGGGCTCAATACTGTTGAAAAGAGATATGGCATGTGTGCGAGATGCTAAAGGTGTAGCAGTCGATACAGAGTCACGCATCTTATTCTTCAAGTTTTTCAATTGCTCAACAGTTTCCGATTGTAATAATACAGCACGATGTGGATCTTTGATGTGAACATTTTGCTGATAATCTATTTCTTTCCTATACATTTGATTTGCAAGAGGTTGCTTTACTTGCTGCATGGCAGTCAATTGTACATATTCATCCTGAGGAATAACAATCATGCGAGAATAAGAACTCATAGTTTGTAGATAATCATGGGAGTTTTCAAAATATCACTTCGAAATCTAAATTCTTCCGGACACTCTTGCGTAAAGTCAATGAATAAGTAACCGTATGGTTTTTCAGTAGCTGCTTGAAAAATTTCAATTAAGGCTTTTGATCCTCTGGGTGCAACTTGTCGCGCTAAAATTTCAAATTGACTTTTATCTCGCGGATTCTTGAAAATAGCATAATAGTGTGTATTCAGGTTTCGTGTACGAGCTTCTTTTCCATCAGGAAACAAATTTTGTGTGATATAGATGATAAAACACCTTTTATGATGTGCTGCGCGAGTGAACATATCTGTAACATCTTTTGAATTCTTACTTTCTTTTAATAAATCATCCAATACAACAACATCATTAGACTGAAGTTTATCCACTGGAATAATTCCTTCATGTCGAATAAAGTTGCGACTTTGCAATTCCTGAAACAGCGACGGTTGATAAATACCATAACACCAAATCACTCGATTGATAGGTTCCTTAAACAACTCCCTTCTTTTATCCAATAAATTCAGCGTGAAAACAGTTTTACCTGCATGAGATGGACCTGATACAGTCAGAACTTTATCACATTGAAGTCTGAAATCCATTTTATCACTTTGAGATTCAACATTTGCATAATTAACGCTTAGAGCCAAAGATATTACCCAATAGGTTGCCCACGGCAGGAGCTATCATTGGAAGTATTGCTGAAAGGAAACCGCCCTTTTGTATTAGAGTTTTCCTCTTTCTTTGAAGGGTGACTTTAGGATTGGAGATGAAACGCAATTTCGTAGCATATCGCTTAAGTAACTTTCGTTGTTTTGGCGCTAATTTCTTCGTCCTCAACTTCCTCACATGAGAAATAATTTCACAAATGAATTTATCGTTAGCATGTCGTATAGCATTGTATCGCTGATTTGCTTTCATTCGTCGGAGAGCTTGAATGGCTGAAGAAAACTTTTGACTTTTACGTTTCGCCATTTTACGTTTCGCCATTTTCCGTGTTAGTCTTTGCTAAAACCTATCTTTACCACATTTGCATAGGTACTAACTATTGCGACATAAGTGACACTCGAAATGAGCAATATCACAGTGGTTACATTGGCAAAGTTGAATGCAATTACGTATGAAACAGCGTTGACAAAAAGCATGCTTACATCTCTTGAAGATGCGCTTTTCATTTCCATCCTTTCGCTTACATACATCGCAACACATAGTTTCACCGTTACTGATGTCTATAGCAAGTCTTTTTGAAGATATGAATTTGCTAGCCTTTTCTAAATAATAGACGCATGTACAGAAGGAAAATACTTCGAGAGTGAGCAGACATAGCTCGAAAACCAGTTGTGCTACAATCAAGTACCACTGCATTTTCAATTTTTCTTTATGGAAAGTTGAATGTGAATATCTGAAATCGCTTCAATCACTAGACTGCTACCATGATGGTTAAATGCGTTAAGACGTTCAGCAATTTTTATCATATGTCTTTTAAAAAATTCTTGGGGGTGATCTACCACTTCCATTGAATAAGAAGCAAAATGGAAAGAGCGACTTTCCACCTCTTCCTTTCCAAAATGACTAAACTTAATTTTCGCAACTAATCGCGCCATGATAATGCTATCAGAGAATGTATTCATTAACTCTAGAAATAGAGTGCTAGCATCATCAACCACTGCTTCGATGTCGGTCTCATCTTTATGAAATTTTATCACATAATCTTGAACAGCTCCTTTTAAACTTTGCCTATGAAAACGTAATGTTCCGCAGTCGTTTGAGAAAGACATGATCGCCCTTTATCTATCCCATCCATTGCATGAAAACAACAACTCTTCTCATAGTAACATTTATTGAATAACGGTAACAAGCATGCATTATAAATCAATGGTTTGAAAGAGATAAAATAGATACAGCTGATAACTATCATACAGCGAGCAATGATAACCATACAGGACTTTGGCAGTGTTGAGGTAAGGAGGAAAGAAGCATTGGTTATGAACGTAGCTACTACAACGAACAGACAAAATAGGAACACACAAATCCTTAAAACGTTTCGTGACTTCATGATAATGTTGATTCACTATACTATCCCAAGGCGGGAGCAAAATATCATCAATGATTAGATTGGGAAATACTTTCCTCTCCTTACCAGGATTATTACAAAAGATGCGTATAACATTGAAAGCAGCTAACCATCGTTTAAAGTCAATAAGAAGAGCACTTTCACAAGAAAAGCCATAGTCTTGCAAATATTTCAGATTAAGTCCATGAATGTGTTTTCTCGCCCATTGATCAACATTGGGATCGCAGTTGGCATGTTGATGATAGACACTAACAATCTGATATGTCCATTTGTTCATAGCAATAGCACTGAGCTCCTGTACAGGTTCACCCTCACAATCCATAAAAATGATGATAGAAACCTAAAACGGAAATTTACACATCTAAGGAAACGTTCTATAACATATTACAAAATGAAGAATTACATCGATGCTTTTCACGACAAAATACACAAATGATATGATGGCAACGAAGAAGTAAAATGTATCTAATAAGACCACGTCTACGACACTCAAAGCACATAAGCGAATTGTCATAGGGTAGAGTTAGGAAAGGACTAGCAATTCTCCTTCTTTGATTTGCGTTTTGATGTAGCATTCTTCTCCGACTTGCGCTTCGTACCACTGCTGTTAAGGATTTGATCAATTATGTCGTCCACGTTGGGTGGTTTCGGAATATATAGGATGGATTCCATATGCATGGAGAGAGAGGCTATTTTATTATCCTTGTGTCGACCATAATATAGCCCATTCACTTTGAAAAGGATATCCCAAGTACCTTCTCCGAGCTCATCACATCTGATGGGTATTGAATGATCTCCATCCTTCTTATAGAAAGTACACCAATGTGATACCGGTAGGCAAATGTGATTACCATCCCAAATCTTTCTATAGGGAGTATCCTTGTCATCTCTAGCCTTCCACTCTTGAGCAAGAGGAGTAGGAATGTCCATATTTAATGTCACGTACTCCTCAATAGTATCAAGTTGGTGGCGAATGTACGGACTCACGGGGATCAGTATGTAGTCCCCATACTGATTGTGCATTATCTTGACATCCGTGGAAGGGAGCATTCCCGTTTGGAGTACTACGCTATGATGATCATAACGCAAGGCTTGTTTAAATTTACGCTGTAGCGGTGTAGGATTATGTACCTTGGTTGTTTCTTCCACTGGCCTCAGTTGTAGATGATCTGACCGTAGCGAACCTTGTAACGTTTGACCGCCATTTTGTCCTACTAGTGCAGTAGATGGAGTAGATGCCTGAAAATGAAAAAAGATTGTATTAAGTTTACGTTCAAGGGAGGAGAGGGAGGGAAGTAGCGACTTACCATTTTAGTTGGATAATAGAACAGGGAACTAGGGAGAGAGAAAATGTGCGTCCGTCACTCGTGTGATTCAACGATGGAATGATTCTCGCTGTGGAAGGCTCGCTATTTATAAAGAAATGCTTGATTCTCATTGGATGATGATCCTCATTGGACAATAACATCAAGTTGATTCCAAATCTGGCATCCGTTTACCAATCCGATACTTCGTTTTGAAGCTACAGCCCAAAACGTCCCAAATTCTAACTCTGTCGTTTTTCACCAATGTCCCAAAATCTTAAATGGTGTCTCACATCTAAACGAAGGCAGATACGAACAAGCCGATTCTTTCACTGAATTTGTCTCACTCTTAGCTTTCAAACGAGCTATCGCACGACAAAATCCGTCCACTGGAAGCCAAAATCGAAGCAAGCTGTCCAGGGGGGGGGGACGTCAGCCGAAAATTTTTTCTCTCCGATTGCCTTGAAACTCACCCTACCGATGCAGAATTTCACGCTGAATCCGAATCTGACCTCCGTTTTCTCATCCGACCACTCCTTCCACTCGAAACAACCCATTTTACAACCCAACATTCAGCAGATTGCACCAAAAACATCACACACTATAGCCTCAAGACTAATCCTGGCGGTCGCCCACGTCAACCTAGACGGTCGCCCACGTCAACCAGGCGGTCGGACCAACTCACCCGAGTCTCACACTCTGTCGTTGCAGGGGGGGGACGTCAGCGAACATGTTGTGAACGTGGACCCACCTGGCCGGCACACCACGACAGACCACAACCTCTGTCGTTCCAGAGGGGGGGGACTCAGACACGAAGCACCACGGCGGCCGACCACAACCTCTGTCGTGCCAGAGGGGGGGGACTCAGCGATGGCGGCCATCTTGCGCGGTCCAGAAGTGGAGTTTTGCTTACTACTATAGTGATATTTATATTTAAAAATTCATCATGTATATATGTAAGTTACCTGCATGATCACGTTGGACAATGAGTATGGAGCAAGTTTCTATATTTTGAGCTCAATTCGAACGAAACATTTGGAATTAAATCACCTTTTTTCGGCTAAAGCTCTTCACCTGCACAACTTCTTATATAAAGCCATGTACTTTCTAGAAAAGATCACACACACATTGTGTGATACGTACAGCAGAATTTCTCATGAAGAGTTTGACCTTTTGTCTTGACAATCTTCTGCATCATATTTCAGGTCGTTATCAAAGATTTGCTGGAGCGGAAGAGTGGAGGATCCATCGTTAATATCTCGTCAGTAATTTCTAGAGGTGCGGGCCCCCTTAGATCAATTTATGCCACTAGCAAAGCTGCTCTGTCATCTCTCACGGAGAACATGGCAGTTGACTTTGGTCAGCATGGAATTCGGGTGAATTCTGTTCGTCCTGGAAGAGTCATAACACCTATTTTACAGCCTATTCTTGATATGGTGCCTACTTTTGAACAGGCGATGATTTCCAAGACACCAACCGGTCGTCTGTCAACTACACAAGAGATTGCACAGACTGTCTGCTTTCTCCTCAGTGACCAGGCATCAAATATCACTGGTACTTCAGTGACTGTTGATGGTGGAATAACAGCACATGCCGTTTGAGATATTGGTCTCGAGGTTCTGTGGAGTTTCATCCTATTTACAGATAGAACGGATTGAATTTATTGCGTACAGAACATTATTGACATCAGTTTCATCATGTGATACGAGATTTATTTTCTTCCTTGGACTAACTTGAGTTAAATGCTTTTGTTTTGGAATTAATAGTAAGACAATTTACACAATTATTTTCAAAATTCAAAATATAAATGGTCTTGCCCTCTTTAATTAATGCAATTTTCGGAAAACTTTCAGTAATAAATAGAACGGTATGAGCCACTTTCTCAAAGGTATTGTCCACAACGCAGAATAATGTACAGCAGAAAAAAAGCTTGTGCCTTTCATAGGAAGCAAGTTTGCTGTTGATTGTTTTTTTACCATAGATATCCGACTCTTTGTAGCAATAAGGCACTACACTGTAAAGGTCGGTCCAAAATCAAAAATTGACTTCATTATTTTAGATATATATGTATCAGACATAGCGATCACAGTTTCTATCTGTTGCATGATGATTAGAAAAAGGCATAGGGGCTGTGCTCCTTAAAAAAATAGAATTAAATCCATCATTAGACCAACACTAAGATATTGTTAGATCTTTTAAATTTACAGCGTAGAACGGACATGCACATTGAAATCAATTCTACGTAATGGACACATGTTGTCATGATAACCGTATCTAAACGATCAGAAAGCTTCCAATTATTGAGAAATACCGATGCTTCACCGTTCGACGTTGTGAATTTTCAGGGTTATTATAATTTGTCTTTAGATACAAACGCATTATGACGAAATGACCTACAAGATGTCGACTAAAAGCGAGTAGAATATTCAGCTAATTCATATCTTAGCAATTTGAATCTTCCTGAGATCTAGCAACATTGACCTAGAACAGCAAACAGCTGCTCTCCATTCTGGTCCCATTAACTTTCACAAAGGTTCAAAGTCGGATATCTCTGGTTGTTACCAGTGGATGACATTTTCACGAAAACTTTGATCGGCGTTCAGTTCACGTTCATTTTTAAAATCGCGAACTTTGTTCAATTCAAGTTCACGGAATTAGAAAATGAACGCCGTTTCCAACTCAAGTTCAGCAATCAGTCCGTCTTGTTCCCTTCATGTTTATCTTTTGCTTTCCGATCAGTTCCCGTTCATTTAAAAAGCACTGTTGAAATTTTCCTTGACAACGTAGTTTCCTATATGTAGATAATTGAGTCATCGCTTCTTTCACATGTCTAAATATTTCAGTAACATATTACAAGCTAGAATGTCTCTGCAATTTGGAGAATTCCCGCATTATAAGCTTACATGGCTCTTATGGCTTAGGAGAATCGATACTTTTCCTCTCTGACATGATGGCAATTGTACGAAGGTATAGACCTACCTGTATAAATCTATCTTTAATAGATGGAACAGCACTGCAGTTATTTGTCATAAAATTAAGTTAAATTGTCGATGTTTTAGTCATAGGAATTAGGGCCTAGCTTCGTTCCCTGCAGAAACAGGTGCTGTCGGTCGGACGAGATGATATTCACAGACTGTCACAGACAGGCTCTAATATTCATCAATCAAGTGAAACGTATTTCGACATTGAACTAAAATTCTTTTTTTATCAAAAGTACTTTTTCAGAAGTAGGCCTATTTAAATATTTCATCTAGGTATTTTATTGAGAATGGGACACCTACACAATAACCATACAATTTCAAGGGAATATTGATTAAGCATCAATAATGTGCTTTAATAATATGTACATTAAAGATGAGGCGAGAATGCACGTGCATGTTTTTCGACAAGAGCATTTCGCCCGACAGTTGCGCTTCCGACAGGAACATGATCTTAAGGAAATCCGCGATCTCGTTTAAAATCCAAATAAATGATTCGCAGTCGTCTATGTATTGAGAGGAGATGAAGGACAGCAGGTTTTTAGGGTTCTACAGCGATAACCTACAATGATGACACACTTATATTCGTTTCAGCTACACTGTCACATATCACTTTATTTCGCAGTGACTGAATTCCTAAAACATAGAAAACTTCCAGCCGGAGTCTTGGTATTTCCTGTCGGCTCCGGCTCCGACCTGCTACCACGGCTCCGGGCGGCTCCGACTATTCGCACTTATAAAATAATGTGTTCTCATGTCAATTTGAACAGAGAAACAAAGAATAATATCTCCTTTGTGGATTCTATTTAGACTTCGAGGTTTTGAATTAAAAATTTAAAACAGTTTCTGAGAAAGGGCAAGAAATAGTAACCATCTTTCTGACCTTACATTTGACCTCCACACTGACCTTGAATATCAAAACAATGATGATATTGTCACTCTTCGTGATGAGAGCTTTCATTCGGTGTATTTTGCTTTGAATTTGGACCTTTAGTTTTGTGGAAATATGCAACCCCCACTCAGCAGGGCGCTTTTGTCAAAGCACCCCAGTGGGGCGAGGATTGATATTTATAGCCAAATAGTCAAATCAGTTAATATAGCCAGAACGAGTATCTGCAGGGAACGAGGCCAAAAATGAGACTTTCAATGGATGATGCACACTCCATGTCTTATATTACGAGCACGTCTGCACGTCTGCCGAGTTATAGTTTGAATACATGTCAAACAAAACATTTAATCCAATGGGTGCAGATTGCAGTATTTGTCTAAAATGAAATTTTCTGTGTTCTCGCTTATTATGGTAAAAATACTAAGTCTAGACGCACAATTTTTGATGTGGAATGTCTTCAGGTCATTTCCTATAATGTGCAGGTGTTATTATCATGTTTCTGATCGCAATGTGTGCGAGAATGTAGTTGATTGTGAGTTAAATTGCTCAAAATGCTTGTGTTTGCTGGCATTAGGAGGCTTGTCAAATCTCATTGTGTTTAGCTTCATAGACAGGGTTGTACATGTATTAGCATGATAGGAAATGACCTGAAGACATTCCATGTCATATATTATGACTCTAGACATAGTATTGTAACCATAAATATGAATCCATTTTGATTAACTTTCCTTCGTTACTGTCTGACAAGAAGAGGAACCAGGTAGAACTCGACAGACACAGAGATTCGTAATAGACATAGGGTGTACATCATTCTGTGAAAGTCTCACTTTCGGCCTCATTCCTTGCAGAAACTCATCCTGGCTGCCGGACTAGTAGCTGTTACTTTTATTATTATTGTTGGCACTTGATATTTCAATTGGTTGTAAGTTATGAATGAAGGGTCAAATGAGTACGGTACGTTATAGATAGGCCTACCTAGCACGTGATAGATGCACTGCTTTCATTTTCCTTTCACATCAAAAGTAAAGATGAAATCGGATGGCATTAGTAATGCTCGTTTGTTCATCATTTCTTGTAAGAAATAATAGTAGAAGAAGGTAGGCAGTCATATTAAAGACGCATCATTGTCTGCTGAATTCCTCAATCAATACACTGAAACCGACATTTCGTTACTTATTGAAGAAAAGGATTATCCACAGATTAAGACACAGGTCGTCTCTTCTTCTGTTTGACTACAGAAAGGAAGCATTGTCACAAGTAACGCTAATGAAATGGCACAATCTGCTGAAATAATAGCAATCGAACAACAAGCACCCAGTTCAACATTGAGCACGCAAAATTGTGCGAAGTTTCAGTGACTGTTGTCAACCAGATCACACAGCTGAGGCACAGACAATATCAAGTTCGACAGAGAAGTTTGTGGACGTTTTTTCTTGTGCCTGCCATTATTTTTAATAATCATCGGAAGCACCAACATTATCGAGAAACCTTTTGCGCAATGATCTGATTTTTTCGAATCTGAAGGAATCGTGGCGGTCGGAGCATTTTGAAGGAATTCACAGCAATCCGCAAGCGAGACTATTTTTCCCACCTCTGTAAGGCATTAAAAATTTCTTTTTGCTCACTTAGTAGGTTCCTGCATGTGCCATTGCTTTGAATCAGCTTGCACTTCTAGCAAAGTGACACCTTTAAGCAATCTAATTCTGTGGGTAGTGAGCTGTATAAATAAACCGAAACCTTACAAAGACTCAAAATGGCATATTGTCAAGTATCATTGTTCAATTAGTAATTATTCAATTTCACGTAATGACGACAAAATGGATTATCATTGATACTAATTGCTTGCATGTGAAGTAATACAACGGTGCTAATATTCCGTGATTTTCATAGTTTTCAAATTTACTGAATCGTGGGTTTGTTATTTTAGAATCTCAAGTGCATTGTTATATATCCCTACAAACACATTTCAAATTGCTTGATCGTCATAGTCGTTGATAAATTTGTATGATAATGAAATTGTGATGAAATAGTGTGATTAAAATAACTAAGAAATCGAATTGTAATTTTTTGTTTCAGTAGCCTGATAAGAATCAAGATGTACTGCCAATAAATTGAGAAACATTTTCTCTCCAGAAAAATTTAGAAAGCAATTCAGAATTAATTCGGAATTATAGAAGAAATTCAGAAAGTAAGAAAAACTCCCAATCAATACATCTGACACTGCCAATGATTTGATCAAAAACGTTCAAGATAGGAATTACAATGATTCATCATATTTTATTTATGTATAGCAACTTGTTCACAATGTAATAAGTCAGCCGATTCGAGGGATTTATTTTCTGATATTTCATTCTCAGATTTTAACGTATACTTTAAATTCATAATTAGAGCAACCAACCATGGGATGAGGGGATCCCACTACGCTTAGATATTAATTGTTAAGAATTACTTCCCAATACCTACCAAAACTAATGAGACTGAGACTACACATTGAGTTGGATGGTCGTCATGTTGTGTCACTTACTTGGCAACATATAAGTAGAAATGTTATCTACACCGTTTATGCACTTTCTAATTTAGCTAATTATCATGTTACATTAAAGATCGGAAGAATACCGATTGGAATGAGCCCCATTTTATGTATGTATCGAAATATTCAACCGTCATTCATAAGCTAGGTTGTATCTTCTCTGAATGATAAGTGTCAACAGCCGCGCGGTAAAGACAGTAATCGCTTTGATCTCCGACATGCCACAACCAGCCGTGTATTGCTAACGCCGAACGCCCTCGCATGAAAAAATTTTCTCTCTAATTGTCAGATTTCTACAATTAGAATTTCCACTACTGTCCGGGCTGCTCATAATCCAGGAAAATATTGAGATTGTTTTAAAATCTCGTTGAGTTAACAAACGCTTTAAATTCGCTATTACGGCAATCATAATTGGGAGTTCAATGCACGTGCGGAGATGTCAAGTGGCTAAAATTCTTTGATTTATCCTTTCAACCGCAAATCGTTCACTGTTGAAATGCTCGTTACAGTCCAGTTGTTTACGTTGCAATTGTGTAGGACGTTTAACACTGCAAGCCAAGGACGTCATCACTCATCATATTCATTTACTGTGAAGAATGTATCTTTTTTTCTTAACTTGCAAGACTAGTTCATTCTGATGTCATATTGAAGATCGGGAGATGATAGCGATTAAAATGAGCACCATTTCATGTACAGTATTCATAGAACCTTGAGTCAATTTCCATTCTAGCGTACTTCAGATAAACAGTTTATTTCTATGACAGTATTAAACTATTTAACAATCGTTCATTAGCAAGGCAGTTATCAGTTTGATGTTTTATTCTTCTCTGAATGATAAGTGTCAACAGGGGGGAATGAAGGGAACTGCTTTGATCTCCGACATTCACACTTGTATTGTTAACACTGAACGCGCGCTTCAACATATTTTCACTCGAAATATACGTCGAATTGCAAGATTTCTATGACTCATTGCCGGGCGTTCAGAGCAGGTGGTGAATGCAGCTGCGCGCTGAATCGGCACGTCAATGAAACTTGATTAACCAGCGCCGGAGTTGACGCTAGCCTTTATTAATACGGAACTCAAGTTGCTACTACTCCTAGTAGCAACTTGTCTAGCGCTACCCCTAGGAAATGGTATAGCAAATACTAGCTTTATTAATACGGCCCCGGGCACTTATCATTCAGAGAAGATAAAATATCAAATATATAAATCCTTGATATTGAATAACGGTTGAATATTTCGATGCATGAAGTGGGGTCATTCCAATCGGTATGATCTTCCGATCTTTAATGTAATGTAATAATTAGCTAAATTTGAAAGTGTAGAAGCAGTGTAGACTGTAGAATACATGTCTAATAATAGGTTGCGGTACTTCGATTCTTCCCCCCCCCCATTTTTCAAGTTTTACAAAATCATCAAATTTCGCCAAAGTTAGTCACATTGGATTTAGAAGATACTTGATCTGGCACTGAGTGACACTACAGCACAACTGAGAAGTCTTGCCCTGCGATGAAGGATTGGTACCTTGGATACTCCGTTAGAATACAAGGTACAGCTGTGATCATGAACTTCGTGCATAGGCGTCGATTTACTCTGAACTCAGGGGGGGGGGTAAAATTTCTTGATTACAGACCTGAGCTTTTTCACATCCTCTGACACCCGAGGGGGGGCAGTGAACCCCCCTTGTTTACCTGCTTAAATCGATATCAAATCATTAGGAAAATTGATTTTAAATAAAACAATGATGTTTGCGTGTAGCAAGTTGATATAACTAATCCCTTCAATGTCTTTCAGCCTTCTCAGTTCTCAGTAAACAATTGCAAAAATGTGTTTTTCGTAATTCGAAGACATATAGCACAGTATCAGTTCTACTAAGAGGCGGTTTTACGATGTTTGCTGTCGCCATATAACCTCAGATAGTTGATTTTAATCAAATTGCTTTATTCCATGCAGCATAGGCTTAACCCTTACATTTGTCCACTATTTCAAATTTATCCATACCATCGGAAATAGGCCTAAACTGAGCCATTAATGTCATAAATGTTGATTGTTTTACATGGTTTCATTAGCCCTTGCATATTTAAGTTACTCAAGGAGTTAGAAATAAGATGTAAAGTATCTCATTGACAAAATGTGTCACAGAGGATACACAATTAAACTCATGAATGACAAGAAAATTGAAATGCGAGGCCATAAACCTAGATGTCATTGATCATATATCAGGAGTGAAAAATGTTCTCACATACAGAAATTGATACCTTCAAAATATGATTGAATGTGAAATTTGCACACTTGGGCATTTTTTCCTAGTACCTACGCGAGCAATCGAGATTACTGTCTCGATTGCAAACAATGCCTGCCTAATTCCGCTGCCCTGACAATTTTTAATTGATCGATTGACGAAATAGGATAAAGCACTCAAATGAGAGGGTCGAACGTGCGGAATCGAAGACGCGGAAGTGAATGAACTGATCCGGTCTATGTCAAGTTATAAATCAAGTGATGACTAAGGCACCTGCAGGTGATGCGATGATCATGATCCTCTTTTAGTCAAAAGCAAAGCAAATTCGTCAACCTTTCTACATCTTGCTTCTCAAGTGGTCGTCTTGAAAGAGAACATAATGGATTATTCCCTCGAAATTTTACAGAATTGCCTGCTATATTCATCAAAAATAAGCTAGTCATCTCAACATGCAGTATGACTAAATGGATTCCGGGTTATAGTCATTACTCAATTATTCAGCTCTTGGCGAAAATCCCACTGGGCGCACACATGTGGACGTCACTCGTCAAGTGTCTATCTTATTGCAAGAGATAATCATCAGCTAATATATCACCTTTACAAATGGCATCAAATAATGAATGTTTACTATTTACGATGCGCGATCGGAAGAGAAATTATAGGCGCACGCTATATATTGCAGTGGATTATAGATAAATTCGCCAAAATGCAAATAATCAATAAACGCAGCCGCTGTTTTATTTTATAAATTGTTGATCTGCAAGTAGAGACTGTAAAACTATGCATGATGAACAAAAAAATCCATGGGGGGCGAAAACATAGTCTCGCACCGGACAATTTTTTTAGGGGGGCGACCTCCCCTCCTGCCCCCAGGGATCGACGCCTATGACTTCGTGTGATTGTTGTCTACAGACAAATGAAGAGTAGTTGTCTAATTCTGAAGCGGTAAATGTTCTACAAGTCAGATAAGAGGAGTTTTACAAACTCAACGCCATGCGACGTTAGTGAGACTGCCCGTAGGAGCAAGAGAAGATCGTTGACGATGCAAAGCTTCCGGGTGTCAACAACAGAAATGTGAGGGAGGAGAAGAATAGAAGTACCTATGTTGCCAAGTAAGTGACACAACATGACGTCCCTCCTACCACCCACGATTGAGCAATGGCAGTCCAACTCAATGTGTAGTCTCAGTCTCATTATTTTGGTAGGTATAGGAAAGTAATTCTTAACAATTAATATCTAAACGTAGTGGGATCCTCTCATGCCATGGTTGGTTGCTCTAATTATGAATTTAAAGTATACGTTAAAATCTGAGAATGAAATATCTGAGAATGAGATATATGAGAGATCACGGTGCTGGAAATTGACTTTAACCTTGAAAAATTGTCCATAAAATCTGCAAGTTGATTCTACATCAAAATTTTGTGCTGAAAAAGAATATGATCTCAAAAAAATCGTACAACGAGCTCTTCAAAAGATAATTGACTTTTTTTGATCAGTATTGATCTGATTGATTACCAGTGATTGATTTAGTAGATTTGTACGTCTGTGATGTCATAATAGTGTAATATAATATGAAAATTAACCTGGCAGAAAACGAATATGATATCCAAAGTATCATAACTACAGCCGATTATACGTTTCGGATGAGCCATTGATCAATATCGATCTGATTGATTGATTAATGATCGATTACACGATATGGAATATTAAAATGTTTAAAATGTTGATTAGATGTAAGATTATGACGCAGAAAACGAATATGATATCCAAAATATCATAACTGCAGCAGGCTACAAGTTACACATTAATTATTGATCAATGTCGATCTGATTGATGGTAATTGATTTGCCTTAGAATACGAATATATCCTCTGCACATAGGTTGGTATGTTTTAGAATGGTGAATATGATTATGTCGAAAACGAACATGGTGTTAAAATGTATGATAACTGCAGCAGAGTATAAGATACAGACTAGCTTCAGATTACTTCAGGTGTAGTCTTATCGGTTTCACACTTATGTAAGTATAGTATAACATGTGGAAACAGTGCTACCACGAACCGACAAAGCAGAACAATAGAACTGTTTCTGATGAGGACAGTATGACGCACGCACACAATGATGTTTGTCATGCCGTGTGAGTAGTTAAAAATGCGAACGCAAAAAGTGAGGATTAAAACGAGGATGCGAACATGGCGTTCCAAACATGTAAATATGAACATTTGAATTCGAACCGCGTTCCAATCATGTGAGTAGGAACCCCGTTCCGATTGGGATTTGAACTGAGTTCATGTTTCGAGGTTCGGTACAATCAATTCTGTACTGGGGTTGTAACAGCCTGTTCCGATTTTGAATTAAAGTGAGTGAATTAGAACAGGGATGCGAACATTTATTTCGGAACTTGAATAGATAGTTGTTTGTTTTGAGACTGCTTGCTCAAATGCGACAATTGTGGCCATTGTGACTATGATGACAATTTTATTTATTTTCATAATGCGTTTACAGATCAGAAATTATGTTATGAATGTTCTATTATTTGCTAATCAGAATCCCATTTACAGAATTTGTGAAATGAAAACAAGAGGTTTACAATGTAAGTGTAATTAACCATAAAAAATGAAAGAAGGTAAGTCACGTCCCTCGGGGGACTCCGTTAACTTCATGAAGTCCTCAGCCCATTCGAGGAATGTTGCGTTGTTTGTGAACTCATGTTCACATTCGTGTATAGGACACTTCTCTGGCAGTCCTTTTCTCCTTTGGAGTGCTGTCACTGTTAGTGTCTTCCAGAGTTCCACCTTGCATCCGCAGCACAAATTAACCTTTGTATCCAACGCTCCAGCCATAATTACTTGAGTTTCATTGTGGTAACAGAACAGTTGTTTCTGGGTACTCATCATGAAATAGATTCGTAATAGATTCTTAATGTCTACTCAAGTCACGAGGATTAGAACTTCCTTAATTGGAACAATGTCATCCTTATATATCCCTTTAGGGAAAATCGGAACCTCTCTGATTGGCTGTTGGGAATTCCTTTGTTCGAAAAGTATATAAGTCCTAGCTGTGTACCAATTCTCATCAACGTTTCTAATCCTCAAGTACCATATTATCAGCTATCTTATCTAGATTATTCTAATCACATTGAAAATGGAACGTATCACAGCACCTCCCGCTTCTCCTGTTGAAAGGACGGAATCGCCATGCGAACCCAGAGTGTTCGTAAGAGGACCTGTAACTCCTGATCCAATATCATCAGAAGATGAAAGTTTGGTACTACAGAGGAGTATCATCGAAACACCGGTGGAAGCTGTTATAACAGTCAAGACACGTAGTGGAAGTCAGGTTCAAAATGCTCCACGAAAAACAAACATGAAGCGGATATGTGTGCGATTAGAGCCTGAAGAACAGAATTTGACAACTGCGCTGGAGTTCAGCATAATGGATCCAGCCACGCCTCGCCGCTGCCCTGGTGCCCCCAAAAAGACAAGAGTATGCGTTCGAGTTGACCTGAAGAGACTGATTCCTTTCCCCAACATTGACAATATGTAATTTTTTATCTTTAATAACACTTACATAAATGAACAATCTTGTTTTTATAATTTCACAAATCGAATTTCTAATAGGATTTGAATGGGAACTGGGGATAGATATATTCATCTCTGAAATAGCTACCTATAAGTATTTCTAAGTTTAATATTTCGAAGATATATATTTCAAATCACTTGTTTGAGACTTTGAAACAGCACCGAACATACTAGAACAAATTTGAAATGAATATTAATGTGCAATTCAAATGATAGTCAAATTGGATGAAAGTTTGAATAGATTTACAGTGTTTTTGAATGCTTTTTTTCACCTTAGGATGATATCAGACATATTGCATACAATACATCATTAGCTAAAGAATGAAAAGACCTTTCTAATGATATAAGGTATGTACCCATTCGACGAAGAAATCCCTGTTGTATGCAAGTGTATGCAGGAAGAAAAACATTATGATTTCAATTTTTAAGATTCTCAACTAAATTCTACCTATCTTTCAAAGGGCTATAGCTGCTTCGGATGGTGTCATACATATTGCATACAATACATCATTGGAATCAGAATGAAAAGAGCTTTCGAATGATATAACATATGTATCTATTCAATGAAAAAATCCTTGTTGTATGCAACTGGAAAAATTCTAAGTTTTTCTCAAAAATAACTAAGTTTTCAAGTTTTTGAAATTTTCAAAGTTAAAGTTTGATCACTTGAAATGACCATAATGCATAAACTTCCACATGAACTTGACCTTGACCTTTGACTTGAACTTGACCTTTGACCTTCATACACTTCATACACGGCGAGGGGGGAGCCTCAAAATTTCTCGGGCGCTTCGCGCCCTCGAAATTTTTCGGATTATAGGGTAAATAAATTTTCGAGTGCGCCTCGCGCACTCGAAAATTTATTTACCCATGGGCTCCGGGTGCCATAGCTATTCTTTTTTGCATAACTAAAACCTAACCCTAACCTTAACCTTAACCCTAACCCTAACCTTAACCCTAACCTATTATTTGAATTTTGGCGCGAATTTAAAATTTCGAAATTTGGCGCGAAATTTAAAATTTCGATATTCCAGATTTTAATATATCCTCCAAGAGTTTTAAATCAATATTTTGGCGCGAAATTTAACTTTAGAAATTGATATGCTATTCAAATATCATAAAATATTGACTTCAAACATGTTACCATGTATATATTTACAAATTGAATAATTAATTTGTATGTAATAATGTTCAAACTCTCTGAATTCATTTGAATTAACTTGCTTGTGTTCATAATAGATACATATAGTAGATTTTTATATTATTTATAAGAGTCATATGCATAGCATTTGATTGCCATTCCATTCTAATGGTTAAAATGAGCCAGCTGATTATTATTTTGTTTAAAATTGTCAAGTTTGTTTTGCTGTACTAAATTGATGACATGATGTCATCAAGTCTTTGTTCATGGTTCCTTTGTTGAATTTATATATAAAGAACTTGTAGAGCTCCGTTCTTCACTCAGTTTTGAATTATTTGGTGTGCATACAAGACCTCGTTCTTCGCTTCTCCGTTTCGTCGATTTACAATTATATTTCTAAAGTGAGTTTCATCATTTAGTATATACTACCTTCTAAGTTTGGGAAGTAGGTACATTACTAACTTCTTATAACCAAATAGTTTAAAATACATGGTTGGCTTTGAGGATAGGAAACAACACAATATTATATTATTAATCACAAATCTTTACTTCGTTTTTTATTATAGCATATGAAATACACATAAATCAAGCGATCTTGATTGATGTAGTGTTTGAATTTAAATAAAAATCGCAAGATTTCGTTTCTAAATAGTAAAACACTTACACATTAATTTCATTTTCAATCAGCTGTTCTTCTAATTAAAATAGTTTTAATGAATCTCTACACTTTCGTTTTTTCGAAAAGTCAGTTTCGTTTCAATGTTTTTTTTCGATATTAAATAACATTTACTCAGCTGATTCCAAACTTGATGTTTCTATATCAAAAACACCTCTTAAAAATTGATTTAAGAGTTCGAATCTCGGTTTCTGTTTCATCTTAATATTTTTCTAATTGAGATTATTAAACTTTTTAATATTACTTTTTAAAGTTTGGAAAATAGATTCATAAATGAGTTCTAATCTACAGAGAGATAAGAATATAACAAACGATTATTTCCTTTGTAGAAATGGTTCGAACGTCAAGCATTTCCCGACAGAGACTTATTTTTCATTATTGCAGTACTTGCATTTTGCCCGTTCGCCACGCTAGCAAAAGCAGTCATAAGGGTTGCTCTTTTAAGGAGGATGGTACATACCTGTATTGCCTTACATGTAAGGCATATCTAAAGAGCACTGAGAAGGCGAACAGTGAGGAAGATAAGGCGTTTATTCAAGCCCATACTGCCTGCGCACTTGGTAATGGACGCAAAGGCATCAATCTGACCTCGACCGCAGAGAAGCGAAAGTTGGAAAGATTGTTTGCCAAGGAGGACAGGCCGGCGACAGGGGTTTTGAGCCAATGTGATGAGGTCGCGAAAACTTCTAAACCTCCAAAAAAGGCGCGATCCATCAGAGTAAAGTCGAGAAAATTCATTGATAGTGACACGTCACTATCTGATTATGAAGTGAGTACTGTTAAATGCTTATTTTAAATTAGGTTTTTAAATGAAACAATGATGAATGTCACCTACGATTCTAGTGCAAGTATGCATGTAGTAAACATATTTTTTAACATTTCAGAGTTCAGAACCTCCAACGAAGAGTGCCAAGGTACTTTTAAAGAAATTGCCTACAGCAAGAGATGTAAGTATTTTACAGTTAAAATGTTTATGATTTTAAATATGTTTTACTACCAAAGTCTTTCTTTCAGCATTTCAACAGTCTGCCACCTGTTCCGAAATTGACTATGGTGGAGAAAAAAGTAAATCCACATCCCGTAAGTATTATTTACAAGGTCTATACGTATATAACTAGAAATTTTAAAACATTGTTAACTTTTCAGCTGTTCCAAAGTCTGCCCCCTATTCCCAAGTTGAGAACGGTGGAAAATAATGGATGTCAGAGACCTGTAAGTATGATTGTTGCAGTCTACACTCACACAAATCTATCATGTCTTAATAATCACTCTCTAATCATTTTGTCTTTATTCCTATTGCAGGCAATTCGATCTTTATCACTGAAAAGACTCGAGATCGCAGTGTCCTCTCAACGCCACCTACCTCAACATCCATGGAGGACAATGAGGAAAAGCCCTACACCATCCGCGAGTCCTCATCAGATGAGTCCTCTTCGGATGAGTCCTCTTCGTCAGCGACATCATCGCCAACTTCTTCTGATGATGACAGTGATGGTAGAATTGCTAAGGTAAGTACAATATAAGGAATGAATATGAAAGCAGATAATTGAAATGTAAAAGATTGTAACAGTTAAATTTTGATTTTAGAATAGTTCATACAACGTTGCGGTGGAAGATGGATCTGATCATGAGATCGTCATGACTCCTAAGGTAAGATAGCTTTCAAAAACTAGAAAACATGTTTACATTATTTAAATATTATTATATTGCTAATTCTACAAACATTATTAACTTCTTTCCCATATAATGATGCATGGATAATACAAATATTTTCTATTCTCATTACAGGATGCAGCGGTCTACGCATCACAGGAGGAAGAATCCTTCTCCAACATTCGATCGTCTCCAACCTGCAGCGTCCGCTTCCCCTTCACTCCTATACTGGAGTATAGGGGTGCATCACCACCGCCTACAACACAACCACCTACCCCAGGGACTGCTCCTACGACTTCCAACGATCCTACTCCTCCTACTACACCATCACCTACGACTTCCCATGATCCTGCTCCCCCTACGATCTCCAACACTACTATCAACGCTCCTGCTTCCATCATGCTGCAAACCAAGGAGTACAATGTTGATCTAGATGAAACCAATGACAATAGTGAGTTGAGGCGCTGTGAGGAGCGACTGCGACTTGCTGAGGAAAGAGAAGCAAAGTTAAGGACTGAAAATCGTGATCTAATTCAATCTGTGCGAAATCTAACGCAGTCAAACTTGCATATGGCATCACTCCTTTCAAGAGGCAACAAGCCTTTTGAAAAAGAGACTTTAATGCATATTGAGTATACAAATTCAAACATTGAAAAGGTGAGGCTGACTCACATGGAAGACAGGGGTGCTTGCTCTGCACAGTGTCAGCACATCAAGATGTGCCACAGTGGCATTGTAAAATGCATAAAAATGTTATGTACATTACTTTTTTCTTTTGGAAAATGAAAATTGTTGTAAATCCTGAATTTTTTCCTTTATATCATCGATCGGTAATACTACATCTATCTCAAAAGTGAAGAGATCGGAACAAATTCTATTGGGTGGTAATAGCTCTGACGTCATAGAATGATGAAAATATATAAGTACTATCAAAAATTATAATCCTTATCATTTACTATTAAGAATGGTTGTCTGTTCCAAGTGTGGAAAATTTTTTACTCTTTATGGCAATTTGCAACGTCATGAAAAATTTTGTAAGTTAGGGATAACATATAAGTGTAGCAAGTGCCCATATCAAACGAATAGGAAGGATAATCTAAAGCGACACAATCTAGTTTGCAATTTAAGTTCAAATTCTGAAAATATGTCAGTTGTTAATCAAGTAGAATCACAAAATAATCACATATCCAGATCTAGTATTGTTGAACCAACGTCTAGACATACGTCAACCAGCGCTTCAAATAATACCTTTATGCAATGTTGCTCCCGTTGTGGCAAAAATTATAATTCTGTTAGCAAATTTCGTCAGCATATGAATGTACATAAAACAAAAAGTGAGATGAATATTCATAATAATCATGGAACTCTAAATCTCAGTGAAAGCGCACTTAATGGCCACGCTCGTGTATATGACATCACACCATCAACACATACAATCGACATTAATTCTTTTTTATTGAGTATGCGACCTCTTTTAGGGGACTTAGTGTCAAACCTTCTCGAACAATTTCAACTACGTGGCCGTCTAATTGCACAAATTCGTTATGTGCGATCAAATCCTCAAGAAGATGAAACGTTTCTCGCACACTTTACATCATCATCTACAAACTATATTTATGACTATGATACCTGGTTCCAAGATAATTTGAATAGTCTTTCAAGCCATATTGAAGCATTTGCAAATAAGGGTAGCAACTGGGTTATAGATGAAATACTTAATATTGAATTCAATGTTATTACCAGTCCACTACTATCCGGTGGACAAACATTTACTCTACCAAAGGGCTTGAAAGATTCTAAGGCTGTAATCAATGTACACTCAAATGCAAATGACTGCTTCAAGTATTCAGTTTTATCAATACTACATTATGATGAAGTACTTCACTCGAGAAATGAGATGAAATCATATAGCAAGTGGACATCTGATCTGAATATGGATGGCATTGCCACACCAGTATCAATAAATGATATTTCTAGGTTTGAGAAAAATGATGACATCAAAATTAACATTCACTTTTATGAAAAAGGACTCAAAGGTGTTCGTTATAGTAGCAACTTTATTGGTAAACGAACTGTCAATATACTGTTAATTGTTAACAATGAACGCGCACATTATTGTGGAATCAGAAAGATATCGAGACTATATAGGAAAATTAATAAAAGATTTAAACATTACTGTGATCGATGCACCCAATCGTTTACATATAAGACAACTCTAGACCGACATTATCAATTTTGTGTTCGAGGAAAAGCGCAAATAGAAAAAATGCCTTAACAACTAGAGGTAAGTACAAGTAGCATGGAATATCATCTAAGTCCACCTTTAGTAATTTATGCAGATATAGAGTGCTACATCGATAATAAAGTGCATAAACCTGCAGCATTTGGAGTTTATCATGTTCGGCACAACGCTCTCCAATCAAAATTTGATAACGAAGATTATGTCTTTAAAGGAGAAAATTGTATTATGAACTTCTTAAATCACCTAGAAAATGTAGCACAAAATTTGTATGACAATCAGCGTGCAATAAGTAGACAACCGATGTCTCTATCCCATGATGAAGAAGAAAAACACAAAAGCGCACAGAGTTGCAGTAAATGTAAATCTAAGTTCAGTGATGATTGTATCAAAGTGAGAGATCATGATCACATAACAGGAAAATATAGACAAACATTATGTAGCAAATGCAACCTTCGATTGAAACTGAATAGGCGGGAACTGCCCATATTTTTCCACAACTTCAAGAATTATGACAGTCACATCGTTTGCTACAAAGCAATTGGAAAGAAGAAACCATGGAAATTAGAAGTGGTGGCAGCCACAGCTGAAAAATACATAACTTTATCCGCTAGTGTACCTGTGAACGAGTACAACGGAAAAACAATATATTTTAAATCAAAGTTCTTGGATTCTTTTCAATTTTTAAGTGCATCACTAAGTGAATTAGCAAAAGGATTACAAGTGTATAAGCATGTAGAAAAATTAAGAAACGAATTTCCACTGATTAATGATGACATCCTATATCAAAAGGGAGTGTTTCCCTACTCTTATTTCAAAAGTCTAAATACATTGTTGGAAAATAGTCTACCAGCACAATGTGAATTCTATAATGATCTCACACGAGAGCATTGGTCAGACAAAGAATATGAACACGCTTGTAATGCGTGGATCGCTTTCAGTTGCTCCAATTTTGGTGATTACATGCTTGCATATCTCAAATTAGATGTGTTATTGCTGGCAGATATTTTTGAAGTCTTTAGATCATTGAGTCAAAATGAAGATGTGGTGGATCCTGTGCATTTTGTCAGCCTTCCACACCTTAGTTTTACTTCAGCTTTGAGTTTTGCTTCATCTGATCCTCCACACTACATAGAAGATGAAAACATGTACAATCTATTTGAAAGAGGAATAAGGGGAGGTATGACATTTACAAATATTCACCGAGCGCGTGCACGCATTACGGAATTACAAAATAATACAAATGAAAGCCGTCACTTATCCTACATAGATGTCAACAACCTTTACGGCTCGTCACTCAGCAAGAGTCTACCACATTCAAATTTCAAATGGTTGAATGAAGATGAAATAGGCTACTTTTCAAAAGAAGTTAATATTCAAGCCATAGATGATGATAGTGAAATCGGATATATTTTTGATTTACATTTGGAATATCCTGCAAGCATACATGATGACACTGCCGATTTTCCATTGGCACCAGAAATGCAGATGATAGAACAAAAAATGTTTTCAAGTTATATGAAAGACTTGTATAAAAAAGTAAGACGAAATACTAACTTTTCTTCAACTAAGAAACTATTGCTACACCAATTTGATAGGGAAAATTATGTTGTACACTATTCAATATTAAAATTTTATTTATTTATGGGTATGAAAGTTAAAAAAGTTCATAGCGGTGTAAAGCTCACTCAAAAGCCCTGGTTAAGAACGTTCATCGACATGAATTCCCAAAAGGTAGCTCAGTCAAGAACTGATTTTGAAAAGTCATTTTACAAGTTGCAGAATAACTCTTTATATGGCAAGACAATGGAATATGTAAGACGAAGGAGAAAATTCAAATTAGTTAATAGTGTTGAGCAATGTCAAAAATTATCAAATCATCCACTCTATGTTCAGCATAAGATCTTCGATGAAGATCTAGTTGGCATGGAAATGTACAAGCCTTCAATAATGTTGAATAAATTAATTTATGTTGGTCAAGCAGTTCTTGATTATAGCAAGTTGGAAATGTATCAACTATTTTACAATGATTTAAAAAGATGTCCACTGATAAATGGAACGCGACTTTGCGGCGGTGACACTGACAGTTTTTTCCTGTTTATTCCTATTTATTTTTTCCTATTTATTACTGACCTGTTTCTGTTTATACACCTCACCTTCTGTCCGTCTGGAGGACATACTTCTATACTTTGGTGAAAAATTTGACTCTTCAAACTATGATGTACATCACCGACTATACTCAACTACAAACAGAGCTAGGTTGGGCTGTTTTAAGGATGAGTGTGCGGGAAAGTTGCTTGAGGAAATGATCTTATAAAAACCGAAAATGTATTCAATGAAATATCTAGATTCATCTTGTCACAGGATCAAACGTGCAAAAGGAGTGCAGAGAGCTGCAGTTGAAAAACTACAACATAATGATTATAGGACCGTGTACTACAGTGAAATGGATACAAGTGAAGAAATGACAGTAATTAACTCAAAAAACCACTTAGTTACTACAAAATCATTCAGGAAGCGAGGACTTTCACTCTGGGAGGATAAGCGCTGTTGGTTAAATAAAAATTTGTCCCTACCATATGGACACTATAGCTTGGGACTTCCCCCACCTTCAAAAAGAAGGAGAATCCTTCCTGCTATAGGTGATGTAGAATAAGTCTAAATAGATTCAACAAGGTAATTTACAAGTAAACTAACCAATCGTCACATCTTCCTGCTTAGTTATGCTTACTAATATATAGGTAGTCTAAACACAAAATGAAATTTCTACATTTTTCCGATGTGTAGAAATTATTACTAAAACATAGGTAGTCCTACTATGAATTGAAGACGTAGCACTCAACATCATTCCGTTATGTTTAGATGTAAAATAGCAAGCTTTATGCAAACAAATAAATTTAGGTTTATATTTGAAAACATGCCTCATTACATTAGAACATGGAAATTAAATGACTCACAAAGCATTCACATAACAAATTCTAAGAAAGTAGTCTTTCGTCACTCAAGAACAAATAGTGGTGGAAAACATCGTGGCGTTTGCATTAGCCTTGACGCATTATATTCACTGAAAGACTTCGCTGATCTGATTGACAACCATAAGACACGGATGAAGATTCCGCTCGATCAAAAGGTATGGATAAAGTGTGACTCTACCGTCAAGCTATACGTCTGTTCACCAAAGAGAGAAGATATTGACTATCGATTTTTCCGTTTCAGTGACGTCACATGGAGAAACTTTACAAAAGAGATACTACCACATAAGATTTCATTCATTAAGGATGGAGGACATCAAGCGGATGGAAGTCGTGAATCGCATGTTAACTACAAAAGTAAACTCAAAACTCAATATTCAAGAGATCGAGCACAACATTCCCAATCGAAAGCAATGGTTATTAATAAAACACAAGATGAAGCCGACAACGAATCTACATCTGGGAAGACCCTCAATGTTAACATGGAGGATACAGAGGAAGGATAAATATGTGACTATCCTATTCTTTCCAAATGGAACAATTCAGTGTGTTGGTGGCTTCACTGATGGTGATCTACCATATCTACATTCTACGTTGGAAAATTTACTTAGAGACTCATTATCTGAATAGGAAGTGAAGACAATGACTGTGCTATGTGAATTGAACTATCATTATGACTTTCGTAAAGTCACATCATCAAATAATCTCACTTATGAAGTGGAACTATTTCCAGCAGCACAGATGACTAACTGGCACCCATATCATGTTCATGTATTCCATAATGGAAAGATTGTGATAACCGGCATTAAAGACATAAATGATGTTCCTCCCATCCTATGTGATTTGAGAAAAATATTTGTGAAATCTACATTGTAGCTATGTAAATATTTAGAAAAGAACTACGTTTGTAAATACATATTGAAATGTAAACATGTTTTGCTTTCCCTCTAAACCCAACGATTTGGAACATAAAACAAAGATATTTACATATAAAATAAAACTTTATTACAAAACAGTTTCAATATACTTTGTAAGAATTACATCATTTTTATAGCAGTCTTTCGAAAAAAGTAGTAAAACACTTTTGCAGTTATTTTTCAATGGTCTCTCGTTGACGAAATATAGCACATAACCGCCGCACATGAGAGATACATTGCTTTGGAGTGGAAACGATGTAACTTTCTTAATCGTCCAGGAGAACCTATTCATCCATAGTGCAATGTCATGTAAGCGAGGTAGATTAAGAGAGTCAAAATATTCAGCCACTTTATAGCGATTGATGTACACTGCAACCCAATGTTTACCAGGAAGATTGTTGCTGTCCGTATTGATGATAAGCGAACAAGGATAGAAAGGAATTGAATTAGGTAAATTATCTCTAGAAAAGACATCAAGAAATATTGACTTGGAGTAGGGATGAGCATTTCCCATTTTCCTCAAGATTTGTATGTTGCTTAAGTTACTCATCTCTGATAGCTGACAGTTACGTCTCGCATTCTCGTTATTTCAACTTTGCTATCATAGATAGCATAAATGAGGCAAGTAATTGTTTTCTTCAAAGGTGACTCAAATGACACCTCTAGTCGTAGATTTCAAGGCTTTGTAACTCCTACGCTTTCACCGCCTAGATCTGCATCTGCTGTGGAATTGTATATAATGAAGAAGTAACTATTTTTATACATATCCATTGTAATTCCATTTGAATCATCTGTGTTAAACATGCTCAGTGCAGTGAAAGTAGAACCATATTCACGTGCAAATTTACCCTCTTTAAAATTAGGCTCATAAGCTTTGCAAGCAACATATTTTCCATCCTGATAGAGTGCTAGTTTACTAACGTTAAAGTGTTGGAAATTAAATGGATTCTTTTCAAAAGCACCAATAAATGACTCATTTTCCACAAATGTGATATACACCACCTTCGGCATCGCAGTGGGAAAAAGATTTGGGTAGGCATGAGAGGATGATCCCGCACCAATTGTGAAGTTTGTCAACACACTGTGATTAACTGGATATATTGCATTGCTTTTCCTCAATCCTGTCGCATGCTCGTTGATGACAGACGGGTTCATTGTTACTCACCTTACATTGAGCACGGCACTACTTATGTTGATTTGATAGTTTGCAGCTCCAAAAGCCATTAACGCGAACTCAGGATTTGCACGAATAAATTTTATTTGCATTTTAACCTGTGATAGTAGATATCTAGATTGACGAAGGAAATCAAGATAGACAGGTCCTTTCAAGTATAATTCCTTTGAATCTGCTGTCAATTCCATTCGTTTTCTTAAACCTCCATTTGAAACCTCATCAAATTTCCCTTTCTGATCATCATACCAGCGGGCAACTTGCAAGTGTGACTGTTTAGCTTGCTTCTGAAATTGCGTCATTGTATTTATGTATGCTCCATAGGGATATGCTCGATCCCCTCCTTCAATCTGTTTGTCATTCAATATTAAATACACATCTGAGAATAGACTGGCAATAGGAAGATTTGTCAATCCCACTTTATCCTTCGTTGAATCAATATTGATACCATCAGTCTTCTTAATTTGTATACACAATTCTAAATCAATGGATTGACAGTCAATATAATCTTGTGGATTAGCAGGTATATCAAACTGAATAGGCTGTTGGTTACCATCGATATTTGTTGTGGGGACTATATCAACAATAGTTGAGGAAATAATGTCAGTTTGATGAGGGGGTGAATCAAAGAAACACAAAGCCGAATTGATACTCTGCATCGTATTAGCTTTACAAATATGTTGTCTTCCTTCGTTTTGACTTGTTTCCAGTCGCTGTGGAATTTCGTTTGCGCTTTCTTGCTTTCACACGACGTCTTGATTTAGAACGTGCTGCTCTGGTGGGCTTTTTACTTCTCCTACGCCTTTGCTTAGTAACTCGGCCTGATCCAACTTGTCTTGACTTCCTACGTTTCTTCCGAACTGTACGCCTCGTCTTTGTTAAATCATCTAATGCGTCTATGGCAGATTGCTGTGCACGCAATTTCATGGATTCACCGATATTCTCCCCTTGAAGTGCATCAGCTGCAACATTTGCACCAAAGTCTAAAGCTCTGTTTCCAACCCGTTTCATGAATGGTACGCCATACTTTTTGAGTGTTGGGAGAACCATACGTCTTAGTGCACCGAATATGCCTCCTCCAACTTGTCGTCTACCTCCAGCAAACACGGGATAGCCGCTCTGATAGGATGGACCACTGTAAATGCCTGACATTATGTACTGTAGATAATTATAGATCCCACAATAGCGTAAAGCCTTAATCTCGTGTCCTGATGTGTAGTGTTAAAACAGTAACACCACCACAGAATGGTACTACTTCACCTGTATCATCATGAATTGATATGTCAATTCTATTGATGACATTTCTGCTCATTGGTACATACATCGTGTTAATAAATTCTCGATTGATTAGTTGCTTCCTTACGGATGAGAGAGGAAATGTGCGCAGAAGTGGGGCCTCAATTTCGCCAACCCTTGTATATTCAATAATGTTACAATAGACGTATAAGTTACTTATATCACGCTCTAGTGATGGGGCTGTATCGCCTATTGATGTGCCTTCATAAATAGTTGATTTTGAGAATCCCAATGTGGACGTTAACACGCTATCCAGCTTGATAAGAGAGTTCTTCCCTACCTTTAGAATCATGCGTTTCTTATGTGGATCATAAGAAAAGTGATATTCATCTGCATCAAGGTAATCTACACCAAACTCATTTAACTTTGTGCACAATTCAGATGGCGTTTTCAAGCTTTCAATGTTCAAATTAACTCTTTTTACAAGTTCACTTGAAGTAGACAATTCATCACCCAATATGTCTTCGCTGTATACGTGGATATCCCATGAAGCATTTGTTGATGCTTTGAGTTTAGAAGAGGACAATTGAACCTTGAATGTATCATTTAACTCTGTCAACCAAGGTGCGCTTTCAAGGCCCTTAAACATCCCAATCATTTCAGATCCGAATTCAATAACAGCGGACTCAGACTTTTCCAATGGTGTCTTTTTAGTACAAACAATAAATTCTGCGTCCGTTTCAACAGTAAATAAAGTTACTTTCTCTTTCTTATATTCACAAGTCATTAACGTTTCTGGCACTGATCCTTGAAACTTTCTTGCAAAGTCTTCAACACTTCTAATGACCTCAAATTTATTTTTTACTCGGATGCTCCTTTTTTGTAATGCATACAATGGCACAATTCTACATTGAAAATCAGTGACTTTCCTCTCCGAATTCCACCCACGTCCATTATACCAATACCTTGATGAGAAAGTTGTTCTGGAATACCCAAAAGTATGACTCAAATCCTTACCTAATACAAGAAGAACATGCTTCCCTTCCTTCATCAATTTTGTTGACCCCTTTATGACTGGTTTGTAGAATTTATTCAAAGTCAGCTTGAAGAGATCATTTATTCGTTCAAACATTCTATCGATTTCCTTTTCTGTATCTTGCAAGCTCATTGTGGGAACCTTAGAATCAAAAGTTGACGTTGCAAATGCCTTTTGAATTTTAATCATGTTTTGGACAGATGGTAAAGATGTTGAAAAAGGATGTAAAGTTAGATGATGAAAAGCCCATGTACCATGTAGACTATTTTGAAATATGCGAAAGCAATCATCCTTCTCTCGCACTTCTTTATGTAATTCAAAATAGTTGTTCTTTAGCAAACTGATATCGTTGTAATAAGTAATTTCAGTTAGAGCAACTTCATGGGGTCCATGCAGAGTAATTGGATTAGCGAATTCAACAAAGTAGAGAGATGGTTTGTTACTTGGGAATATCTTGGGGTTGCTATTGCTTGGAAGAATGATGTTGAAGTTAGTAGACATGTTGACCTCATATATGTAAGAAGTCACATGCTATATTAGCTTAAAAGTTACGAGTGTCTCCCACCTCCACATTTTGTAGATCCTGGTGTGTTATCCAGCTATTGAATGAATCAGGATATCCTTTCCATTTAACTAGATATTTCCTTTGATTGCCATGACCTTTCCTCCTAATTATTTTGTCAATCATATACACCTCTTCACTTCTGTCTACTACTTGCAATTCATAAGAGTAAAATTTTCCTTCAACTGGATTGCCATGGTAATCTATTTATTTATACATGGTGGGTCTAAATTTTGTATTTACTTCATCTACAAAAAAATCTTCTTCAGTCCAATTAGGTAGATACCCCTTCTCAAATGTAGACTTAACCTTTGAAATCCGAACTCTATCACCAACATTAATTTTCTTTTCATTGGAAATGTTTTTCGCTTTCTTATCATACAATCGAAGCCATACATCCATCGCATTATCTGGGGTAACATCAACAGATTTCATCTTAATGATTCGATGGTAGCTTTCATTGTAATTCTAAACAAATTTCTGCAGCTCACCTATCCAAACATGTGTATTTTTTGCAGTGAAATAGCGCCATATTTTTGTCTTCAGTGTGCGATTGAACCTCTCAACCATGGCAGCTTTATAAGCACTTTTGACACTAAACAATTCCACATTATGACTTTTAAGGAGACTTCGAACATGAGAGTTTTCGAATTCCTTCCCTTGATCGGTCTGTATTCTTTGCGGAACACGCCCCTCATCGAAAATGCTCTGAAAAGCCGCTTCAACTTCTGGTCCTCGTTTAGATTTCAGCGCACGTGCCCAAGCATAGCGAGATAAAATATCTATTACGGTTAAGATGTATTTATAGCCATCATTGTACTGTGATATCTGTTGCATGTCAGCCAAGTCCGCTTGCCATTGACTATCTATATTGTTAACAACATATTTTCTCGTTGGAAACCGCTTTCTCGCATTTTTGTGAAGAGTGTAAGTCGGTTGACTCCTTAACCACTTCTTGACTTTCTCTATTCCCACACCTGCTCCACGAGCTAGAACCTCCGGACGACTGAAACTTGCGGGGTGATTTAAGTCGTAATAAATCTTTCTGAGTTTCACTGCTGTACTCATCGTCTTTGTTCTGATTTGCACGCGTATTACTCCCACAGCAACTGCTAACACAATTGATATCAACCTCTATGCCCTCTTCTGCTTTACCTTCGAGCGCAGATTTCAAACAGCAGCAAAACTTTTGTAGCGACATGATATGAGAGAAGCAAAGCTTAATTTATATTTGCTTAATATTTACTATAATCCTTTCCAACGCGCATTGAGCGCCTAGTAGCTCTTTTTGGTTGAAGATCATCGGGATCATGAAGCTCTCGCTTGACCGCCATCGTGGGTGTTTTACTTTTTGTTTCATCTTGTAAGTGACCCTTGTCCATCTCATTCACAGTCGGTCCTCCAATAATATTATGTGGTACATTTTGATCAGATAAAATTTTCTGAAAATATGACCACCCTTGTGGTGCACCTAGTTTTCGCCTTACATCTCTGACAGCATATTGCAGAAGGTCATCTATGTGACTATTTCTAATAACATCACCAGTTGTTTCATCTATTATCTCCCCTCTCTCATTGAACTTCACATGTGGATCAATGAAGTCAAATAATCGCTCAGCGCGCACACGATATGGTCGAGGTGTTGACAAGGTTATAAATCGCCGCAACTTATCACGAATCTGTCGCCTCTCATCAATGTTTTCAGCTGCTAACTGCATTCGTCGATAGGGATCCTTAATCTTCTGAATTTCCATATCCTTTTGTGTTAGTTCCTTAAGTTGATTCGTAATAGGTTGATCTATATTTTTGACTTCTTGTGCACTTTGTAATGTAGTCAATTGTATATCCTCCTCTTGAGGAATGACTACCATCTTTGAATACGACATGTTTGTAATAATAATAAGGCAACAAAGTACATTACTTAAAACTAGCTGTGAACCGAGAAAACTGTCATTGGTTCAGCGGAATTAGGTATGATATTAGTTCGAAATCGAAGTCGTTCCGGACATTCCTGGGTTAGATCAATAAATAGATAGCCATGTGGTTTCTTAGTTACATCTTCATATATTTTTGAAAGAACTTTAGGTTGTTGAGGTAATATCTGTCTACTGAGATGATGTATCTGACTGCTGTCCCTTGGATTTTTAAATATTGCCAAATAATGTGTATTCAAACTCCTAGTTCTTTGCTCTTTCCCTCCATCAAAAATGTTTTGGGTGATATAGATTATGAAGGCTTCCCTATGATGTGCTGTCTGAATAAACATTTCAGTTACATCTTTCGATGATTTGCTTTCACGCAATAGATCATCTAGCACAATTAAGTCACCTGCTTTGATGTCTTCAGTTGTCGGTAACCCTTGCTTCACATCATAACCTTTCTGGCGAAGTGCAGAATGTAGTTGTGGTTGAAATATGCCATAACACCATTTAACTCTTTTAATTTCTTTATCAAACATCTCATTTCTAAATTGTAGTAATTGAGTTACAAAAGTAGTTTCACCGGACTGACTTGGTCCGGCCACACACATTGTGCGATCAGTGAATAGGCGAGAATCTGTCATCCTGAAATTTCAAAAGCTTTAAAGACCAACACCCACCAGTTTGCTTAGAATAAAACAAGTCATGTTCCATAACAACTTTACTTACATTTAGAAACTTTCATTTCACATTCGCAGCATTTGTGTTTCCTCATCAATGTCAGCATTAAAATAACTTCTCGCGTCAATTTGAGCATCTTGGCGTTTCAATTTCAACTTAACACTCCCTTCCTTGGATTTCCGTCCCCGCTTTTTGCTTTCTTCAACATCCTTCCCATCTTTTGAAGTAGGTTTATCGATAGTGATTAGACACTTATCAATCGGCATTGGCTCATAAACCAACTGTAGAACTTTCATTTGTAACGATGCCACTTTTCCGGTTGAGCCGTGAGCACCAATGTATAGTCCGTTAACGTGTATTAAACCTATGTATCGTCCGCGCTTCAGATCATCACACTCCATTGTATTTCCAAGTAGATCGAATGCTTGAAAGTGATCGGACAATTTCAAGAATAGCGTATCGAACTCGGGTAAATCCTTATAGCCACTTCCTTCCTCTAACGCCTTCCTCCAATGTGTAGGAGCACTTTCAGGCAACACAACGCATTCCTTCGCCAAAGAGTCGATGGTTTTGAGTATCATCTGCTGCCATTTCGGAAAGGTCACTCGCATTTGTCTCATGTTGCTGTATCCAGATGAAGACATACCATTACTGTGGAAAAATGGAACTTGAAGGTAGAAACCATCGTCACCATAGCTCAACGTTTGGAAGTAAAAGGTATTTCCAATCCCTTGAACCTTCCTTCTCGGTCGGAATTTAAAGAGATCACGTTCAAATGAGTCGCTCTCCTCTCTAACTATAAACATTTTTTGAGACATAATTCAATGTTGTACTTATTCGGAGCTTTTCAACCGTCAGCGATGAATGATAGCTTGAAAGTGATTAAAGAGTACAAGCGCGTCTCTCTTATATACATATTCACATGAGTCATCAATCAATGATGACGTGTCAATCCATGATTCGTCGTCTATAGCAACACTGCGGCACCTGCTACAACTTTCCCTAGTGGACTGTTGAGTACATTGTAAATGCTGTTTCCAATATCATTCAACATATTCAAAAACCCACCACCTCCACGCTGAACTAAGTTCCGCCTTTTCATATCACTGCTTCTTGGATTTGAAAATTTTCTAATGCTGTTTAGAGAATCAGTACTCAATAAAGGCTTGTATATTGGGAGGCATTTGTGTATTGCAAACGCCAAATCACGGATAAAATCATCACTTGAGTTTTGAATTAATTTGCACTTAACTTTATTGTTTCGCATGCTGTTTAACTTTCGCAACGCCTTCTTAAACTGACTTGAAGGTCTAAAAGAACCATTCTTCCGAGAAAAAGATGCCTTTCGTTTTGCAGTCATTTTTAGTGCGTTAAAAGCAAAGCATTTATGAAAATATACATTTTTGCCTAGTTCCATGCAACAAAGTCAAACGGTAACAGATGGTAGGTCGTAGTCATCAACATCACTCAAAGTCTGAGTCGTTGCAGTTATAAGCTGTTCTACATTACACATTAAATCCTTTGATAGAGGACAGCATGAACAGCATGGTTTTGAAGCGAAGACTTTTAAAAGATTAGCATAGTATGCTCTAAACTGGATTATGTCCCGGTCATCTTGCACTGCCACATTGACGCTCATCGACGGGGGTCCGGTAAACATGTCCACCTTGAATTTACCACCATTTTCGTCATAGTGACTAAATACGATTATATCATGCAAACAAGTCTTCAATTTCCGTATTCTCATTTCACAATAGCAACGGGAGCTCTGTGGAATAGCTTCCGTCAAACTCAGAGGCTTGAACACTTCATCGAGCCAAAATCGTAGTACTCGCGTAAGGGCATTGGTCAATGTCCTCATTAAGAGTTTCTGAAGTTCAATATCATCTTCACAATGATAGAATGTGACAATATCCTCCATCAGATCTATGAGATCAGCTTTGTAACCAATAACATCATTTGCAGAGTAGAAAATCTTGCTAGTAAACAGATTGTCTTTGTGAATAATTGAAACAGGAATGATCGTGGTAAATGGCATGTTTATTAATGTCTACAATCCTCAACACATATAGTTGTAATAGAAGTGTGATAACCTTATATACAAAAGCTGCACAATAGCAACCAATCACAGACACGCATGATGACTCATTATGAACGATATACAGTGACTGTTCCTCTGAAGATGCAGTGCGCGGTTCCTTTCATATTCTTCAAGCAACGGAGGGAAAACCACGATTGACCGGTGTAGTCGTATTTAATTCAGCGACAAGTTTCGACCGGTGCTTCGGTCCTGTTCACGCAAAATGGCACATCAAATGTGCCAGTTTGCGTGAACAGGACCGAAGCACCGGTCGAAACTTGTCGCTGAATTAAATACGACTACACCGGTCAATCGTGGTTTTCCCTCCGTTGCTTGAAGAACAGTGACTGTTGAAATTATTTCTTCATCACAAAGGGGACAAAATGTAGTTTCCAAGGGTATATAACATGTAGAACACATGACAAAATGAGAACATGGTAACAAGAGAAGGGATTTTTCCCGTTCAAAACACCTAATGCAGTTCCGTTCACATAATAGTTTAAACGTCTCTGTTTCTAATTTCTTTCTGAAGTCACTTTCATCGATAGAACATTTCGATAAATCAATTGAAGGTTTCACTTTTTTTATCTCCGTTTCAGAAAGTTCCAATTTCATCCTCCTAATTTCACTGTCTTTATAATGTAGCATTGAGAAATCTTCTATCCAACTACGATCCAAATTAGCATTCATGGTATGCTCATCCAGATCCATTAGTCGTTCAACTAAATCGCCAGCATTGATATTTTCATTTAGATTTGTAACAGTTTCTATAGCCTTTAGCGAATAACCAAGATCTCTTGCAACAATCCATGAAATTGGGAAACTAACCATGAAGCAACTTCCACGTATTTATAACTTAACCTAGTTATGAAAATAAATAAAATTGTCATCATAGTCACAATGGCCACAATTGTCGCATTTGAGCAAGCAGTCTCAAAACAAACAACTATCTATTCAAGTTCCGAAATAAATGTTCGCATCCCTGTTCTAATTCACTCACTTTAATTCAAAATCGGAACAGGCTGTTACAACCCCAGTACAGAATTGATTGTACCGAACCTCGAAACATGAACTCAGTTCAAATCCCAATCGGAACGGGGTTCCTACTCACATGATTGGAACGCGGTTCGAATTCAAATGTTCATATTTACATGTTTGGAACGCCATGTTCGCATCCTCGTTTTAATCCTCACTTTTTGCGTTCGCATTTTTAACTACTCGTGTGACTAATCGATGATCATTCGATTATTCTATTCGATAGCCGCTGTCGTATCGAAGCCAGTCTGATCGAAGCATTAGTTTTTCTCATTCTTCATTCGTTTGACGTTATGGCTCATGCTCATCATGCATCAACTCACAAGGAATGTTTGCAAAAGGTCTGCTTGATATGTTTCAATAAATGTGGCAAGGACAATCGATGTATCACAGACAGGCAATACAATTTGATTTCCGAGTTTGTTTTCCATGGATTTGATCGCGATGACTGGAGACTACCAACGGTTATATGTGGAACATGTCGATTGGTTTTGGGTGAGTACGCCAATGGCAAATTTACTCGTAAATTGAGTGTATATGATCATAGTGAGGTTGGTCGGCATCAATATCATGCCAGGTCAAGATATACAAATTGTGACTGTCTTGTTTGTACTATTTCCAAAACTAATACATCCGTCAGTTCTAAGAATTCCAGGTTAACTAATATCAAACCCAATCCAGGAAGACCATCAACACAAGAGAAAAGTAGTAGCTCCAGACCAACCAGCTTGTGCTTATCAGACATAGGTATGGGAAAACCACACAACTGCTCTCGTTCCGGAGCTCTGACGAATGTTAAGCAATTACTGAATTCGGCGGAAAAGAATAAGAAATTGCCAGAACAAGTTGTGCACTCTTACATTCAAGAGTCTCATGATGATGACTTCTTGATGACATCGCCTAAGGGCGGCCGTCCCTTGAAGCTTTCCCGTGGAATTACGGACGATTTCAATGCTCGGGTATCGTGTCAGAATATTACCAATATTCAATCTGAAATGAATTTGAACAACCGTCAATCTTTGAAATTGCGCCGTGAGCTGAGAAGAGCATCAACCAAGAACCGAATTTGGAAGCCCACTTGTATGCTACCGATCATTGTTTTGATGACTTCTTCACGTTAAAAATGATTGATTTCTGTGTCATGGAACAAGATGTTGTAAAAGGCGTAGAGCTTACTCCTGCTGTTGTCTGCAAAGATGTACGACAGTTAATTGATTTCATACTTGAAAGGAGAGGCATAGATCGTGGTGACTACTAAATCAAAATTTACATTGACGGTGGAGGCTCTTTCCTCAAAATTTGTTTTTCAGTTTCTGATAAAAACTACAATGGGCGATATAAAGACACAGGAGTGAAGCATATTTTTCTAGTCGTTTTATCTGAAGATGTACAAGAGAATTATCCAAACATTTTAAAACTATGGGTATCAGCAAATTTGAACGATCTGGATTTTAGCAATGAGAAATTGATATTTTCATGTGATCTCAAACTTGCGAATTGTTTGCTTGGACTGATGTCCCATTGTGCGACTTTTCCCTGCTGCTGGTGCACGGCAAGGAAAGATAGTTTGCATGTCTGGTCAGGCACGCTCATTTCAGTCAATTCATGACTCGTTTTGGTCTTATCACGGAAAATGCCAAGACAAAAAGATGGCTAAGCATTATGAAAATGTGATACATCCGAGTATAATCAAATGCAGTGATCTCGGAATAGATGTGATACAAGTCATACCACCTCCGGAATTACATTTACTGCTCGGAGTTGTGAATACACTCTTCAAATATATGTCCAAAATTTAGCCGCATTCAATGGCGTGGAGCGAAAGATTGCACATTGAAAGGAAATCCTACCATGGTGGCTCTTTCTCTGGAAATTCCTGCATGAAACTCCTTTCTAATATTGACTTGCTCCAATCAATGTGCCCACTGCATTGTCTGCCATACATCAAGGCCTTTCGATGTTTTTCAAAGGTAAGCAAGCAATTTGTGTTATTATGTTGATACCGTTAGATGTTTTTTCGATGTTTTTGACTTCCGATGTTTTTAGAGGTATGTAATTTGTTTTATTCATTATGTTTATGCGATTACTAAGATGCAATACCTAGTCCAAACTCTAAACTTTATTTCGAAATTCATTTCTACTGCATCACCAATATTTTCAGAGCTCATTATTTCATAAACAATTTCGTGAACCTTTTCAGCGAAGCCTCACTAAAAACTGTAATGGTGTATATGTAGCCTTTTATTCACTTTACAGGTTGTTGAATCATGCTTCGGATGGGAGCTGAAGTCATCCTACCTCGAAGACATCAACAACTTTAAAATGGCATACATTGATTTGGATGTCAACGTGACGCCCAAAGTACATGCCGTTATCTGGCATGTACCTCAATTTTGTGCGAGATTCAACGAAGGATTGGGACGATGTTCAGAACAAGCAGGAGAGTCAGTCCATCATGATTTCGCAAAGACCTGGGAAAACTATAAGTTAAAGTCCCTGTCTCATCCTGAATATGGCAATTCGCTGAAATGAGCTGAGCTGTGTGCGCATACAATGGTCGCCATCTAGTAAACTTATAGACTAAAATCAAATCTTCTTTGTCCGGCTGATATAGCATACCCAGGACTTCACTTCTTTTAATTATGAGTTCAATTAACGTTGTCATTTTTTCTTTCATGGTCATTAGTTCGACATCATATTTTTTGTCTTCTACCGGTATAACATACATGTAGTTTTCCATATAGTAATGAACATTACAAACATACCAATATACCATGATAGCATAGCAAAAATCATTTTTAATCAATCAGATCGACATTGATCAATAATTAATGTGTAACTTGTAGCCTGCTGCAGTTATAATATTTTTGATATCATATTCGTTTTCTGCGTCATAATCTTACATCTAATCAACATTTTAAACATTTTAATATTCCATATCGTGTAATCGATCATTAATCAATCAATCAGATCGATATTGATCAATGGCTCATCCGAAACGTATAATCGGCTGTAGTTATGATACTTTGGATATCATATTCGTTTTCTGCCAGGTTAATTTTCATATTATATTACACTATTATGACATCACAGACGTACAAATCTACTAAATCAATCACTGGTAATCAATCAGATCAATACTGATCAAAAAAAGTCAATTATCTTTTGAAGAGCTCGTTGTACGATTTTTTTGAAATCATATTCGTTTTCAGCACAAAATTTTGATGTAGAATTAATTTGCAGATTTTATGGACAATTTTTCAAGGTTAAAGTCAATTTCCAAGCACCGTGAGATTTACAAGTTTCCTAAGACCCTGTATGTAGGTTCAACCCAACTATTATGTAGGTCAATAGCAATTTTATTTCATGAACCGTAACTGATGATGATAATCACCGGCTGAATCAAAAATTGTATCACATTCAGGTAGGCTACTTAGGCTCTCGGATCAGTAGCCATAAAAATATTGACATATAAAACTTAAGGGCTATATTCAGTGTTAGTCTCATTTATGTCGATTTGTTCATCGTCAAGTATTTGAACAATTGAAGCGTTGGGTGCAACACCATGTTAAGTGCACTTTTTCTAATTTCGAGAAAACTATCTTAAAGTCAAGTGATGTTTGCTACCAGTAATTTTCTCAACTAGATATCGATGCTCATGCTGGGGCTGGCACATGCCTATAATTGATTTTTTCATAAGTTTGATTATTATTTGATAGTCATTTTACCATAGCAATCGATCGATAAAAGTACTTAACATGTTGTTGCACTCAAGTTTTCGGAATCAAAATATTTTAGGTACATAAATATATCGCGTTCGCTATAAAACATACTTGCCAATTTGGGTTTGTTCAGATATACAAATAATTTCATGTTAGGCATCCATGTGATCTGCTTAAGTATATTTTCAATCTCATATTAACCCAATTTGATTATTTACCGTTTCTATTGCCATTTATGCCAACAAATTCTACATGCAGAAAAGAACCACCATTAAAAGATATCCGTGAAATCAAAAAAGCGTCATCAAAAACAACAATTTAGTTTCGAAATTACAATGTGTCTTAAAAAATAGTTCAAAAATTGAAATCTTAAATCATCCCCTTCCTCTTCTTGATCCCAAACGTTTCGAATAATCCGTTCATAAAAATCACGATGAACTCGAGGAAAAAATGGCAGGAGTTTCTTTATGTCATCGGCCTTCTTTGGTTTGATAGGTCTATCTCCTATCTCTCTTCGAAGGCTTTTGATGAAATCATCGGTGCTCACATCAACAAGCAGATCATGATCGAAGTTTCTGCCCCGAATGTAGACTTTCTGAAAAAGAATTTTACTACGAGTAAAATACATGTGTACAGATGAATGTACGTTACGTTCTACAATGACCTGTCATAGGCCTCCTATCTTTTCATTTCAATTTATACAATGTAGAATATTGGGTAGTCTGCAGATATCGTTTGGAGACCTATAGACATTGAACAATGGTAGTGTGTGATGATGCTGTGTGTGTCAGCAAGAACAAGGTATTCATACTTGAAAATGTATCGTGTTAAATGATAAGTGTATCGTTTAGATTTCATGAAACATTCTTTGGGGTACTCATTGATTTACTTAATGCATTACATGCTTACAATAATATAATTTTGATGAAAGAAAATTAGGCTATACCTCAGTCCATTATATATTTCCTATTAATTTCAATTAAATGACGAAAATAACATTGAAAAATTCGATTGAGAAAGGGTATAAACATGTTTTTGGCACTATTATAGATGATATTATTGTATTTAACATAATGAATAAAAGTAGTAATATTATACATGCAGTTTTGGCTTCTTCAGTACACATACCTTGTATTCCAGATCCGAGAAGCTTGTTTTGTATTCGTAGAATCCAAACTCAGTCATTTTCATTTCACGAATCTTGCTGAACTCGATTTTTTCTCCGTCGAGATTTCTGGTTCTTTTGACCAACTTCAATTCCTATGATAATTTCTTGGCTTGAATAAATCCTGCTGACATGTCAGTTACCTGAAATGGATTGCTTCGTTTTGTCGTGAGCATAATGGTTCGATAGTCCTCCGGAGTGAAAATCCTTTCATGTTTCCGGTAGGACTTCTCAATAAGGCCAAAATCCCGATCAAAATCCATGTATGTGTGACCAATTTCAGGAAATTTATGTTCCACCTTTTTTAATCTTCCACTTGCAATATAAAATTGCCATAATGTGAGAACATGAAAATTCTTGTTTTGTCCGGCACATGAGTCTGACCAGGCAACGAGTTCTCGAATGTTTGGAGTTCGTCATTCTCGAGGAAAGCCAGAATCGAAGAAACAATTTCCTCACATCCTCTTCCTGCTTGGTTTTCGGTCCACGTATGCAGGTAACCGTTGTTTATTCTATCAAGGCAAATATGGATACCAACATTATACAGCCAGAGCTGTGATAAATAGAAGGCCACAGAAGTAGGCACTTTCGGTAAAGGCAAAGTCTTTTCCATATCAAAAGTGATGAAAGCTTGTGCTTTTGACTCTAGCGAGCTTCTGTGATCTTCCTTCATCTTCGAAATACTCATTTCTATTTCTGATTTATGCAAATCGTCGACTTCCCCAGAATCACAGCGTGCACAAACATCTGATTTGATTGATCCAAATCCTAAATTGAAATCGCAATTAAATATTTTCCTGGAAATGGTTGACGAAACTGGATCCGTGTCATCATCTATACATTGTGTTCTGTATAGATCATACATTTTCCCAGTGGAAAGATTTGGACTGAGGTATTTTCTATTGGGATTCTTTGTGCGGCTATAATGGGAAGTTTCTGTCGGGAAAGATGCGATATGGTTTCTTTACTGCTTCAATTCTTGCTTCTGAAATACGACTTGGTCGATTTTGATGACAACCCTGATCATTTGGAGAAGGAGAAAACAAGTTTGACGTCTTTGACTTTCTGATTCGGTCAATTACCGCTCGACTTACATCCAGTAACCTACAGAATGCTTCCTTGCAAACTCGGCGCTTTTCAGTATCGATATTCACGGTTATTTTTATACTGGTGTTTCGATTTTTCGAGTCAGATCGCACCCTTTCAGGTTCAGACGAATCCAATGAACTAAATATAAAACGGTCTTTTTCTGCTTGGCTTATCGAATAATAGTGGGCAAAAATTCTCTTTCTGTAATCATCGGAAATTGAATTGCATTTGTATCGACAAGTTTCAGAACAGAGTAGCTTGTTGCAACTGTTATTTTTCGCAGACCGTATCTGCTTCGTTTTTAGTGAGGTGTACGACTTTCCTGATTGCCTTAGTCTTCTCTGTATATTACGCTTCCAACTTTCTGGTTCGCGCTTTCGTTTCCGTGATGCTCTCCCCACTTGTACCTGGTCATCCACGGTAATGAGAAAACCGTCGTCATTCTCTTGTGTATCTGTCATTAGGCTACTTTGACTAACATTGACATCAGCACTAGCATCTTCATCCTCACTGTCAATAATCAGTTGAAGCACCTCGTTGGGATCACGAATTGGGTATCGACGTCGCTTTGCATTCATTATTCCTGAAGGAAAGATACAAATGATTACCTGACCGTTAAACCTGAATATTTTACATGCTAGCACAAAAGGACATAATGCATGGTAGGATAGTACAATACAATGTGCAGTATTTGAAGCAAAATCCATGGAAACAGTATACTCGTATAAATAATTACTTCGTTTCAATCCTTGATCTCTGAGTTCTTTATTCCATAATACAGAAATCTAGACACATCTTATAGATACTACTTACTGTCTGAAGATTAAATAGCGAAGTGAAAGGCTGGATGACAGTTGTTACACTAGCGTACGCAGCAGAAGGTCTGAACATCAAAGCGGTCGATGCAGAGTTGTGGGTTCGAAGCCCATAGCGAAATTTTTGTCAGTTATTCGAATTTGTTTTGCGTACCATGCGACGCTATCTTATTACGTTATTTTCAAAATCGCTGATAATTTTCCTAACGAATAAATCAATTAATTGGTTTTGTTAGCCTTCTACCGGTCCTCGTTAGCATTCTGTATAGATTCTAAGTAACTCCACTAAAATAGTAATCATACGATGTCTATACGATGAAGACTTTTCGAAGAAGTTTGTTAATTTTACATGCATGTGAACCTTTCATGTCAAATTACTTTCCTACATCTATAACTTATAAATTCAATGTTATTGACTCTGTAATTAGTGTGAATTTAGGCAAAATTTAAAAAAACTTACCAGTCTATCCAGCATGCGTTGAACAGGTGATGAAACTTAGCTGATTTTGAAATACCATTGAGACAAATAAAAATTCACTTTGAGATGGTTATGAACGCAAAACATGTTAAGTGCAGTACGATATCATGTTAGGTGCACTTAACATCAAAATGCACTAAACTTTTTGCACTTAACATGTTTTAGCATCGAGATCTACGAATCCACACACATCCGGTAGTTGATTCATCAATGGTATGATGCAGTTGGATCTAGCTAGTACGAAAATATACTTAACTCAAAATTTTCAAAAATGTCGCTTAACATGGTGTTGCACCCAACGCTTCAATTAGATCTTCTTGTGTGTTAATATTATTAATTGAATGGTGCTGTGTAATTTGAATATAAACCGGCCTACACCCAACAAGTTTGTATATTACTTCATTTTCCTATGTGAAGGTTTGTAATTCTATATATTATGTGCCATTTAAACACAACCAGCCTCGCATATAGATTAAGAAATACAAATACACGCATTTCGCTGAAAAAGATGGCAAATCGACCATTCAGTCATCCGCCAAATTTTTAAATCTACATGTGATATTTAAGTGACCTTCATGGTCGATTGTAGATGAAAATATTGAACATGCAGCGTATGAAAATATTGCCTTTTTCCACCGTTTTGCGTATCATTCTCAGTAGATTTCATATTTTGATGGATAATAATATCTCTTGAATTGAAGCAATATATTGTTTTAATTGGCGTTTTACTCGTGGAAGTTAATAATTCATCTGACAGTAGAATTGTAAAAATAAACCATCGTATTTATGGTAGTTATTGTATAATAACCGTTATTTACCGGTCGTATAGGAGTGTTGGAGTTTCGGAGAAATGTGTGTTCAAACTCAGACTTGATTAGCAGAGTACTATTTCACCGGTTGGAGCAATGTGCAAACTCATTTTCTATGTAGCACCAAGTCCTTTTCGAAAAATCTCATCATTTTTTCGAGAAAATCGATTTCTGCCGGTTTTACCGGGTGTTCGTGTAGGGATAGTGCTGGAAGTTGGTGTACAAACTCAGTTTTTAGTGCTTGTATCTAATTTTTCTATTTGAATTCTGTACATACACTATACTCGCTAACTAGATAGCACCAATATTTGCACCAGCTTTTCGAATTTAAATTTGGATTTTGAAACTGTAGGAGTTCGAATTTTTCAAATTCTTGTCTGTCATTAATAGTACCCGAAAATGCAGTTTTTGACTCTGTACAAACTCTTTTCAAAAAGTTGATGCTAACTTCAACGACATTATCGATAGTAGTAAAATGCTGGCGATTGAATTATGCACATAAGCTAGCATTGATGCTTGTATAGGCATGTGTAGGCCCTTATTCATGTAAAAGGAATGTTCTCACAGAAGAACACTATTTTTGGTCCAAAAGAAGACTTTCTCGAAGCGAAGCTTTCTTCGGAAAAATCACTGCTTTTCTTGAATCTTCTTCCTGATGGTGCTGAACCAGTGGAAACACTGAGATAATTGCGTACTACCTCACACAAAGAAGGGTAGAGCAAGCACTTTACTCTTCTTGACTTGAGGGATCGCTTTAAATCGGAGCTGTTGCCTCTTTTGTGATGTGAGTGTGAATTTTAGTTCGCCTGAACGAACTACTCGATTCATCATGGTAGCTGTATGTATTTTCCGGAAAGGAAAGTTCGAAACTTTTTCTAAAAGGTTCTTGAGTCGCAGATTCTGATGAATCGTTCTCGTCACTCGTCAGATAACAAAAGCTTCGAGGATAGCAGATCGAAAATTAGAAAGAGCTAAATAGGCCTATTCTTTTCTTGGCAAGCAAACGACGAGGTTTTTGAACCACCTTTTTCGAGGAAATTCCAAATATTGGATTTCAATCATCTAGACTTTTTTACCGGTATTTCTTGATATAATGAATCTGGAAAAGTGACTTGAGGCCGACAATTTCAGAATAGTACGGTGTCAGGCATCAAATTGCTGTTCATCAATCGGACTTCCTGTGCTTCCACAATGTTGATTGGACACGACATCTATTCATCCGCTCCTTTTGTTCTTCCCTAAAGCATTTCAGTCAACAATTTCATCATGAATCGAAGGTCGTGAATTTACACTTCCCTGCTGCAGCTACGGCAATAGCAATACAAAAGAATTTGAAGCGAATCGAAGTTCGTGAGTCTACAAATTATTTCTTCCTTACCCTTATGAATTTGTTTTTTTCTTGTGTGAGCTATTGAATTCACTTTCAGTAGAGGCCGAACTAAACAAAATATGTGAATTTATTCCTCAGTGAGAAGTCCTCACCTCAGTAAAATTGACCTGGTTTCATTCCATAAATTCAAGAATTTGTATACATGGATCCTTGTCCTTGCGTCTATCGAATAGAGCTGGATTAAGACTTCTTACACCAAATAAGCTGTGACATGTTCTTGTCATCACCTATATTGTGAAGTGATAACACGCAATTGACCAACCACAGCAAGCAAGATACACATTTAATTTGAAACAGCATGCCTTTGAACCAAACGCTTCTACATTGATGGGACTGAAAATGTATATCACTTTAAATCATTTCGGTTTTGAAATTTATGAAAAGGATTCGGAAATCAGTTCGGACGAAAAAAATCCGGATTTTTGAAAAATTCGAATATTCACTCTAGCCCTAGTAATGGGATTGGCTTGAGATTCAAGCGTTTGTAGTGCAACTTTCTCACGTACGACCAGTCATGCATTTCTCGCAGGGTTTTGAGGCTCTTACTATCTCAGCCCAATCATCTCCACAGGCATCATGGAATCTAGTTAAAACAATTCTCAGGTACGCTCATTAAAGCGGACAGATAATTGTAAAAGTTGATTAAAAATCATATTGACAGGTCAGTCATGTGTCACTTGCTTCAACTGGCATTGAATAAAAACGGTAGGGGTGCGCGATGAGGCAACCGATTATTTTATTGTATACTGTTTTACTGAGATGGCAGCAATTCTGTGCATCAATTAGCTCTCATTCCTCAAACACAGCATTTTCAAGAAACTATTGCTGCTTGTGTTCGGCAGCCTAACACTTAATCTTGCAGCAGCAGTCAACATGGACATCAGTAGCAAATTCTAGCCCCTTTCCGCAGCATTTGCACTTAAGTACATGCCCTGCTCTTTCATCGGAGCACACACCCACACATCGGCGCACTTGGGGTATGAGCACGGAGCACCAATCGGAGCACGCGGCGCCGAGCACGTGTGATGAGTCACAGCAATGTATATAAGGAAGGCGCTGCCAGAGAAAATCATTCTCATCATATGTCGACAACATTAACGGGTAGATTACGCCCTCTGGCTGAGACACGTCATCCTAAGGAGGAGATATCATATACACCTTATTCATCGAAAGACTTTATTGTGGAACGAGACTGTAATACACTGTATATTATTCCGACAAAGGAGAAGAGTGTGTCGTTAGAGAAGATTATTGCAGAGCTTCGTATTCAGTTGCTGAATGTAATACTGTATGGACCGCGCTTCTTGTTTGATATTCGAACATCCGCAAAGTTCCCCAAAGGTGCACTGGACGTGTCCTATCGCTATTTGAACATTGGTGACGATTGGGACGTGGAAGAACTGATTGATTCGTTGCAGAAGAAGTTACGTTCTCAATTGGAGTGTCGTTATTTTGGAGGAATCTTGTGTATGCAGATTGACATTGGGTTTGGTTCATTGTTTACGTAAGATACATTATCTGAACCACGATATAATGGAGCCACCAACAAAGAAGAGGCGAACCACAGTCCGTCCCCGCCCTCAACCCTATTATGAGTGCGAGTTTTGCAATAAACGCTTCCGACTGTTTTCACAATGCATCCGTCATGGACTCAAGGAGATAGGGAAGGAGTATTGCGATCGTTGTGGGAAATGGTGGACTACCGATCATCAGTGCTCTCTGGATAGGGGTTATTGGCGCGACAAGGAGAGTGAGTTCACCTGCCTGCTTTGCAAACAAGACTATAATATGGAAGCTTTCCATAAACACCCATGTGTGGGTCGGTGCAGGTACTGTGATGAGAAGATTCAGGAGGAGGAGAATGAATGGAATGAACATTTATGTCCCTAGTTGAGCATGTATATGCCCACCGAACCCTTGGACCCGAATCGCCCAGTGGAGTCGGAGAGTACGAATTCATATCCGTACGACTTGTCAAAAGTGAAGTTGGCACGCTGTCCCTGGTGTCATAACATGTACCAAGCACTCTTCTTATGGGAACATGTTTGTAGACATCATAAGGAGGTGCGTGGAAGGAATCTGACGTGGAGCAAGACGAATGAGCCATGCGACAACTTTGTCTATATGTGTGTTTGTGGTGAGATGCTGCACCGTGACGTGGAGGAAGAGAAGGTTCGTCAATTTGTCTCGCTGCATAAGGAGCATATGGCCAAGAAAATATGGAAAAATCAGCGCGAAAAGTTGAAACGGATATATGAGAGTCAACCGAATCCGCCCAAGGAAGTGAATAGTGTCCCCCAAGCCTCGCTTCGACCAGAGAATAGAAATCGGGACCCACGCAAATATTTATTTGACTTTAGTAAGAAACGAGGGAAACCTCTGAAACCCATTGTTTTGAAGAACCAATTGAATTGGTTCACGTATAATGTGGATTTGGATGAATAAATGTAGTGATCATTCTCCTATTGTTGTGACTAAGTTATGATTGGGAAGCGTAAACACTATTCATGACACGCCGTAAACGACGCCAGAGAGGAGGAACTGTAAGACATGTGAAACGGTATATAAAATCTCAAATGCATCGTAGAGGGCGTGAAGCTTTTCAGAGACATAAAGGCGGATTGATTCGACGTCATTTGGGCAATACGTTGTTGCCAGCAGCGTGGCGACCACGTTATAAATCCAATAATCAAATGATAAAGGAAGAATGGCAACGGTTGAAACACGATCTAAATAGGAACAAGTTGGGAAAGTTAAAGACGTTAGGGAAACTATTAATGAAGAACTAAGTACGGTCATCTAGCCTATCACGGTAATCATGCAACGTGGAGGTATTTATCGCGGAAGCCGTCGTCAGAAAGGGGGTATTTACCGTGGAAGTCGAAGACAAAAAGGTGGAATCTACCGCGGGAGTCGTAAACAAAGAGGAGGTATCCTCCCATTTTTAGCTCCTCTCATCCCTGCACTTATTGCCGCAGGGAAAGCTGCAGCGTTGGGAGCAGCGGGTGAAGCCGGTGCCGCAGGCGCAAGTGCTATAGCGAATAAAATATCAGGAGGAGGAAAACGTCGAAGGAGACATCATCATCGCTAAACCAATCATGTTGTACACCACCCTAGGGATGGGTATATAAGTCGAGACACACAAGACGAGATTCATTTCACGATGCGTCGGATTCAGCATTTGGGCGAGCTCATGCAAGGTTCTTATACCATTACATTTGATCATCCTAAAGTACAACAATGGTGGGTGGAGCAGAAGAAGCCGGTGTGCAATTTCATCGTATTTGATACAGAAGGAGATCCCATGCAGGAAGTTGCTGCCATTTGGTGTCATTATACGCCCAGAGACGATAAACCGAGTGGATATGTGACCATTACATCGCGCTTCCATGACTTTATCAATCATGAGACATCGGGGTGTGATGTTTTTGCGACTCAATTTATTCATGGTCTCAACCCACGTGTGATTGGGAAATGTGGTGCAGAAGAGAGTGTGATTATTCACCGCTTTAATGGCTGGGTCCATGAAATGACACGCGAGTATGGAGACGCGGAACTGATTGTACGGAATGGAGTATCGGAGATGGAAAGAGCTTGGTTGAAAAGCATAAAACTCTTGGAAAAAGTGACCATGGATAGTATTTCTCTCCCCGAATGGTCTGAACGCATTGACTCTCATTGGAATATATTCACCTCATGTATGCGGGATAGTGAACTGTATAGACTTAGCTATAAGGAACATATACGTCGCGGATGTCACTGGATGAATCATTCCCAGTATGAAGGGAAAGAAGCGTACCGTCGAGCCCTGTTACATTTACGCCGAGGGAAAGCACTTACAGAAAATCAAGATGCCAAGGTACAGTATGGGTACCACTGTGCACTGTCAGATGTGGTCGAGATTCTCCTTCATTATTGCTTTGAACTACACTATCGACTTTATGTGCATACGCTGTATTTAAATTATGATTCCTGTGAAGCTGCATGGGCCTGGACCAAGATTGATCACATCACTGTGATGCATGAATCAACCACGGTGGACAATGGACAACTCCACAAGTCTTACATTGTTCATTATTGTAACTTAAGTGACTATGCCGAACATCGTACCTTGTGCAAGAATAATGCATGTTGTGAAATGACTCAAGACAGTGCATCTCTATAATAAATGTTATTCCAATGACCTGTTATTTTTGATAATCATTGACTTGGGAATGATAGCACTGTCAATTTTATGAATGCTAACATGCAAATTTTATAAACGATTTCCAATCTTAAAATTCAATCTTTAACATTAATTTTAACTTCTATCATGATATGTCCTATAACCCATTTCACCCTTGAATAAAAATAATCATAGCATATCATGTATGTTTATTGAGAAGAAATCAAGATAGAAAGAATGATTACATTAAAAAAACCCAGTCACTGACTTCACTTATAAAGTCCACTGTATCCAAGTTGGCGATAGCTTCGTCAATGATTTCCAATTCAGTGCGACGATTGAATCTACTGATGATATCCGTAAGAGGTTCGCGAAAGGGACGGTGAGTGGGTCGAAGATCGAGTTCAAGATAGTCATCGGAGCTAGGAGGAAGATTCTCCTTAATTGAGTCAAGTGCCCGATATATAATGAACAGACTTGATGGTTCGAGATCTGTTGACAAGGTAGGTGTTGGTGGCAACACGTAAGGACCATCGATGGTGGGTGGTGTTGGCGGGAGGGAATACGGTCCATTGGGATCAGGAATGGAACCCCAGTGGGATGGGAGATCCGTTGGGAAATCGTCTTCTGAATCGGCTGCTAATGAAGGTAGTGGGCTGGCTGGTGAGGAAGGTAGCGGACTTGGGCTTCCTGGGGTCGGTGGTGGAGTGTCTGGGATCACAATTGCCTCTTCTTCCAATGCGTTCCGAACCCTTATTCCGCTGAGATCGACCATCCTCTTGTATGTTCACGAGTGTTATGAAAGTGGAACATTTTCGACTTGGCTTTATAGTTTTGCAAATACCCCATCCCCTGCTCCGAGCATTGGGTGTGCCCCATTCCATGTTCGGAGCACAGAACAGAGCATTGTGCGTGCCCCATTCCATATCGGAGCACAGAACGGAGCATTTCATATCGGAGCACCTATCGATTGGAGAACTAGGTAAAAATGGAGAAATGATCAAGACACATACATGATGGAAGACTTTCACGTGTACACCTATCCAAATCAGCTCATTATTTACCCGAAAACGACATGTCAACCGCACGCGATGTTGGAGAAAGTGATTCCCTATGTGAAGGAGAAGATCAAAGTGAAGCCTGAATGTGAACTCTCCATGGATACATTCATGATTTATGAATATAAAAGAAATGGTTCTCCACCATTGATGGGTGCCAGTGAACGTTATTATGAAAGTGACGTCGAAGAAATGGATGACTATTTAGCCTCACTAAAGAACGTATGGGACTATGAATTTATGGACAGTGATAACAAAGAGATTCTTGGTGTCTATTGTATAACGTTTAATTTTGAATATATCTCTGTTGGATGGACATCAGAAGAAGAATATGTAAGCGACACAGACTAAGTATGAATAAAGAATGTCGTTGTATGAATCATGTTGCTTTTCCATATTATAAACATTCTGCTATTGGGGTGGATAGATTTGGAAAAACATGCTACTGGTACTCCTTTTTCTTCTGAGAGAGATTGTACGCATACTCACCGCGATGAGTGACTATTTAAGTTATGGATCGTCACGCTCTCTCAAATAAGATCATGTTAGGAGTACCTACCCTATTATCGAAAAAGACGACATCGCCCTATTCGGACAAGACATCCTCGAAAAAGACGACCACGTGGAAGATGGACATCACGCTCACTGAAAGTTCGACAACTCCTTCGCATCAAGCGCGGATGAAGATCCTTATTGATTTTTGGTTCGATGAACGCATCCGAGGCAATGATATCCCCACATTAGAAGAGTTTATCGACACGTCCACCGTCTATTTGAATCAATTGGTACTGAATGACCGCTATTCCATCGTGGGACGTGTGTATTTACTCATGGCTATTTTTGAGGATGACGATTTGTATGAGGACACACTATGGAGGTTTATGAATGAGAAACATTTGACATATTTACAAGAGCTGTATCATAAACCTGTGATTTCAGCAGCAAGTCTTATTTATATCAAAGAGACATTGAATCGTATCTGTGCTCATTTCAGTATTTTGTTTCAATGGCCAACGAATGTATTTAAGCATGCACAGGAACACACAACAAAAATCAATCATGAAGGGAACAACGCGTGAAAGTGAAGAGACCTTGACGTTGCGAAAATTGAGAATAACCCTATGTCCTGTCTGTAAATGCCCTTATCAAAAAGATCGTCTGAGAATACATATTTATAATTCACACCATCTAAAATATAAGACAAAAGAAGAGAAAAAAGCTAGTCAAGAGTTCATCTATGCATGTCTATGCGGGGAAACCCTCGATGGAACGCAGGATAGGAAGACAGCTCAACAATTTGCGCGTCAACATACCCATATTTTAAACAAGCGAATGGAGGGAGAAAATGTGAGCAAACTCAAATATATTATTCAACAGCATGTTCCGAGACCCTCTTTGAAGATGTCCTCTACGTTGACAGGACAAGATCGACAATTACCACCCACCTCACGTCGTGCAACTCCCTTGCGACCCCCTCAACCTATGAATACAGATTTGGATGCAGACGATAGTCTAGAATCACTCATTCGACCCTCTCCAGCGGATCATCGCGCCTTAACATCACGTCAAGCAACACCTGATCCTTCTCACACTATGCTGCAAGCTGTCGTGAAAAGTATGGTTGAAGATCGAGCCAGAGTGGATTCTCCCCCGGATCCCACCCATACGGTCCATCAAATACAAGAAGAATTGAATCGATTGCCGCCAGATGTGTTAGCCATGGCTGCGAATGAGATTGATTTGAGTCCTCTATCGTTAGAGAATGTTCAACCTACACTAAGTCATGTGACATTTGATAACTACCCAGGTCCGGTCAATGATCACAACAGTTATGTCCAAGCCATGTCGAACACAGTGGGAAATCCAGAGGTACAAGAATCAAGAGATCCTCTCCAACACTCGGTGGGGGTAGGAACCCCTCAACAACAACACTCAGTGGGGGTAGGAACCCCTCAACAACAACACTCAGTGGGGGTAGGAACCCCTCAACAACCCATGGACGCACACCCCGTGGAGGAAAGAATGTTTTACCCAGTCAATTCACCTGTCATTGACAACTCCCACGAGTACATTATTCAACTGAACAATTTGAAAAACAGCGCCATTGTTCAACTGTTGAACGATTCTATTCGTCTCCATGAACGTCATTTAAATGCTCGCAAACGCATCTTGCACGTGTTGGAAGAGGCATTTAATCAACACATTCATGAACCCAATCGTACAGATGGCAATGGAGACTATTTGGATGAGACATTGGAAGCATGCGTGACTTGCTGACTCAAAAGGAAGAGTTTATTGCCCACTTAACCAACCAAAATGCAGACGTCCACGCACGCTACATGAATTTGGTGAACGCCATGTAAAGTAAGTTATGTGGGATAGAGGATGATAGACAAGAATGGCGTGTCAGTGTGAAACATGTTCAAGTCGACGTCAGGACTTTACCAATGTACTGAAATCCCTAAGTTCAGGGATAGGATGTTCGAAAAAGAAAATTAACCGTCATGTCGATCAATTGCCTGAGGAATATGTCAAGGATATGCAAGCACTCATGAGCAAAATGCGAGAGAATCCAGGGAAATTAACACCTTTACAGCACGAGTTTATTCAATCTTACAAAGGAATTCTCCGCAAATTTGTGAAACCACCCCTCAAACTCGCAAATACTTGGGTCAAAAACGGAAATTTAACAAGAAACAAACTCCCTTCGCACAAGCCTATGCCATGGCATATCACGATAATCCAGCAGCTTTCAAACAAGCCTTACATGCATCGATCGGCTCCAAACACTAAGTAAACCATACCCACGTCATCAACAGCGTAATCATGGACACTGTTCAATCCATAACGATCACACTTTCAACAGCCAACGGAGGAGATTTAAAATGTTCACTCATTGGTTCATTCAAAGAAACCCTATCACAATTCTTTACACTCGTCATATTCATTTTGGTTACCCTCTTATCTGGTCGAAAAATGATGAAAGATATCAAAAAACGTAAAGATAGTGGAAAACCCTTACTCAATGTGGAAGTCGTCAACTATGATATGTCCAAAATACCTATACTCAATCCCACCAAACCGCACAATGAAATTTCCATGAAATCGAACGATTTACCGAAGAGTGTGAATAAGACACGTTCACACAGTAAAATTCCTATGAAATCAAACGATATACCGAAGATTTAAAACTTGATTTTCCCATGACATCATTAAAAATACTACGGATTTGATGTGTTATTTTCCCATGATATCAATCGATTCACTGTGACTTTGAAGAACACACTCTGTTAAAAATCCTCGTAAAATCAGGTGATTTATCGAGAATTCTGAGGTACTTTTCCACACCAAATCGACCGATGTTATCGTAAAATGACTCAGCAAATTCCCATGAAATCAAGCGTTATGTCGTGAATTTGACCTACAAAAAGGGACAAGCCCCGTACACCACCAAAAATGAATGATTCATCGTGAATTTGACGGAGCACCAATCAGAGCACTTGTATGCGTGGGCGTCAACCAATGAGAAGAAATTTTCCCGCGCTCAACTCCATATAAACTGAGCCATTTCAATCATTTTCATTCAGTCATGGGTAAACGTACGAACACGTTGGAAGCTCCTCTCGCGAAGAAGGCGAAAGTCACGTATTCGTCAGATACACCGACATCGAAGCCAGTCTTTGTTGAAGCGACGGAGCCCTATTTCCATACGAATGGGAAAGCCGAGAAGAACTACCTTACCAAGGCACATCCACAGTTGGAGTCTCTGCCCATCACACGTCTGGTATTGGGCCAGAAATGGGGTAACACTGTATATTATCCCATTCGCGGAGAGAATGCGATGATGGATGCGATGGATTGGCAATCACGACGAGACATCTCAAAACTCGTGTTTGCCACGGGATTTTATGGATGGCGTGCACAAACGTACAATGACGCTGGGTACGGTTCCGATCAACTGTCCTCCCTCTTCACCATTTCTCAAGCCGTCTCACGCGATTTGGAGACGTTGGAAGATGCGATACAATCCCTCTACAAAGAAGTCCAACCCGAATCTGCCTACAACCTCACCTCCTGTCTCGGTTATGTACACAAGAAATCGGCCTACGACAGTGTCTTTATGAAGCTGAAGCAGGACACACCCATCTTCCTGATGAAGGAGAATGGAAAGAACAAGAAGGTTAGTTTGGCCACTCTTGGACATCTTCTTTCCAATCTCAAGGAGAATACCTTCCTTCAAGCAAATACCATCTTCCGCGTCACAGGCATATACTGTAATCCACAGACAAAGACTCTGAAACTGTGTTTTACTGTGGATCAAATCCAAGTCCGTATCAAACAGGTGGAGGAAGGTCAGAGCATAGCGGTGGAGGAAAAGAAGAAGAAGACAAAGCTGACACTCGATATAAAGAAGGCACACATTCCCTCCAGTGGTTTATTTAATCTGATATACATGGTGCAACCTAAACAGGACATTGATTGGGAGGAACTCAATCACTTTATAGAGGATCTCGATCAGTTATCCCAATCAGAGGACAGCACTGTACTTATGAAAGAAAAGGAGGATGAGATGACAAGCATGCTTTCTCAGAGGTGGAGTGCTCAACCCACAGAGGAGGAGGATTGGAGGAGGATGCGGACGGATTATACCAAGGCGCAAGCACTCGGCGTGTACATTCACATCCGGGAAGAGTCACACGCGCTGCATATCTTTGACGGTGATCAAATACAAGCCGAGAAATGGATCAATCGATTCCTCGAAATGTTCAAGGATATGGTGGAACACAAACAGGAGAGTCAGTGGTATGTGTCATCCTCATGGTACAAAGCAGGACAGTGTGTCAATGAGAAGTGGTCTGTGTTGAACTATATTGAACATTATTTCATTGTGCGTAGTGCCTACGAAATCCATCGTCGCGCCTTTCCCAACATGTTGAAGGAAGCATTTGCACGGTACAATATGAATCCTCTTACCAATGACATGGAAAGGACATTGATGAGTGAAATGGTGACTGCTCTTGAAAACTCACTCTTTAAGACATGTACACGTGGACGTTTTATTCCACCTCTTCTTTATTCTGGAAGTGATTCTATGTTCTGGAAACAATTTTAAGTTATGTTTAATACATGATGCATGGAATATATGTCTGACTTTTATGATTCGACAAGATGGATTTCCGTTTAGAGAATGACTCATCCATGATTGTCTCGGGTCCTAGTAAATCGGGAAAGTCCACGTTTGTGGCGAATATGATCAAGAACCGTCATACTTTATTTAAAAAGCCCATTCGTAAAGTCTGGTGGTATTATGGGATAGAAAGTCCATTTCATAAAGAGTTACGAGAGGTGATGTTGAAAATGGGTGTCCCTACCCAAGATGATTTTGATCAATTGCAAGAATATGATTTAATTATTCTCGATGATTTACAACAGGAATCTCAAAACAATGAAACTGTGACGGGATTTTTTTTTAAGAGGATCTCATCATAAACGGTTTTTCGCAGTGCAAATCACACAGTATTTGTATGGTGATAAAGAACAACGTATTCGTAATGGCAATGTCCATTATTTGGTCGCGTTCAATAATCCGAGAAATCAACAACAATTGGCTCAATTCATGGGGAAAATGCTCCCAAAAGGCAATATGAGCGTTGTGCATGATATGTTAACGACATTGGTTCAAAAGTATGGGAATTATGCCTACCTCTTTATTGATTTCACTACGAATTGTCCGTTTGAGTACCGATTTCACACCAACTTATTTAATCCACCTATGATTGTGTTTAAGTTAAGCAAAAGACCCAATAAAACGAAAATGGACTTTAGTGAATTAGTGGTGGTTCCCAAATCTGACATGAATGAACACACCGGTGGCGGATAGCAAATGGGTGGTGGTGACAGTACCCAACTGATGTCGACCATGTTGCAACGTCAAGCGGAAGATCAGAGGGTGAGAACCATGATGATGACTCCTCAACAAGCCCATCTTGACCGTATTGCACGAGAGATTGTGCGTCACCGTCCTACCGCCAATAATATCGCTGTATGGAACGCTCGGATGTATTTGTTCGATAAATTTCGTCGCCAATTTTTCAATTTGGACGATGATCATGGGAAGCGATTGGAAAAACCTCTGCTCACTCACGTCGCAAAACCTCCGCTCACTCACGCCGCAAAACCTCCACTCACGCACGTTGCAGATCCACCCGTCCTCAAGAGATCGAAAGGGAAAGTCGTCAAACCTTCGGTTGTCACCTCTCCCAAGACGAAGCGATCTCCATTGAAATCGTCTATCAATACTCGTTTAAGTAAAAAAGGAGTTCTTGATTTGGGATCCTATGGCACACCATTCAAGTAATGGTAATGGCAGCCGCGCCAATTGCCTCCTCATTTTTATCACGTATCTTTGGGCGTTGTTGCGGCCAAGGCAACGCAGACGACAGCGCAGAGACACAGTACACCATCACGGCGAGCTTTAACTGTTGTTCCAACGGGAATACCGCCTATCTTCAACCCCCACGTCAATACCAAGCAGATTGTGTCGATGGAGGAGGTGTTGCACAAGATTTATTACAATCCCAAACATCCCGCTGGCTACGGAAGCGTCAATGCACTTGTTGCTGCTTCACATTATTCAAAAACAAAAGTCAAACAATGGTTAATGCGTCAACCGACCTACACCCTTCACAAATCTCGATTGCATCGTATTAAGCCTTTGCACCAGTATCGTGTAAGCGGTCCGCAAATTCAATTTCAAGCGGATATTGTCGATTATCAAAAGTATGCACAGCATAATCGTGGCTACAAGTATATTCTCATGGTGATGGACATCTTTACACGCAAAGCCTGGGCATTCCCTCTCAAGACCAAGAGTGCCAAAGAAGTGTCGGGGGTTTTAGAAGCCATTTTCGCAACCATTCCCACCCCGCAACGACTACAAACGGATCAAGGCCGTGAATTTTATAACCGACCGGTGAAAGAAGTCTTGGACAAGCACGCTATTGAATTGTTTTCCATCTACAGTCCCTATAAATGTGCCCATGTCGAACGATTGAACCGTACTGTCAAGAATAAATTGGAACGTATCTTTACAGCCACCAATCACAAGAATTGGGTGGATTATATCGCAGATGTCATGTATGCATACAATCACAGCACCCATTCATCCACAGGTTTCACCCCGATGGATGTGAATGCCTCCAATACCGAGGAAGTGAAACGAAACAATGTGAAACGTCTCCGACAAAACTATAAAAAGGTTGCAGTCCCGGGGAAGTCTATCCCTGTGGGAGCACGTGTACGTATTTCACGTGAGAAAGGAACGTTTGGACGGGGTTATGAAGCGAATTGGTCGACGGAAGAGTTCATTGTCTCCAACATTCTCAAGAACCCCCATGGTACCAAAATGTACAAGATCAAAGACTTGAGTGGAGAAGAGATCAAAGGATCCTTTTATGCTCAGGAATTACAAGTGATTCATCGGGAGGAAGAAGTATATCAAGTGGAAAAAGTGCTCAACACCCGACGTCGGAATGGACGACCAGAATATTTTGTGCACTGGCAAGGATATCCGGCCTCGATGAACTCATGGGTGACAGACTTAGAACCTCTAGGTAATGTACGCCGCTATTGATTTGTAATCATTCAGGAACTGCATGAGGAACAACATGTGTACTTGTTGAGCAATACTCAACCCCATTTGTATGACTATAAAGCCAATCATTTCTTTACACGACTGGAAAATCCACTTTTTATTCCTAAAGGAGAAACATGGGAAGTAGGCTTGAAAGAGTTTGGGTATGTGAATAATGTGGATACGATTCCCGAAGATTGTTATATTACCGTGGGGAAAATGGTGGATACGAAAGATTTGAAGACCTATTTGCCTTATTATACGATGAAAGGGACCAATGTGGTCCGTCGTCATACCATTTTTGAATCCGATGAGGAAGTGAAAAGAGTCCCCATGATCACAGCGTTGGAATTATATACACGCCGTACCATTTCCAACATGATGACTGTCACGACACATCCATCCTACTTGTATTATGGATGCAATGGTATAGAGGAAGCAGATGTCTATGTGATTGACATTGCCCCATTTTCCCTGTTTCAAATCAAGGAATTCTCCGCATTTCATTACGTCCTTGTGTTTTCTGCTCATTTGGCGGCCTCACTCTTATTGGACAAATGTGTCTACCATTTATCATTGAAGGATGTCGTTCGGATCCATACACGTCTCTCCATTCATCGAAAGGAATGTGACGTAAAGAAATATCCCGCCCATGACTATTGGTTCAGTGTGATTCCCTTACACCGCTGTCATTTTGCCAAACATGGGATTGAAAAGTTCTTGGGAAATGAAATCTCAGTGCTCAATTTATTCAAACAATTAGAATGGTTTGGTGTGGGGAAATTAGTGTTTCATTCGTCCAACAGGTTGTCCTTTCATGTGACGCATGCTTCCAATTATACATTGTCTGCGATGGATTATGGAATCCTCTCCGATTTGCAGAAAATAGCCACTGTTACCATGGCTCCCCCAGTGACCTATCAGGATATACAACCCCTGAGTGATGATACGACACGTGCTGTGTGGATGAGGACCGATACCTTTGTGAGTTCTCTCAAACGCAATGCAAAGGCACCTCCTATTCCCAGAGGGCATATAAGCCTGTTTCATAATCTTCGCATCCTTCTTCCTAAACTGAGAGCGTTGATGAAGGCCGTGAGAATGTATCAACACACCTTTTTCCGATTGCAACATTTGGTCTCTAAAAAATGGTTTGCTTTACCAACACGCACCACGAAAAATCAATTTATTTTCCCAGTAGAATTCCTCAATCCACTCACCCCAAAAGAGCGTGAAAAGAAGTATCCACATCCCAAGAAAAAACATGTGTCATGGTTCAGAAACCGTATTGATCAATTGTATGACAAGATTGATACACAGTTACACAATATCGATCCTACCCTCCATATAGCCGATGCTCCTGATTTAGTCACCTCCCGTTTCTTGTCTACCTATATCAACACACTGAATGCAAAGTACCGCAACATGATGCGAATCCTACGTCAACACAAGATGGAAGGTGTTTTAGTCTCTAAACGATTCGGAGCCAAGAAGCGATTGTTTGATACGGTCTTATTGAAAAATTTTCGAAAAGCGATTCAAAAGGAACAAGCCACAAAACGGCCTATTATTCATCATTTAGTTCATTCCCATCCTAAAGATGGGAAAGAAAATGTATTGGCCAGTGGTGCGGATATGCAGCACGAAACGGGACAACATGCCCTTCCTTTCACACCTACGGAACAGTATCATATCTACAACACTTATAATGTATTTGCCTATCATAGTTTGATGGATTTGATGGAGCTGTATGGGACTATTCTCCATGCATTTGAAGTGAAACAGGAACGGTTGACAACGTTAAGAAGGAGGGTGAAAGCATTCAAACCCACTGCAGGAACTGACAATCTTGACGAGATTGTTCGTGAACGAGATAGGGTGAATGCAGAAGTGACTGTGTTGACAACGGATCTTTGACAATTAACCAAGGAGAAAAAACTGTTATTTTATGTGTCCAGACCTGAATCGTTTTATTACAAGAATGTAGAGAGTGATAAGACATGGAGTTCTATCGTCCCCACAGGTTATTATTCGTTGGAAACCTATTTGAATGCCATCTTCCCCGCCCCCATGACATGGACCATCACATCCATGTCCTATCATTATGAAGTGACCATCGATTGCGTGGACGATATGGAAATCAAGATGGACCGGCAATCTAAAGCCTATGCGATTTTCAAAGCAGAACAAATGGCTACCTACGTGTGGGACGAATGGATCTTGGAAATCCCCCTCAGCACGATTCATGTTCCCTCCTTTATCCTTCAGAAACAAACCATGGAATTGGACGCTCTCTTTGAAAAGAAGAGTGTCCCCTATGCATTGAGTGGGACCTATGTCTTGCTTCGAAACGGAAAACCGACACAACAGTATAAGACTGAAGATAAGAAGCATCCCAATATTCTCAACATCAAACATGGCGACTCTTTTGAGATTTTTCATACCCTATCTCCTCTCCCTAGTCCATTACGATTCAATTTACCCACGAAATACTATACCCTCCAATCCTTTGTGCACGCTTTCAATCAAACCATCCCCTTGCCTGATATAGTGTGGGTGACGTATACCACAGTGGGCGTCTTTCATGTGCTTCACTTCAAAATCGCGGAAGGGTATTGGTTGAAAATCAATCCTCCACAACTCTGGCAACACATGTTGAATCATAGTTATAAATATGGTATGTTCACTTATCATGAACAAACCTGTATACACTCGGAAACGCCGGAACATTGTTCTGCAAGTTACCGTCGGTATCAACAACGTCCAAAACATGTCACCCATGGGATGACATTACACATCTATGGTTTACCGGAATATACCTTTGATTATGCCAAAGGATGGAACCACACCCTCGACACCCTCTTCCCATGGAAAGGGAAGGAATTGGATCGCTTGTTTCAGAAATCCTATTTCCCTTATGCTTACGAATCGAAAGAGCTGTTGGCCAATACGTGTTTACAATCCTACTTGTTTGGAGATAAACTCTCTGATAAGACATTGTATTCACCCGCTGTCGCGTATCAAGAAGGATCCACCCTGAAAGTCTGCAAAGATAGATTGACTTCCTTTATTGGATGGTTCAGTGAGGATATGCAAAGGCTCATGACGACCATGATGGAACGCTGGCAAGAAAACATGTTTTATCTAGTGGATGGTATGGTGTTGGAAGTGGATGTGGGAAAACAAGATATTCAATCGGTGATGGTGAATACACATCCAACACCTCGCCCTTTTCTTCATCTCTATAGCAAGACCATGAAACCGTTGCACATCTATGACCACATGATTCGGCAAGGTTACATCAACCCCACCCTGGACATTTCTACCTCGTTTCATCGCATCCTCATTCCCAAAGGGAGTTATACCTTGGAAGGACTCTTTTCCAAACTTCAGGTGAATTTACAGGCGTGGACGGATGTATCCCTCTCTTTCTCGAAAGATCATTATTTGACGGTGAAAACCGCAGAACATGCCTTTATTGATTTTGGAGAAGCGTTGAGTTATCGTATAGGTCTACCCCAATCCTATTATGGACCCAATACACAGATGACTACACTCTCTCCCCTCAGCATGACTCCCAATTCCTTCAACATTATCGTCTATTGTAATATTGTGGCGGAAAGTATTGTGGGAGGACAACGTGAACAAATCTTGAAAATTCACCCCATTGAAGAGAAACAACGTTTGGGGGAAATGGTGTCGTATGAAGTGTCCAATATTGATTATTACCCCATTTTTACATCGGCTATTGATGAGATTGAAATTCAGTTGCGTGGTGATGATGGCGAATTTATTCCGATTCATGAAGGACGATCCTATTTCAAACTCCATCTCCGCCGTAAGGAGACTAGGTAAATGGGGACGGAGTGACACTCAACCATGCATGAGGAAACGATTCACTTGTTAAGTAATGCTCAGCCCAATTTGTTTCCTGAAAATAGAGCCGATCATTTCAAAAATCGCTTGGTTCCTTCCATCCCCATTATCCATGGGGATCAATGGGAAGCCGGTATCTCCGTCGTCAATTTCATCAATACCCTGCAGACAATACCCGTGGATGTCAGCTTTAGTGTGGGGACATTGAAGGATCATCCTGAGACGATTCCGACCGTCTATACGTCCTCTATCATGTCCATCAAAACGGATTCACCATGAGGAGAGCAAGGCAAACAAGGCAAGCAAGGCAAACAGGGTGAACAAGGCAAACAGGGAGAGCAAGGTAAACAAGACAAACAAGGCAAACAGGGAGAGCAAGGCATGTTTACGCGCTTCAACATTCCACGCGGTATTTATTCGGAGAAGACGTTGATGCAGTATTTGAATCAGAATCGACAACATGGACACAATTTCCACTTTTCTATCACTACATTGGCGCCTCATGTCCATGTTGTCTCAGTGGTCGTACCCCCACGCTACAGTATGAAACTCCATCCGTTGCTCAAAGACATTCTTGGGTTTAAAACAGACTTACTCACCTCCTCACAGCAAGCGACTGCCCCTTTGAATTTGAATGCCTTTACCTACAATATTCTCCTGTATTGTAATATTGTAGGCTATCATGATGTAGGGGGTATGAAAACAAACTGTATGTGTGTGATTCCCTACACGGGGAAAGATTATGGAGATAGTATTCATCATGAATTCCAGAATGTCACCTATCCTATCCCGGTACCATTCAATCGGTCCCTCGACTAGCCATTCATTGGATGGATGTATGCAATGCCTATTTTTGCGTGGAAGTACAACTCATGAAACATGATGCGGCTAAAGGAGCAGACGTGCCATGTGAGTCGTCAGACAAGGCAATTATTATCAACAATACAGCCCACTCCCTCTTTTCCGACATTACTATCCGCTTGAATGAACGCACCATTGAAGGAGGCAATGACTTGTATTATTTGAGAGCTTACCTTAGCAATCTTTTACAATATACCAATGATGTGAAGAATACACACATGGTCACACAAGGATTTACTGTTCCTCAAGTGATGTATGACACGGAGTTTGATGCAGCGACTAAGACGGTGAAGTCTAAGGCGGTAGAGTTTACAGATAAAGAGAATGCACTCAATCAAGCCATTCTCAAACAATGGGCAGACCACAAATTTAAACGTACCTTTGACTTTCCCCTGAAATGTAATTTGTTCCAACAAGTGATTGCTCTGCCCCCAGGCATGCAACTGGATCTCATTTTCACCTTGAATAAACCGGAATATGCCATTTATGATATGGCACATGCTGCAGGGACGACCTCTACAAAGTACAGGTTCAAAATCACCTCTTTCCAATTGTATATGCCCATGCTCACACCGAATGCAGAACTGCAATTGAAAACTGCGAATCGACGCAAGACAGAAGCCATTTATAATCGCTACAATGGCATGACCGTCCAACGACAAACGATTGAACGTGGAATACAAAAGAAGACGTTTTCCAATGTGGCCGCTCTATTGAGTCCTAAACTCATCTTTTTCGCGGTTGTTCCCAGTAACTCTTGGTTTGATCCAGGAAGTCGTAAACTCTATTTTGAAAGGCATGGACTCTCTCAAGTCACCGTGACCACCAATGGAGCCATCATGACAGGAGGCACCATCAATTGCAAAGATGACGTGATTGCCTACAGTCAATTCAATCGTGCGATTCAAGTCTATAACACGAATGAATCGTGTGGTATTGATTTGGAGAGTTTTACCAAATACTGTTACTTTATCGCCTTTGACTGTACCTTGGATAAACAAATCGATAGTGTTCAACCCACCAATACACGTCAATATGGACTGGAATTGCAATTTGAGAATACGACCACGCAGAATATGGATTTATTAATGTTTGTCATTCATGACGAACAATTCTCCGTCACACCGGAGAATGCTGTCATCTCCAGTGCGTATATCCCACCCGCTATTTAAGTGTTGGCGCGCATTGACCTCATCATAAGACATGGTGAAGGAGCCCGAGTATCACGTTCCTCCTATCGCTTGGACATCTCTTTATCAACATCGTCTCATTAAAGCTCAGCGTTGGCTGAATGGGAGAATGGTTAAGCAACACGGAAATCGAAGGAATCATGCAGGGTATGAATCAATTACAAGAGAAACATTTACTCAATGCCTGCATGTGCGAAGATGATTTTCTCTGTGCTATTCAGTGTAGTTGTCAAACGTTTGCTCATCGCCTCCTCCAATCTTCTTACGTTCCCTTCCAAGGTGTGTTTCCTGCTGATCTACTTCTGCTCATTCCCCGGAATCAAAGACACTTATTGTCAATAGTGATCGCTCTCATCAACCTGGCAAGCATTGGTTGGCCTTTTATCAAAATGCAGATCAACGCGTATGCGAATTCTTTGACTCTTATGGACTCACTCCATCTCACTATCCACATGTTACCGAATGATTATCAACAACACCTTATCCTCTAGACTATCGTCGCCCTCTGCGTATACAAGGTCCTAAAGCCTATTGTGGTGCTTACTGTATTTACTTTTTAAACCATCGCCCTTTTAACACGTCTATGGATAAAACACTGACCTTCTTTCGAACATTGGATGCTTACGAGAAAGATCAAGAACTCATTCAAACCTACTTGTCCTTCAATGATAAAATTGTCTATTCCTATTTGTATTCTACATTATCCCATGTTTTGAAGTCAATAAAGAAATGAATCATGTCAATGATTGTATTTTTATTTCAATGGAATCTTTGAACTTTTTACAGAGGATAATACCACAAGGTTTTGTACAAGGTTCAGTCACTCGTGATAGCACACTATACACTATACACTGTACACAGAGCTTTTCCATACATCATGCACGATAGACAGTGACTGTTGAAGCGATGTCTTGATCACAAAGGGGACAAGATAGCGTTTCAAAGGGGACATAACATGCAGAACACATAACATTATGAGAACATGGTAAAAAGAGAAGGGATCGTTCCTGTTTAAAACATGTAACACAGTTCCGTTCACATAATAATTGAAATGTCTCTTCTTCTAATTTCTTTCTAAAGTCACTTTTATGGGAAGAGTTACCTGACACATCCGTGGCAAATGTCACTTTTTTCACTCCAGATCGCGCCAATGTCATTGTATTGCAGTGTAGTAGGGAGACATCCTCTATCCACCTACGCTCCAAATGGTGATTCATAGCATGGTCATCGAGATCCATGAGTCGATCCACTAATTCACCAGCAGTGATCGTTTCACTGAGATGTGTTACAGTTTCTATAGCTTTGAATGAATATCCCAGGTCTCTTACGACAACCCACGACGTTGGGATACTAATTGCTGTCCGATTCATTGAGGGAATCTCCATCGAATAGGGATTTGAGAATGTCTTCCACCAACGATTCCGCTTCTGCAATCGATAAAACACCCGTCACAATCACACTTCCGTTGGAAAAGAAGGAACAGTGTAAATTACCTTTGCGTATTAACGTTCCGGGAAACAGCTCGCGCTCGTTGGAAATCACTGATGTCGATGGCAACTGTTGAATGGTTTGCATGCGGTCTTTTGTATAGTTCCATTGACATTGAACGGTGCAGGATTTTGTGATTGGGTCGCTGACGTCCTATCCGTAGGGGGCGAGTAATTGATGCATCTCTTTACAAATACGATCGTAGGTTTCCAGAGAGCGGTTGCCCAAAATTTGGATACACCCCCGTGGAAAAATCTGTACAGCAACCGAAGAGTTCCATTTCCAATAGACTCGACAAGGGCGTGATGCTCGGTATGTGGCCAGAGGGAGTTGCGGTAACAATGTCTGCAGTGGTATTGCGGAGGATGCTCTGAGCTCCGCCATGCAGTTGCAGATCCTTGACATCTTTGAGAGCGGGGTGTAGATACCCTTCTTCATATAGGCGATGGTTACCGTATGGAAGGCTCCGATTGGGTAAATACCAACACCGCTTGTCCTCCCAGATACTTAAGGCTTTCTTCACTTGCGTCACTGTTCTCATCACGTGGTGTTGGGATTGGAGGAGAGTTTGTAACACTGTGGTAATTGAATGTTTTTCAAATGCGTCCACATAATTCTGATGTTTCACTTGTCGCTTCTTTGCTTGACATACCCCCTTCATGCGACAGTCGTGGATTTCTTCCTCATTGCCTTTGAGGACAATGTAAGAGTACATCTTGGCACTCAAACATACAAACTCCTTCACCCTATCCCCCACACACTCATCCTTGAAACATCCCAAACGATTCGCATTCTCGGTACGTCTCTCTGGATGACTCACGGGATAATTTGAGGTATCGAGAACACCTTTCGCCTCCATATCAATAAAATTTGGGATGTTTTCAAACGAACGCAGTACTTCTTCGCGTGTATACCGGCTGCGGACTTTGAGGAAGAAGGAGTCTGTGTCCCCACCGATGAGTTCCACTGAGGTGCACGTCTTGTTGGCTTTCCACTGGTCAAACAGCTTGTACATAATAATCTTGCTGTTGTCCAGGATGCATTGCCCGATATAAATGGGCTTGTTCAAGTCTACCTTGGTCTTGCGCACATTCACCACCACGGCTTTGTCACTGATGTTGAAGAAGGATTGGCAATAGGGATGATGTGTCCATTTGCTAAACAAATTCGGTGATCGTACAAAATAGTGCTTCCCATATTTCCGCACATTCTCCATCGTCTTGCCGTACAGTGCGTTCACCATCAACTTGTGGAGATTGCGGCGCATTTTCGTGGTTGCCTTGGCGCGTTCTTGCGTATGGTATTGAACATAGGGGCGAATATACGGTTCTTGGTTGAAGGAGATCCCGTAATGAACCTTGGTGATATGTAAACCCTTCTCCACATAATACTTGAGAGCGGCAATATGTACCACATACTCTTTGCGATTTTCGTGCGTCATCATTAACTTGTTGGCTGAGTGAAAGGGTCGGTTCCCGTTCAACTCTTGCCATAGTTCATGCATTTAGGGAGACATGTCCTCCCATTTCGCTGTCCCGCGGTAAGGAGCCAATGGTAAATCTTCCGTGACATCTTGGACGTGTGGGGAATACTCCAAATCGACGCACAGTACATGACCCGTGGTGCCATTGACATTGTATCGTCTCACCCATTCGTCGTTGATGTCCACCAAGACCTCCGGTCGTACCCAGGCAAAACAATCCTTCGGCAAAGGTCCCATCATGGCCGCACCGTATAAATTGTTCGCAACGACATAAAACAGGTGAGTACCTTCTTCTGCTTGAGCGCGGTGCTGATTCACAAATGTCATCCCTCCACGAATCCCTGCTTCAAACACGCGGTACATATCCACGTCATGTAATTTCTCCAACTTGACCTGTGTCTTTTTAAAGAAAAATGAATAGGTCAAGCCAGGTGTGCCGAAATAGTGGATGGGGTCCAATGCAGACACGTCGCGTATTTCACTTCGAAAGTGTTCGAAGATGTCTGCGAGCAAGGCCACATCCACTGTCAAATAATAGTGGATATAATCTTCAAACGTGCTGCACCCCGTCTCTGTCCACGCCTTTTGTGCCACAGCATACTCATCCTCTTCCAACTCCTTCTCACTGAAATCATTGTAAAATGCTTCCTTCGGAGGCAATTGAGTCTCGTGGATACGATCCCAGCAGTCAAAATATGTATAGGGAAAATATCCTTTCCGAATAGATGTGTGATCGCAATTCGGATAGACGTTGCTCAATATGTGATTTGAGTGAGGAAAGTCACTGATGGTCGTTGACAAATTGTTTAGAGAGTCTTTCAAAAACTGACATGAATCGATGAATCGGATTTTATATAGGGTATTGGATGGCATGGGAAGAAAGATGGCCACTCCCAACGTCTTGTCTCCTGACACATAAATGGGCTCGATCTTATACTTGTGATCCAGCTTGGTAAACCCTTGTACAATCACCTGGTGACTGTCATATCCCTTCCAATTGTGAAACAAGATGTTTAATGTGTTCCGGGATTGACGTCGTCGCAGGTTACATGCATTGCACAGGGTTTGCAGATATTTGCCCGTGATATGATCGTGGTCTCGCACCTTTGTCGTAGGCCCATTCTTTTCACCTTGCTTCTGGGGTTTTACATCACATCCGCACATGTTACATTGAGCTGTCTGTTCATAGTCCTGCATATCATCCTCCGTCAGCGTCATGTTACTGTTTGTCGCTTTCATGTGATCAAACATAGACCAGATCACCTGACTGATGTGTGTAATAAAGGCAGGAATGCACTCGTCCCCCTTATGGATCACCACCGATTCTTTCATGTCCAGCGCCGGATGCCACACCACATAGGATCCCACATACACTGCCGTATGCTTCTTGGACACGGAATCAATCATGCTCTCAATGTCCGCATACATCACAGCGAGGGGTTGAGTGGTTTTCGCGTGGTCGATAAATTCGTGCGGTTTCGTATCTTCCGGGGTTGTTTCCATCTGAAAAAATCCTCCATCGCATTTGGCTTGATGTTCCAGACGTTCTTTGTGCGCCATGTCCTTTGTCTTTCCAAACTTTATCCCCTTCTCGTAGAAATTGAATCGTAAACTACATAACTCGCATGTTTCAAAACGTTTCACTTGCGTTTGGCTCATGTTCCGATACCACATGCGAGCACATTTCTGAAAATCCGTCACGGGAAGAAAATGTCCAGACTGATCATCCATATCGTACCGCGTCACCATCACCAGATGAACGATGCGTGTGTTCTCCTTCACAGCTTGACGGACCGGGTATAATTGGCCCACAAATCCTTTACTGTCATGTACGTGGATACGAAGAATGACATTGTTCTTCTTTTCGAACTCCTGAATATCCCGTGTATTCATCAACCCCTCTGACGTCATCATGGAAAAGTCTAGATGATAATATTGGTTCAAATTCAACTTGCGCACTGCAGGAAGCTCATTCTGATAACTGTTATAGGATGTCTTGGTGCGGGAATTAGCACGTCGAGGAATGTGATTGTCTTGGTAGGCAAGTGCATAGAGGACACTGTCTTGAAAACAGTGTGATGTATACGTGTTGCGCCGAAACACACATATGCCTTTGCAGAGCTTGATATCTCGGTGGATTGGAATCGGTGCGCCCATGCGAAAATTAGGGAAGGAACTTGTTTGAACCAGTAACTCCAACACTTCCTTCACCGCAAATCCTGATCCGTCTTCTCGATAGTCTTCAATAAATTCTTCAAACTTTGACACCATGTCACGGAACCATGTATCAAAGTTACGTGCTTGGACGCCTCCGTGAATGTATGAGGATGTGGTGATGTCTCTCACTTCCTCTTCGCCCGTCGACATATCCATCTTGGCAAACCTGAGTCTCATACTCACAAACACTTTCACATCCTCGTGGGGGTGTTGTTGCACAATGACACGATACAAGTCCGCACACATTGAATTCAAATATACCTTCCATTCATTCGTGGCTTGATGAGGGGTAAATCGATAATTATATCCGCGACCGTCCATGATACGTTCTTCTTCCACAGCTGCACCGCCCTCTTGCATGAACTCAAACAGGTAGGGACACAAATGTTCATCCCATCCTTCCGCTTCAGCATTCACCACTGTATCGCAGTAGCGACACCGTCCCACACACGCATGCTTATGGTACGCCTCTACGTCAAAACTTCCGTCGCAATCCAAACACAGCAAGTCATTGTCATCACCATAATTAAACGCGCGGCAATCGTGTTCGTCTCCATACCATTTACAGCATGTCCAACAATAGTTGCGACCCGTCTTCGCTGCTCCATGGGCAATACAGTCTTGAAAGCGAGAGAAGGACTGACAGCAGAATTCACACGTGTACTGCATGGTTAGAATGAGAATGATTTTCTCTGGCAGCGCCTTCCTTATATACCTTGCTGTGACTCATCACACGTGCTCGGCGCCGCGTGCTCCGATTGGTGCTCCGTGCTCATACCCCAAGTGCGCCGATGTGTGGGTGTGTGCTCCGTGCTCTGATGCGTGGGAGTGTGCTCCGATGAAACAGCAGGGCATGTACTTAAGTGCAAATGCTGCGGAAAGGGGCTAGAATTTGATACTGACATCTCGTTTGATGGAAAGCGGGCTCTGGTGACCGGAGCCGCCGGTGTCATTGGAAAGGCGATTACTGAACTCCTGGTGAAATGTGGAGCAACTGTTATTGCCGTTGATGTTCGCGCTGACGAGCTACAGGCTCTCTATAGAGATTATCCTCAAGTGATTCCTACAGTCTGCGACTTGGCAAAGTGGGAGACGACAAGGGCAATGGTGACCAATCATCTTCCTATAGATTTGCTGGTCAATAACGCTGGACTAAATATTGCAAAACTTTTTCTTGAGTTTGACGTTGAAACGATTGACCGATTATTTGAAGTCAATGTGAAGGCTCTGATAAATATTTCACAGGTAAGAATCTTTACGTCCACAGTAACTTTTTGGTAATCTTTCAAAATAAAGCAAGTGCTGCAAAGTCTATATTCGGTTGAAAGCTCCGGTTCCGGCCCAAGACCCTTCGATTTATTGTCCAGCGCCCAACACGTAACCGAACAGGAGACTTTCACAGAATGATGGACCACCGATGGCCACTGCGAAACTGCACATCTGTCGAGGTCTACTGGTGCCTCCTGTCAGACAAGATCACAGAAAGCACATTTATATCTAATGGGAGCAGGCTGAGGTTTTCAGTAAAATGACAATTGTCTGTTTTTTCAGTGATTAAGTGATAACCACTACGGCGTGTAGAACCATCTCTAGGTCATACTGTTCAAGAGACTTAACACATTTAGATTTATCAAATCGTCATTTTATCGTAAAACACAGCATCTTGATTAAGTTTTAGTTGAAACTTTTCAAGTCTTTCAATACATTTTCGTACCGGTACATATCACTAATCGGAGGCATAAACATAATCACAGGATGGAAAAATGACTGCGATGCTAAAAATTACGTAATGTAGCTATAGTGACTCCCGCTTAAAACCTTTTGTAAAGCATAGTCGCAGAGGGAGCCACGAAAATTATCTCTATTTATATGGGATTGATAGAAGTCTGAGATTTAGTCCCTACCACCGCTCCAAGCGCTTCTTAATCAGAGGCGAGTACAAATATTTCATTCTTTCAGAGTGATGCATCATTTATTAAAAAGAGGTATTCTAGTCAGTGAAAGGGTTTTCAAAAGATTTTGTGCACTTTTTTTCGTGTCTGATAGATGTCAGACGCGCAGATTCGTAGCAGTCACGGGTAGGGTGAACTACATTCTCTGAAAGTCCAAGTTTCAGCTTGGTTCCCTGCAGAGACAGGTGTTGCCGGTTGGACGAGATGATTCAACTACTTAGCTGTCAGGGCTCTAATATTCATTAATCAAGTGAAACATATTTCGACATTGAACTAAAATTCTTTTTATATCAAAAGTAGTTCTTCAGAAGTATTTTAATATTTCATCAAGGCATTTCATTGAGAATGGGACACCTATAAAATGACCATACAATTTCAAGGTAATATTGATTAAGAATCAATAATGTGCTTTAATAATAAATACATTAAAGATGAGGCGAGAATGCATGTGGATATTTTTCGACAAGAGCCTTTCGCCCGACAGTTGCGTTTTCGACTGGAACATGATCCTAAGCAAGTCTGTGATCTCCTTTAAAATCCAAATAAATGATTCGCAGTAGGCTGCGTATTGAGAGGAGATGAAGGACATCAGGTTTTTAGGGTTCTACAGCGATAACCTACAATGATGACACACTTACATTCGTTTCAGCTACACGTCAAATATCACTTTATTTCGCAAAGTGACTGAATTCCTAAAACATAAAAAACTTCAAGCCGGAGCAGTGGTATTTCCTGTCGGCCACGGCTCCGACCTGCTACCACGGCTCCGGGCGGCTCCGACTCCGAAGAAAAAATAACCATAGTAAAAACATCTTTCTGACCTTGCATTTGACCTCCACAGTGACCTTGAATATCAAAACAATGATGGTATTGTGACTCGTCATGAGAGTTTTCATTTGGTGTATTTTGTTTTGAGTTTGAACCTTTAGTTTTGGAAATAAGCAGAGCCCCCATAGAGTAAGTATATACAGGTAGAGTGTCGACTCAAAAAAGTGTCTGTATACAGTGAAAACTTTTATATGAGAAGATTTTTGCGGAGATTATGTTCCTCTGGTCCAAAAAATTATTTGAACAGTTTTTAAAAAGCTCAATTTTTGCAAATTTATATACTGCCGACATGAAGCCCCCTTATAAGTAGTATGAAATAAGTTGAATATAAAAATGAATGAATATTCTCTAACAAGCATCTTAATTAAGCGGAAATTAAGCTGAAGATCTAGGAAATTTCATGAACCGCATTATAATGGAGGCCCCGCAAGTCTTCAAGGAAAAGTTGAGATCTCATTGTGCTTCTTGGCTGAGATGTCATGTTTTTGATTCAATTTTCAGTGACTTGATTTTATGATTCACAAGGCGTCATTTCTTGAATCTGAATAGTATTGTGGACCCATTAACATCCTTCAAAGTTAATTATGATAAGCTTCCTTGATTATGATGTTCTTCTCTTTCAGTGGCAGTTTGTGACATGATCACGCTTAAAGAAATAATCTTATTATAATGAAGCTGAGCTTTTAGTACTTTGCTATAATCATCAGTCAAATTCGCATACATTTCTCCAAAAGTGTAAAATTCATATCTCACGGGTGGTACTGGGTCTCGACCTGGTTCGACTCATGTTCATTTAATAAAATTGAAACTGTATACACATTGGAGATTTAATAAATGCTGAGTTACCACAGTACTTAATAAACTTACTCTATCCCCCTCAGTCGGGCTCATTTGTCAAAGCACCCTAGTTCTGTGGGTAGTGAGATAAATAACTAAACCAAAACCTTAAAAAGAGTCGAAATGGCATATTGTCAAGCACTATTATTCGGTATGCCTAATTATTGATTGATGGAATTACATTAAATCAACTCATGAATACGTTTGAATTGAAAGAATTGATGAAAAGGTTTATGTTTTCATTTCAACAAGATTTATTGAATACACAGAAATCACTCTCATTTAAGAACCTCGTTAATCCACAAGCAAAAACAGAAAATAATAAAGGAATTCATATTTGTTGGCAATTCAGCAAATAGCAACATTCTCTATAACATATTTCTCGAAGTTTTCATCCGGCACATGACCTAGTTTAAGTCGCTAATGCATTTGTCATATCGGCACTTGGGGGAATAAAAAGGCAAGACGGAATCAGCTTTCTAGACTGCCGAGTGAATGGTTTAACGTCACGACTCCCTCCTACCGGGCTTGAACGTTGCTGACTTAGTCAGACTTTAATCTGGTACCTCGATTACAAAAAATGCCCTTCTTGAGGACTTCCAATGACACTTTTGGGCCTCGACCTCTGGACCAGAAGATCGCTTGGCCAAGCACTTAACCACGTTGCCACGGAGACCACCAGACTGCTGCCAGACCCTGTCTTTGAACGCATTTTCTAATGCCCTCTCTTTACAATGTAAATTTGATCCTATTCTAGTTATAGTTTCAATATAGCCTACTCAGGTTTAAATCCCTGTATTTGATCGGTATAACTATAGAGATCGATTCATCTGCGTGTGGGTTAGTCAAGAGCGGACACAATTCTACCACAGCTATTCTATGCAGTGGTAGAGATTGACATAGATATTCGTCTATCGTTGACTCCCGTGATTGGCCAAGCGCGCAGATTGCAGAAGTGACTCGTATCAGGGAACACACGAGCCTCAACGGTCAGATTGCTGGCAGGCCTGCCCAGTAAAAAGTACGAATCTTTAACTAAATTTTTCTCCGCGATTACTTCGTCGAATGGAAATGTAATTCACACCATTAGACTCTTCGCAATCTAAATTTACTGACTGAGTGCGTTTAATGTGATATCAATCTTCTCGTTCGTCAGAATTCAGACTTGAGCATGCATTGCGTTCAATGGATAATTGATCTTGCTCCTCGAGTCTAGTTCTAACCGTGACCATCAGCATTGAGGAAAGTCATTTGTGAACCGAAGCACACAGACAAGGTATTTTATCTCTGTGGGTACAGCAGACTAGTGAATAAGCGCCTTCATATGTTGTTCACAACGACAGTGGATTGAAGTGAGCGAAATATCCTGCTGTGTATGCATGGCAGGCAACGTTTAAGTAGGATGACGACATACTGCCCCTTCAGATAGCTCACTATTAACCTCACACGTGGTGTATTTCATGCATCATCAAATCAGCTTTGGAGGTTCTGTTTCAGTAAATAAAATGTTCATTTGAAAAGAAATTGTGCAAAATAGTAGAATTAATGTAAGAAACAAAAATCATGAAAGTTGAAAATGCATAACGTTAGTTTTGTTTTGAAATGTTTAAGAAAGTTTTAGATTATACTGACGACCACCAACTCCATTTAATTGCTGCATCATAGGCCTATTTTACATCTTTGTCGCTTTTGATATACATTTCTGTGATACAAGCAAAACTGTCAAACTCGGAATGTTAGCTAAAAATCTCCGAAAATAACACAGACGAATGGCAATATAATTGTGCATGTACACTAATCATTTTGAAAAGAATCAGACATTGTGATGGATCAATTTTTTTACTTGACAATGATTATTATGGTATCATGACCAATGCGTGCAGAGTGCGACATGCATAAATTGTTCTAAGTCACCACCATTTGAAAGACATTGAAGAATATTTAACCCATATGCTGCCAGTGACCGCATATATACGACATTTTACAGTTTCATTGTCTATGTCTTGTAACTTTATATTATTTGAATGATCGATGTTTTCGGTCTCTACATTTAAATTTCACGAAGTCGTATATTGAGATGAATCTTTCACGTCAACCTCAAAATGTGACATATTTGACAAATTTGAATCACAGCATCACTCATGGAAATTTCATTTTTCGGAATGCCTTCATGTAGATGGTGAATAATCCGATAACTTTACTTCAAACGTAGTCATTTCAGTTTCAATTCTTACGATATCATCCCTGTGCTCTGACCACAGAATTCAATATTTTGTTTGTCTGCTTCGGTTTGCTAGAAGTGTGATTTATTCGAAATCTCCGGCACATCGCGGAACTTACTAGGTGGGCAAAAGGGAATTTCAATACCTTATAGAGATAGGAAAAAAGTCGTGCGTCGCTTGTGAATTACTGTGAGTTCCAGCAAAGTGCTTCGATTGCCATAATTCCTTCAGATTCGAAGAATTTAGATCATTGCGCACAAGTTTTCTCTGTAAGGTTGGTCCTTCCGATCATTATTAAAAAAAGTAGCAGGCGTACGAAAATTAGTTTACTTGATGATTAAAATTTTATACTACCGACATGACTCTCCTATATAAGTAGTATGAAACAAGTTTACATCAAAAGGAATGAATATTTGCTCATAAGCATCATAACTAATCGGAAATTAGGCTGATTATCAAGGAAATTTCATGAATTGTATAATGATGAAAGTCTTCATGAAAAAGTCTCGATATTAATCGTGCTTTCTTGGCTGAAATTTCAAGCTTTTAATTCAATTTTCACCGGCATGATTTTATGATTCACTAAATTCATGTTTCGTTTCTTGAATCTGAAGTGATGTGGACCCATTGACATCTTTCAAAGTAAAATGAAGTCATTGTCTTTGATAGTGTTATCTTGCTTGCCAATGGCAGGTTGCCTACGATATGATCACGCTTAAGAGGATTCTCTTGATGTTCAGCATAAAAACAATAGCAGGTCATCGAATTGCGAATTTAACAAGCATTACCTCTCCAAGGCTGTCATGACACGGACGATCTGTAAAATAATATCATTTCCTTGTACATTCTGCAATCATGATCTCAATTCCGTAATAATTTCTGCAAAACTGCAAAAAAATTGAACATCTCACATTTGGAAACAATTCCGACTGTATCTCCCTTGAGTTCATTTAATAAAATTGAAAGTGTATACAAATTGGGGATTTAATAGCGGAGGTTGAGCGGAGTTACCACTCTACCTAATATACTTACTCTATGGTCTTTGTGCACACTTTGTACGAATAGTACCGTGCATACAATCAATCATTGAGATATTGCGACCTGATAATTCCAGTAAGTACCGGGTAGTATATCTGGCAGTCCGGTGTCTATCGAATATCGATACTTCTTTTGTCTTATTAATGTATATAATGGCTTTAATACAAAATATGCGGAAGATGGCACAGTATTCAATATGTATCTGTGATAAATTTTGATAAAAATTTAGCCTTTTTAGTGCTGCTAAGAGTCCGTGATGGTATGTTGGTATACTGCTATCATCGATATCTACGGCATAACAATGCTTTTCTGACATTTGGATTTATATCAGGTTATCAATTGATGGTTTTGCGACGTAGAAGTGTTCGAATTTTTTTACTCGTGTAAACTTGGTAACATACGGGTTAAATGACATGTGCTCAGAATGCCATTGTGACTTCCGACAATGCAATAAATTTCACTTCAGTCGCGAAAGGCTTAACATAGCAAAACATGCAACTGTTTGATTAAATTTTCGAAATGTTTTATCTCAAAGGAATTTTGAAGAGAAGTATTGTATTAAAATAGGAACTACATGTTTTTACCAATTACAGAAAAGGAACTCCGTTTTCATACCACTTACTTCATAATTACAGATTGTGCAAATATTTTGTGACTCTGAAATCGACAGGTTTGTATGAATCATATATGTTAAATTGATCGAGAAACAGAATTGCCCTAAGATTATTCATCTTGTTGTCAAGAAGCATGCTAATGTATTATGACGATGCCCATCATGTTGTTGTTATTTCTTTTGAAATATCAATTAAATTGCTCGAAATTGCGTCATTGGTTTCTATTTTTAGTTGCACAGGTTCTTCGTATATGAACGATATATTGGGACAAGAAACTCGCCTATAATCTGATAAATGAACTAATACTAAATACTAATCCTAATACTAAGTACTAAATTGCATATCTACATTGCATTTTCAAACAACATTATTGCAGCACTTCTAAAGATTGCAATTTCTTTTCAGGTTGTGATTAAAGATTGGATGGACCGAAAGAGTCAAGGAGCTATTGTCAACACGTCATCGATCTTGTGTCGGGGTGGAAGCCATTTTGCTTCGGTTTATTCTTCTACCAAGGCTGCTGTCTCCTCTCTTACAGAGAGTATGGCAGTGGAGCATGGGCAAAATGGAATTCGGGTGAATGCGGTCCGTCCTGGTGGTGTCAAGTCACCAGTCTTGCAGCAATTTCTGGATAAATTACCTGGTGTTGAAGAAGGCTTAGTTTCAAAGTCACCAACGGGTTGTCTATCAACTGGCGAGGACATTGCACAGGCAGTTTGCTTCTTACTAAGTGAAAAGGCATCAAATATCACTGGAACTGAAGTAACCGTTGATGGCGGAGTAACCAGCCGTACAGTGTGACACAATTTCACTGTGAAAAGGGCCTTCTTTACATAGAGAGAGAATTGCTGCCTGAGGAGCCTTGAGATTTTTCGTCTTTGTGAAAGTATAATATCATTAAAAACAGTCCATTTCTATATTGTTAACTGTACACTGCTAAAAATTGGCTAAAATATCCACTGCACTTCACAGAAGACAGAAATAGTGGATGACGTCACAGCGTGATGATTGATGACTCCATATTTAAAAGTCGTTAATGTCATATAAACACATTCTGCTTTTACGAAAATGTTCAGTTCAGACTGCAAAAAAATGTGAAACTAATTTTTGAAAGAAGTAAGAACGACTATTTTCCCAACGTTTCGCTCACAGTCTATTGAGCATTCTCAAGAGTGCAGACATAAATCAACGACTAACGTAAAAATGCATGAATTAATTACAAAATTTCAAAATCATTGAGAGGAAACTAGGGTAAAGAGACTAAAGTAAACTTCTATATGACTGGTAAGATTTCTACACCTTTTCCAAATCGATTTCAGATCTTTCTAAATGAATTTCAGACATTTCCAGAAGGATTTCAGATTTTTCCAATTGAATTTCAGATATCTTCAAAGTTGAACATGTGGTAGATATCTGAAATTCAATCAGAGAAATCTGAATAAAATCCATCTGGAAATGTCTGAAATTCATTTGGGAATATCTGAAATAGACATGGATTAGCTGTAGTAAAGACTGAAGCATTTCATAGATTCTTATATCGTTTTTCTTACATTTTTTCAAGATCTTGAAACTATCAGCAAAACGTTTCTCAAGCCACTTGCTACTTATCCTCATTGCATTAGTACCTTACTTACATCATTGCTCACTTGATCTTGCGATATCTGTTGGTTTCTATGTGAATGACGTCATTGCTTCATGAGTAATTGCCATTGCAAATTCATTCAGCGTGATCCAAAATGAGTTACGTCTCAATTATGAAATATAATTATCTGCATCAATAAAAGTTTACAAAAATGGATGCGGCCCTATTTTCATCTCCAAAATTTCAAAGGAATCAAACTTCACCAAAAATATTTAAATTCAACTTCCATTTCCAATTTATCTTCCATTGTACTGTAAGAACGAACATAAAAGTTCCAAGCTCAGTTTTGCTATCTAAATGGTACACCTGTCTTCATTTCTGTCTTTCAGTCATCGTTAGTCGTGACGTAGATAAATGATTTTCTTGTAATGCTAACCTTTGGCTATTTTCCATTGACAAATGAGCACCAATTGACTTGATGTAGTGAACATGCAAATTACTGCCAATACACCTATAGAAGTCACTGATGAAATTTCTTCACCAAATCGCTATCCCCGTGCGGATACCGCAACATGGTCTTTCCGTCTCACGGACCTCAATATTTTAATCAATGAACGCATTGTTTCTTTTTCTTCTCCTTAATTTTTTCTGTCGTGTATCCGTATTTGTATGTTAAAGTCCTTTGCCTTTTTTGTTTTCTTGTTTAGTATTTTCACTTGATTATTTTTAGCCTTTTATCACTTTCATGTTGGTACTACTTTTTTTACCAAAGACAGTGAAGATGTAAAGACTGTAAACTCGTAGAAAATTTGGAAACGGTATATATCTATGATGAGTACAAGAATATCCATGGTAGTTCCTATCTTCTAATGTATTAAGATTATCCGATATCTTCGTTGAGGACAAATAAGTTGTTTCCAAAAGCTTAACATACAGAGATATGAGAGTTTTCAGTCTTTGAATATTACATAGTCTTTGTTTTTTACTTGTTTTGTCATTTAATTCATTACTCCCTTCGCTGTTATCCTTCTTTCATTATTCTTTACTATATCTATAACTTTACTTACTTTAATTATTTCATTCCATTGCTTGATTTATAATTTCTGTCTACAAATCATTCATTTTGACTTTCCTTTCTTACTTTACCTTGTGCGCTTTTGTGTTAGTTCATTTTCATATCTTTCAAGTGCATCAATCAATCCGTGTCACATGCCATATCTATGCGTTCACGAAGTGTCAATTGACCTTTTGAATACCTCTTACTGCTGTATTGTACAATCAGTTTCTGCCGTGTCCCGCTACAACAAAGCAGCGAGAGCTCAGTGAAAATAAACGCAGGAACGACTTCCGCCTTCTTAAAGTAGAAGTGTGGTAGTTCTTCGCTAGAAAATCATCAAACATTGATCGTTTTCACATTCCGCCAACATTCCAGTTTTTGAGTCTGTTCCATAATTCAACTGTTTGGGGATGAAATGGAATTCTCTTGCATTTCTGCAATTTAACCCTCGGGTTGGGGGTGGGGTGGGTGGAGGGCGTGTCTCCACCCCTCCCGAAATCTCGCTCTAGCTTCTGAGATACCTCATTTTTGACCCTGCACTTCACAGTATTGTATTCAATTCGTGCTTTTGATAGGATTCTAAAATATTTTTGAATTTTGCCAACCGAAAGGATAAATAAGTGATCTTACTTCAAAAGTGCATCTACAAATGTTGGATACTATTGTTTCCAAGCATATCATTTAGGGGATTGGGCTATTGTTATTATTGCGGTATTACTACTTGTTCTAAAATGAATCGATTATATGACATCATGCTAATGGTCTAAAATGACCAAAGAGCGCACACAGTTGTTTGAATTGTGCATACATAGTACTGTAAATCATAAAACCCTATTTTAGTACGAATCTGAGTACTAAACGGAAGAGTGCTAAAATTTCCGAACTTAAATTCACGGAAGTACTAAAATGCTTATTAAGTGCTAATCCGATGAAATGTCAATATCAATAATGGACGCGACACGAGGCCAAATTCAGCGAGTCAGTGTGCATCCGGCAGTTGACAGCGCGCTCTTCGATCTGGATAATAGACTTTTTGTGTAGTCTTCCCAGCTAGTCGAAGGTGAGATGAACATCGACTGTGGGAAGGCCAACCATGGCGCTATCAACCAGTCAGCATAGTTGTTCATAGTTCCTGCAGCAAAACTCACTCGGGTTGCTTCTGTCTCAGTTAGGGAGTGCTCACAACTTGTAATAGCGGTTTGCTGTGCTCCTTCATGTCGAAGTAGGTACAGTGTGACATGAAGGAATCCTGCAAATCAACCTGTGACATCTCATCGATTTTTTCTTAATCAACCTACGACATTAATTTGGGTCAAAAGCATTCAGCGAGATAACTTTAATCAAACGGCATAATAAACACGCATGCTCTTTTCACTTCAACGATGGTGATTATGAAGACAATCAACCCATTTGCACATCCTCTGCGTGGACATTATGACTACTTTTGACATGTGTATTGTCATTAATAAGTGCATGTAAACTGTAAGGTGCAAATTTGCAATAAAAGTCAAAGACATGACAAATGAATTCCAAGTCAGTTGTTTTGATTTCACAAATGATGCTATTAGCACTTACTGACTGCATCTGACTATTTTAATTGAGTTATTATGTAGTATAGAAACCCTTGCAAAAAGTCTTCATATCTCCTCTTCCTAATAACATATGTCAGCCTTCCTTGATCATCTGTAATTCAATGCATTCTGCATTTAGTCATTTTCTTCAATATGAATATATTATAGTTGATCCAAGTGCATTTGTGATTAATTGACAATTAGGTTCTTAGATGGATGTGGATATGGGATACAGTGGGTTATGCCGAATGGCATCAATCGCTTAGTGGAGGTGGTACACCTTTTCCAAATCAATAAGCTTAATTCTCAAATCATCTGCAGGCATCTAATTTCAATAGAATTCTCATTTCAATAGTGTTGCTATTCTCAGTTCAATAGGATTATTATCTCAGATCATTAACAACAAAGATCAGATCAACAAGATAAGAGACGGAAATCTAGTGAACGGGAGTCATGAATCTCACATCAATAAAACACATCGCAAATCAACACAATCAGAATTATTGCAGTCATGTCAAGACAACGCATTTCTGTCGAAGACAAGCAACGGATCATCGATTGTTATAATCGTCAAGATGATTATTTCGTGCTAGCTGATGCTCTTACAATCAATAGACGAACTGCATATTCAATTATTAGACGATATCTTAGGGACGGTCAAGTCGCGAGAAGACGTGGAGGTCCAAATCACGTACTTGTTGATGATGAAATGAGAAACACAGTAATATCTATCGTTCAAGATCACACGGAATACACTGTGCACAGGTAATCCGCTATCTTATTGATAGCGTCTCAGCGTGATTCTTGCAACAACGCTCATAATAAAAACTTGAATTTGTTAGCATTGGTTCTTTTTGAAGAAATCAAAGTTCCGATGCATAGCAACATCAATACACTTCGTTACCAGAAGCAGGTACATGTTCGGTATGTTCACGGAATCAATCAACATTCGGTTGCTATGAGTATTCTCTCGAAATATGGCCAGTCTAACAATATTTCCAACCGGGAGTTTATCACAGACTTCTAACAAGTCTGTATAGCATCGCATTATTGAAATGAACAACTGAATTTGAATTTTGATGGAGAGCCTTCCATCGTCTTTTTTTGATTTTCGAATGTGATTATTGAAAAAAAGAATGATTCAATTGATTTGAGATTTGAAATTCAATTAATTTGAGATATCTGCGCTTAATGATCTGAGAACTCCGCTTGTTGATCTGAGATGTGTCTTTTGCAATTGATTTGAGATACCTTCAAATGATTTTAAGTTTACGCTTATTGATCTGGAAAAGGTGTAGTCCTATGCAACTCATTAAATGAGTGCTGAAATGAGTACTGAAATGAGTACTGCTCTTTCGAACCCAAAGAGAAAATGAGTACCAATCTTTTCGAAATCAAAGAGTATTAGATTCTGAGACTCATTTCTTAGTCGAAGTTAGTTCTCAAGTTCAGAACCCTCTTTAGCACTCATTTAGGACTTTATGAATAACAGTGTGCCATACTGATGCTACTGATAAGTATGTTATTAACAGTAGGCCCCCATTTTCAAGTAAGAAAATCTACAGTTTTGCGAAACAAATATGCTTACGATATTCAAGCCTTCCCATTTCATGCTGTTCTTAGCTTTGTACATTTTCTAATTCATTTTATGACATGGAAACTCATTTTGCAGTTAACTGGAAATTGGCTTTTCGATTGCATTTTGATAATTTACCCAAAATTCAATGAATCCCTATGTGACTTGTTGAGTTGTGATCAGATGGCATGTATCAATGGAATATCCAATTTCTTTAGGATTATATGAATGCGACATAATAAGATAATTCTTGTCAAACCTGGTAGCCCTTAACTTTATACAGAGCTAATTGTTGAAAATAAATAATATAAAAAGTTAACGGCTACCAGGTTAGACGAGAAATATCTTATTATGCCGCATTCATATAATCCTAAAGAATAGTCAGAAAAACAAAGAAAATTTCAAAATGTCAAAATCAAATTTTAGAATGCTATTTGCAGAATTAGCAGTTATGAGAGTTAAAAACTGGATTCCACCTTTGATATTTTCGTGTCCGAAATATGTTGTGCAATTTTCCTGAATTAGTTCCGTTGCTTATTTCATGAGATGTTCAGGGGAGTTTGCTAGATTTCCCAAAGGAGCAAAGTTTATGAGGTTCTACTGTCCACTTGCTAAATCATTGCACACCACGAAAAGTTATTTTATCTTATGCGTATTCTCAAAAATTTGATCAAGACTCATAATTGATTGATTACTAGATTTATTCACTTGACCAGTCAAGAAACTTAATTGGCTTAGGAAACAGTGTGGTTTACCTAATTAAATGAAGCAATCAGTGAATGGAAGTTTGTTGCTTCATAGCTGATCATTTCAGCTGATCATGTGTCCTCCTGTCATCATTGATTGAATTGTAAAAATCTTGTTGATTCCCTTATCGGACGCAAGCGCCAGCAACTACGGCATGAAGAATTGCTATTGTTTGTGAAAAGGTGCAGCAGAGGCGGACAGTCTGGTCCTGTCTGCAGAACGCAGATTCGAAATCTTCTGCTGACCTCAACCGAGGGAAATGATGACTCACCAAAAGACTAAGTAAGGGAATAACACAAATTGGCAGTTTGCTAGTGAACGGATGGGCTGATCTTAATAAAACTTGCATATTCTTGGAGCTGATGACACCAGCATTCTTTTAAAACCAAACTTGAAACCGCCAAGGTTTATACAACAAAAGTTATTAAGTTCTGTGCAGTTGACCGCTAAAAGCATTGTTAACGCGAAAGTTAGCGAAAAATCAAGCAAAAGTGTTAGTTGAGCAATACTTACATTGTTCCTTCTTCTCGAGAACGAAGTTAGCATAAAGTAAAAAAACATGCACAATCACTGTTTAACAGTTTAACAGTTAAACGTTGTGTTTAACAGTGATTTTGCATGTTTGCCAGCTTGCCTTGTTCACTCTCAACTTGTCGTGCCTGAGGAAGGGTGGATCACACGAAAGCTTGCCAATAAAGAAATTTCGAAGAGAACTATACCACTGAAGAATTTTTTACTTTGAGCAATACTGTACCAAATGTTGTCGAACTTCGAAAAAATTATATCATCTGAAAGCTTAACACGAACCTGATTCAACGGTGATAATCTTAATTTTCTGCATTCCGTAACTCCGCCTGCAAGTTTCGGTGAATGAATTGACCAAAAATTCATACTTTTTAGTCTGCTGACCACAACTGATCAAACATAACCTAAATGCTCTGCCAATTTAAAGTACTAAACATAACCGTTCACATGATATAAAGTCTTTGAAATTGAGGATCTTAATCAGTGGAAAATCGCGTCAGATTTTAATAAAGCTGCAATTTTTTGGTAAAACTTATTGATGCTGTATCTCTTTGTACACGTACATTCAACAAAACTTACATCTTTATCGCAAAAACTTCAAAGAATAGAAAATCGAGCCCGATGTCTTATTTACAATATATAATACGGTAGCAATAACAAACGAAAATGCAATTGCAAGAGAAACGAAATCCAAGATCGATGTGAGAAAGCCAGCATTAAAACATTTCATATGATTGAATCTAAGAAACCTCATGCATTGTTCCAGCGAGTGAATCGTAAACTCAGAAGTCAATATCTCGTCGATTCAATTCAATACGCTTTATTTAATGAAACAAATCACATTAATCAACATAAAGCGTCAGATCTTCTGATCTTGTGCAAGTCGCCGCACATGCTGGTCAGCGGACAGCAGGTCCGGTGCACCACAGTCCTCATGCAGCATTTCTCGGTAAGTCTTCCTTTGACCTTGTCCGCGCCTTTGCAGCTGCGCTGGCCGCCAGAGACGAAGGCGCTGTGAGGACATGACTTCTCTGTCCGAAGGAGTTCTCCAGCGAGGGCCCGACGGTCTTGCCGCAACTTTTGACTTGGTGGTAGCAGTCCCGCGCGCTGGTACAGGTCTGCGCTGCGCAATGTGCGGCCAGTGCACATTGGCACATTGAAGGCAGCCCGCAGCAGGTGAGAATGCGCTCCGTCCAGCTCGGTCTCTAGAGTGCGCGTCAGGGTCCACGTGACGGCATTGTATAGCAAGACCGTCTCGATGGTCGCAGTGAACAGTCTGACGCGCAGCTCGTCCGTCAAAGCCTCTGATGCGAAGACTGCTCGGAGCCTTCCCATCGCCGTCCACGCCAACCGCTTTCGTCGCAGGAGGTCCTCCGAGCAGCTCGGCACTCGGCCACCCAGGTACGTAAAACTTCTTTGGCAGATGGGAAGGGGAACTTCGTCGAAGAAAACGTTTACCTGTGGTCCTGGGACACAAAGCACTTCCGTCTTGGCTGCATTCACTTGCAGGCCAACTCGACGGGCTGTTGCAGTCAAGGAGCTGAACATTTCTTGTGCACCAGCAACGGTGGACGAAACGATCGCAAGGTCATCCGCGTATCCGAGCACAGACACTCGCTGCTCCGGCACTATTCTACCCACCCGACGCGTCATCAAAAATCCTTTGCTGTCATCTGGGATGGCCACACGAAGTACCCAGTCCAGGAGAAGAACAAACAGGAACGGAGCTAGCATGTCACCCTGCAGAACACCCGAGCTGGTACAGAACTCCTGGGTCACGCCGTCCGCTGTCAGGACTCGAGCAGTCGTCTCCTTATACATGGCCATGATGCCGCTGATCAGTCTTGGATGCACTTGATATATATTTAGTACCTCGTTCAGACATCGCCGGTCGACGCTATCGAAGGCTCTGCGAAAGTCTACGAATATGATAATGGCGTTGGTCTGGTACTTCGTAGCACCTTCAATTACCCGGCGCAGTTCCAAGATTTGCTGGCAAGTGCCGCGGTGCGGGCGGAAGCCGTTCTGTTCCGAACGAAGGAGAGGTTCGAGCACCGGTTGTACTCGGCGGAGCAACACTTTGTTGAAGAGTTTCGCCGAGCACGACATCAGAGAGATCCCACGATGATCTTCAATCTTGTTGGGGTTCGGCTTCTTTGGCACAACAACCACCAAGGACTCCCTCCACTGAACTGGCGCTCGACCGCCCTCCAAGACATGGTTCACCACCGGAACGACAGCCGAGGCCACTGCCGGCAGCCGAAGCGCCTCCACGGGGACCTCGTCGAGACCCAATGGCCCTCCCTCAGCGTGACTCCCATGCGGTCTTCAACACCTCGCTCACGGAGATGGGACGGTTGTCGAAGTCATCCGGTGAAGGCAATTCTGTCGAGTTTAAGGGAGAGATTGTCGTTGATTCGGGCGGCACAGCATTGACGATTCGGGAGAAGAACGATCGCATCACCTTCCTAGCCTCAGAAGTTTCGCCGTAGATGTTCAGCTGCGTGCGTGCCTTTCTTCCAGTAAGACGGTTGGTCACTTGCCAGGCTTCAGAATTTCGACGGGCTGAGTCGGTTTGGGCACTGACGTTTCGCAGTTCGGTGTTGATGGCCGCTTGCACTTGCTCGTTGTACGTTTCCACAAGCTCTCGAGACGCCTTGTTTGCCTCATCGTGCCGACCTGAACGACGCAGCGCCGAGACACGTCTCCTCGCGCTCTGCACCTCTGTACTCGATTCCCAAATGGCGACGCCGTTCTGTGGAGGCCTCAGGAGCGGCACAGTCCCATTGGTCGCCGAACGCACTGCAGCAGCGATGTCAGCGTACGACGGAGTCTCGGCGACTTCCATCGCGCGTTCAAACGCAGAGACGAACTCCATCCGGTGTACGGCGCTGTTTAAGCACCAGAAGCACGTGAAGGGTGTTCTTTCCGATGTCTCTAGAACGGCATTGAAGTCGCCCAGGATGACAGTCGTGTCTCGACGTGGCAAGGTGTTCATATGGCTGTCAAGTAAGTCCATCAGGTAAGTGGCTTCCTCAGAGTGCACGGCTGTAGGGCTGTACACGCTGAGGAAATGTACATTGCGTGAACGAAGCTTGACATCGACGCGAAGCGCGCGCGCGGAGATGCTCTGCAGCATCACGAGTCGACGCAGACGAGAGCTCACGAGAGCACCAACTCCGCCGTGTCCGCTGGAGTCCGCAGAGGTGAAGTGAAGAGCCCAGCCGTTTCCGAGCTCTTCCTGATGGAGTCCCGCTGTTGTGACGATGGAGTGTTCCTGGACCATGACGAGGTCGAGTCCTTGCTCGCTGGCCAGGTGCGTCAGCATGCCTTGCCGCCACTTGGCCTTGAGTGTTCGACAGTTCAGTGTGGCGACCTTCACTGATCTCAGATCTGATGTAGCTTGAGCGCGATGTTGTTGCACTTCCCGGTCCTCATCGCCACCCGACGGATCCGATGTCATGCAGCTGATTTCAGTTTCGACGTCATCACTTCGGCTGTTGTTGTCAGAGTTCTTACGTAACAGGTTAAGGAACCAAAGTTAGCGACGGACCGCGCTTGGAAGAGTTTCCCTTTCACATGTAGCTGCGTTGATCTGCAGAAGTTGGAGGCGTGAAAACACCCGGCGAGAGGTCGACATCATCACCGTGTGTGTTGTAGGGGGAAACAGCGATGGATGATGCGCAGTTGATACAATCAGACAAAGAAAATTGATGTAAGATCGAAGTAATTGTCTTATTGTACAATGCCGATCAGAAACAGTTAACAAAAGCAAGCCTCGTCGATTAGTCTGCTGCAGAACTTTGAGCATAAAGAAACTGTTACGACCTCTCTCATCAACGTTAACCGAAGAAAAGCCAGGTGAATTCGCAACTTCTCAGATTTTTCATCAATTGTCAACTGTCTTCATGATTTTGTGCATTATGATTTGTATTACTTTTAAAAACACCCTCTCGTATTGTTATTCTTGGTACTAATGAAAGTTTTCAAATAATTTGCCTGAAATTAATCAATCCTAAATCATGTTTATCCTATGTAGAACAGTCACGCACAATCTTTGTTACCAAGAATGGTCTGTGGACCTAAAGACGTAAATTGAAGCCTTCATTCCTAAAAAATTATCCTATTAAGTTGTTCACTTCCGGTTCACGAATGACGTTTGTGCTAAATGTAAAAATTTAATGAAGATACATAGCCAATTGAAATGCTAACTATTGTAATTGTGATTGGTATTCTGTATGACAAGCTAGTTCAGTTAAGGTGAGTGGAACGTTTTTCATTGTATCTGTTTTAACTCAACATAATAATGTTCTTAAAGTTGTAATCAGTATCGGCTGCGGTGCAATGAATAATGGCATTAAAAACAACTAACCTGCATATCTGTGACAGCCTTCAGCTGTCATTGTCCTGATAACAGTGACCCTGATGACAGAGTCACAAACGTCGTTAATCTATTTAAGGTGAACAAAAGGGAGCGCGATTTCAGTAGGCATCGCACAGTAGGAGGTACATCATTATAGCAACCTCAACATGAACATCTCGTTCGAAGGAAAACGTGCCCTGGTCACTGGAGCTGCTGGTTCTATCGGAAAGGCGATTACTGAACTCCTGGTCAAATGTGGAGCAACTGTTATTGCTGTTGATGTCCGTGGTGATGTGCTCCAGGCTCTTTATAAAGATTGTCCACAAGTGGTTCCTACAATCTGCGATCTGACACAGTGGGAAGCAACAAGGGAGATTGTGACCAATCATCTTCCAATAGATTTGCTGGTCAATAATGCTGGATTAAACATTGAAAGGAATTTTCTTGAATATGATCTTGAAGCAATTGACAAGATAATTGCACTGAATTTCAAGGCTGCTATTAATACTTCACAGGTAGGAATATCTTTTTTTGGAAGTTCACTGCGATGAATGACGGAGCTGTCCATGAGTTAATTAGAAATTTATAAATGGGCGCGAGTTTTCGCAGAAGGCCTGACCAAGTAAAAACCATAGAAAACTAAGTACTCGTAAGACCAAGGTGAAGAATGTGTTTGACCAGTTTATTTGGGAGATATGTTTTCAGGGTTGGCTTGTTGCCGGCTAAAACTGGTTTTCTAGTAAATGGCAAAAACCCGCTATAAACCAGCGAAAACTAGACTTCCAAAAATCAGTATATTTCTTAGCGGAAGATTGACTTAAAATGTGAGTGTGATGATGTTTGCGGGTTTTATTCTATGAGATATTCTAGATATTATTCTAGATATTCATATTTATTCTAGATTGCAGTTCTATGTTGCTGAAGCATTGCATTCTGTCATGGATAGAGCCAATAACTATCGATTTTATGACGAACGACAGACGATGCTATCCTATTTGCTCTGCCCACTTCACCAACATTTTTATGACCAGTTTTGACTAAAACATCAATTACTATCAGTCAGGCAAAGCGAGTCTAAAATTATTATCAGATGAGTGCTCCTTTCTGTGAAAAAGTTATATTTCTTTATATTTAAAAGAATAAAAATAGATATTATAAATTGTTTATACAAGAAAGCACATTAATAGAACACTTTTCTTCACGTAGCCGAGTTATATTTATTCCATTATCATTCTTTTATTGCTGTGTTTTGTCAGAATACAGTGTATATCTAAAAGTTTTAGGTTTGATGCAATCCAGGTTAGAAACCAGGTCTCCCGGACGCAGAGTAAATATACTACCTACCACCGGGCCATTTCACTGGTGAGTCTCAGCTCCCAAGTCAAACAATGTGCAATAGCCACTTACAATCTTACAATGCATTTCTACTACTATTGACTGTATTAATAACAGGTTGTAAATAGCAGAAGAAATTATGATTTGCGGCAGTGAAGAACAATGAATTGTGCACTATGCAGCTGCAATTTTGATAAAGCGAAGCACATGTATGAACAGCATCAGCTTATCTCTACGAAAGAAAATCTCCATTAAGCTTCAAAATTGGTTGTAAATAATAGAATCTGAGAGAGACAAACAATACTGATGAGTAGATGTTGCATAGGTGATCGAATGGCCGTTTGAACGATTGCGACGTGCATTTAAATTCATAGTGATATTTATATTTAAAAATTCATCATGTACATATGTAAGTTACCTGCATGATCACATTGGACAATGAGTATGGAGCAAGTTTCTATATTTTTAGCTCAATTCGAACGAAACATTTGGAATTAAATCACCTTTTTTCGGCTAAAGCTCTTCACCTGCACAACTTCTTATATAAAGCCATGTACTTTCTAGAAAAGATCACACACACACATTGTGTGATACGTACAGCAGAATTTCTCATGAAGAGTTTGACCTTTTGTCTTGACAATCTTCTGCATCATATTTCAGGTCGTTATCAAAGATTTGCTGGAGCGGAAGAGTGGAGGATCCATCGCTAATATCTCGTCAATAGCTTCTAGAGGTGCGGGCCCCCTTACATCAATTTATGCCACCAGCAAAGCTGCTCTGTCATCTCTCACGGAGAACATGGCAGTTGAATTTGGTCAGCATGGAATTCGGGTAAATGCTGTTCGTCCTGGAGGAGTCATAACACCTATTTTACAGCCTATTCTTGATATGGTGCCTGATCTTGAACAGGCAATGATTTCCAAGACACCAACCGGTCGTCTGTCAACTACACAAGAGATTGCACAGACTGTCTGCTTTCTCCTCAGTGACCAGGCATCAAATATCACCGGTACGTCAGTGACTGTTGATGGTGGAATAACAGCACATGCCGTTTGAGATATTGGTCTCGAGGTTCTGTGGAGTATCATCCTATTTACAGATAGAACGGATTGAATTTATTGCGTACAGAACATTACTGCATGACGGCAGTTTCATCATGTGATGCGAGATTTATTTTCTTCCTTGGACTAGCATGAGTTAAGTGCTTTCGTTTTGGAATCAATAGTGCGACAATTTACACAATTATTTTCAAAATTCAAAATATAAATGGTCTTACCCTCTTTAATTAATGCAATTTTCGGAAAACTTTTAGTAATAGATGGAACGGTATGAGCCACTTTCTCAAAGGTATTGTCCACAACGCAGAATAATGTACAGCAGAAAAAAAGCTTGTACCTTTCATAGGAAGCAAGTTTGCTGTTGATTGTTTTTTTACCGTAGATATCCGACTCTTTGTAGCAATAAGGCACTACACTGTAAAGGTCGGTCAAAATCAAAAATTGACTTCATTATTTTAGATATCCATGTATCAGACATAGCGATCACAGTTTCTATCTGTTGCATGATGATTAGAAAAAGGCATAGGGGCTGTGCTCCTTAAAAAATAGAATTAAATCCATCATTAGACCAACACTAAGATATTGTTAGTTTTTTTAAATTTACAGCGTAGAACGGACATGCACATTGAAATCAATTCTACGTCATGGACACATGTTGTCATGACAACCGTATCTAGACGATCAGAAAGCTTCCAATTATTGAGAAATACCGATGCTTCGCCGTTCGACCTGTTCAAGGGTTATTACAATTTATCTTTAGATACAAACGCATTATGACGAAATGACCTACAAGATGTCGACTAAAAGCGAGAAGAATCTTCAGCTAATTCATATCTGAGCAATTTGAATCTTCCTGAGATCTAGCAACATTGACCTAGAACAGCAAACAGCTGCTCTCCATTCTGGTCCCATTAACTTTAACAAAGGTTCAAAGTCGGATATCTCTGGTTGTTACCAGTGGATGACATTTTCACGAAAACTTTCATCGGCGTTCAGTTCACGTTCATTTTTAAAATCGCGAACTTTGTTCAATTCAAGTTCACGGAATTAGAAAATGAACGCCGTTTGCAGCTCAAGTTCAGCAATTAGTCCGTCTTGTTCCCTTCATGTTCATCTTTTGCTTTCCGATCAGTTCCCGTTCATTTAAAAAGCACTGTTGAAATTTTCCTTGACAACGTAGTTTCCTATATGTAGATAATTGAGTCATCGCTTCTTTCACATGTCTAAATATTTCAGTAACATATTACAAGCTAGAATGTCTCTGCAATTTGGAGAATTCCCGCATTATAAGCTTACATGGCTCCTATGGCTTAGGAGAAACGATACTTTTCCCGTCTGACATGATGGCAATTGCATGAAGGTATAGACCTACCTGTATAAATCTATCTTTAATAGATGGAACAGCACTGCAATTTGCACAGATCAATCCTAGAGCAGGCCTACAGTTATTGGTCATAAAATTAAGTTAAATTGTCGATGTTTTAGTCATAAGAATTAGGGCCTAGCTTCGTTCCCTGCAGAAACAGACTGTCAGGTTTCTAATATTCATCAATCAAGTGAAACGTATTTCGACATTGAACTAAAATTCTTTTTATATTAAAAGTACTTCTTCAGAAGTATTTAAATATTTCATCTAGGCATTTTATTGATAATGGGACACCTACACAATAACCATGCAGTTTCAAGGGAATATTGATTAAGAATCAATAATGTGCTTCAATAATATGTACAGTAAGGATGAGGCGAGAGTGCACGTGCATGTTTTTCGACAAGAGCATTTCGCCCGACAGTTGCGCTTCCGACAGGAACATGATCTTAAGGAAATCCGCGATCTCCTTTAAAATCCAAATAAATGATTCGCAGTCGACTATGTTTTGAGAGGAGATGAATGACAGCAGGTCTTGAGAGTTCTACAGCGATAACCTACAATGATGACATTTTCTGGGAATAGAGGGCTTGAATCACTTATACTGTTCATTATAGGAAGCCAAAAGCGTCGATGTATGCTGGTTACTGTATTCTTTGTTCAAAGAGATTACGATACCTTTCGGGCGTCGCAGACGTCCATCGTCAGGCAATTGAATGTAACTGCAGTGTCGTACACGCGCAGTACATGATTAACATTCGATCATAACACGCCATTCAACAGAGACAAATAAAATAAAATAAATCATTAGTAAAAAATAACAAAATATAACACTACCTCTTAAGACATCAAACTAGTAGTAAAAAAATAAGTTAAAAGAAACGAAGGAAAGACATTTACTCCACACATTCCCGACATGAAACTTAGTCTTGTTGGACGAATTGAAAGTTTGAGACCACAACGATTCCTTGATGATCCGCTTCCTCCAAACTACCTCTCTGTCAACTATCTCCATCATAGTGAGATCCACATTGTGATGGTCTTCATGCACATGTCTCGCAATCTCAGTGTGATGAATCTTATAATGATGACATACTCATATTCGTTTCAGCTACACTGTCAAATGTCACTTTATTTTGCAAAGTGACTGAATTTCTAAAACACAGAAAACTTCAAACGGGAGCCGTGGTATTTCCTGACGGCTCCGGCTCCAACCTGCTACCACGGCTCCGGGCAGCTCCGACTATTCGGACTTATAGAATAATGTGTTTTCATGTCAATTTGAACAGAGAAACAGAGAATGATAGTTCCTTTGTGGATTCTATTTAGACTTCGATGTTTTGAATTAAAAATGTAAAACAGTTTCTGAGAAAGGGCAAGAAATAGTAACAATCTTTCTGACCTTACATTTGGCCTCCACACTGACCTTGAATATCAAAACAATGATGATATTGTCACTCGTCATGATGAGAGCTTTCATTCGATGTATTTTGCTTTCAATTTGGACCTTTAGTTTTGTGGAAAAATGCAACTCCCACTCAGCAGGGCGCTTTTGTCAAAGCACCCCAGTGGGCCGAGGATTGATATTTATAGCCAAATAGTCAAATCAGTTAATATAGCCAGAACGAGTATCTGCAGGGAACGAGGCCGAAAATGAGACTTTCAATGGATGATGCACACTCCATGTCTTAGACTACGAATCTGCACGTCTGCCGAGTTATAGTTTGAACACAACAAAAACATTTAATCCAATGGGATGCAGATTGCAGTATTTGTTTAAAATGGAATTTTCTGTCTTCTCGCTTATTATGGTAAAACTACTAAGTCTAGAACCACTGCTGGCATTATGAGGCTTGTCAAATCTCATTGTGTTTAACTTCATAGATAGGTTAACATGATAGGAAATGACCTGAAGACATGCCAGAAATTGCGACTCTAGACATAGTATTGTAACCATAAATATGACTCCATTTGATTAACTTTCCTTCGTTCCTGTCTGAAAGAAGAGGAACCAGGTAGAACTCGACAGACACACAGATTCGCAATAGGCATAGGGTGTACATCATTCTGTGAAAGTCTCATTTTCGGCCTCATTCCTTGCAGAAACTCATCCTGGCTGCCGGACTAGTAGCTGTTACTTTTATTATTATTGTTGACAGTTGATATTTCAATTGGTTGTAAGTTATGAATGAAGGGTCAAATGAGTACGTTATAGATAGGCCTACCGAGCACGTGATAGATGCACTGCTTTCATTTTCTTTTCACATCAAAAGTAAATCTGATGGCATTAGGCCAGTAGGCCTACGAAAAAAAACAGAATTTTGCTCGCTCGTTCATAATTTTTTATAAGAAATAACAGTAGAAGAAGGTAGGCAGTCATATTAAAGACAACATCAATGTCTGCTCAGTTCTTTAATCAATACACTGTAACCGACATTTCGTTACTTATTCAAGAAAAAGTTTATCCACAGAATAAGAGACAGGTCGTCTCTTCTTCTGTTTGACTACAGAAAGGAAGCATTGGCACAAGTGACGCTAATGAAATGGCGTAATCTGCTGTTATGGCATGACAATCGAACAATGAGCAGCCAGTTCAACATTGAACACGCCAAATTGTGTGAAGTTTCAGTGACTGTTGTCAACCGGATCACACAGCAAAGAGAAACAGACGATGCCAAGTTCTACAGAGAAGTTAGTGAACGTTTTTTCATGCGCCTGCTAACTTTTTTAATAATGATCAGAGGGCCCAACATTTTCGAGAAACCTTTTGCGCAATGATCTGATTTTTTCGAATCTGAAGGAATCGTGGCAGTCGAAGCATTTGAAGGAATTCACAGCAATCCGCAAGCGAGACTATTTTTTCCATCTCTGTAAGGCATTAAAAATTTCTTTTTGCTCACTTAGTAGGTTCCTGCATGTGCTATCGGCCATCGCTTTGAATCAGCTTGTACTTCTAGCAAAGTGACACCCTTTAGCAATCTAATTCTGTGGGTAGTGAGCTGTGTAATTAAAACAAAAACCTTACAAACAGTCGAAATGGCATATTGTCAAGTATCATTGTTCAATTAGTAATTATTCAATTTCACGGAATGACGACAAAATGGATTATCATTGATACTAATTGCTTGCATGTGAAGTAATACAACGGTGCTAATATTCCGTGATTTTCATAGTTTTCAAATTTACTGAATCGTGGGTTTGCTATTTTAGAATCTCAAGTGCATTGTTATATATCCCTACAAACACATTTCAAATTGCTTGATCGTCATAGTCGTTGATAAATTTGTATGATAATGAAATTGTGATGAAATAGTGTTATTAAAATAACTAAGTAATCGAATTGTAAACTTTTTATCTCAGTAGCCTGATAAGGAATCCAAAATGTACTGCCAAATAAATTGAGAAACATTTTCCTCTCCAGAAAACTTTAGAAAGCAATTCAGAATTAATCGGAATTATAGAAGAAATTCAGAAAGTAAGAAAAAAAAACTCCCAATCAATACATCTGACACTGCCAATGAATTTGATCAAAAAAGTTCAAGATAGGAATTACAATGATTCATCATATTTTAATATTATGTAGCAACTTGTTCACAGTGTAATAAGTCAGCCGATTCGAGGGATTTATTTTCTGATATTTCATTCTCAGATTTCAACGTATACTTTTAATTCATAATTAGAGCAACCAACCATGGCATGAGAGGATCCCACTACGTTTAGGTAATAATTGTTAAGAATTACTTCCCAATACCTACCAAAACTAATGAGACTGAGACTACACATTGAGTTGGATGGTCGTCATGTTGTGTCGCTTACTTGGCAACATATAGGCCTAAGTAGAAATGTTATCTACACCGTTTATGCACTTTCTAATTTAGCTAAGTATTATGTTACATTAAAGATCGGAAGAATACCGATTGGAATGAGCCCCATTTTATGCATCGAAATATCCAACCTTTATTCATAAGCAAGGATTTATATATTTGATGTTTTATCTTCTCTGAATGATAAGTGTCAACAGCCACGCGGTAAAGACAGTAATTGCTTTGATCTCCGACATGCGACAACCAGTCGTATATTGCTAACGCCGAACGCGCGCGCATGAAAAAATTTTCTCTCTAATTGTCAGATTTCTACAATTAGAATTTCCACTACTGTCCGGGCTGCTCATAATCCAGGAAAATATTGAGATTGTTTTAAAATCTCGTTGAGTTAACAAACGCTTTAAATTCGCTATTACGGCAATCACAATTTGGAGTTCAATAGTGACTAAAATTCTTTGATTTATCCTTTCAACCGCAAATAGTTCACTGTTGAAATGCGCGTTACATTCCAGTTGTTTACGTTGCAATTGTGTAGGACGTTTAACACTGCAAGCCAAGGACGTCATCATATTCATTTACTGTGAAGTATGTATTCTTTTTTTCTTAACTTGCAAGACCAGTTCATTCTGATGTCATATTGAAGATCGGGAGATGATGGCGATTAAAATGAGCACCATTTCATGTACAGTATTAAACTATTTAACAATCGTTCATTAGCAAGGCAGTTATCAGTTTGATGTTTTATTCTTCTCTGAATGATAAGTGTCAACAGGGGGGAATGAAGGGAACTGCTTTGATCTCCGACATTCACACTTGTATTGTTAACACTGAACGCGCCAGCGGCTTCAACATATTTTCACTCGAAATATACGTCGAACGAATTGCAAGATTTCTATGACTCATTGCCGGGCGTTCAGAGCAGGTGGTGAATGCAGCAGCGCGCTGAATCGGCACGTCAATGAAACTTGATTAACCAGCGCCGGAGTTGACGCTAGCCTTTATTAATACGGAACTCAAGTTGCTACTACTCCTAGTAGCAACTTGCCCAGCGCTACCCCTAGGAAATGCTATAGCAAATGCTAGCTTTATTAATACGGCCCTGGGCGCTTATCATTCAGAGAAGATAAGATATCAAATATGTAAATCCTTGCTTATGAATTATGGTTGAATAATTCGATGCATGAAGTGGGGCTCATTCCAATCGGTATGTTCTTTATGGTATGATCTTTAACGTAACATAATAATTAGCTAAATTTGAAAGTGTAGAAGCAGTATTGATAATACTAGTCAGCATACATGTCTAATACTAGGTTGCGGTACTTCTATTCTTTCCCCCACATTTTTCAAGTTTTACAAAATCATCAAATTCCGCCAAAGTTAGTCACATTGGATTTAGAAGAGACTTGATCTGCCACTGAGTGACACTACAAAACAACTGAGAAGTCTTGCCCTGGGATGAAGGATTGGTACTGTGGCTGGCCTAGTTTCGCGGTCAAATAAGTTCGAGGATTACAACAACTTCACACACTTGGATGGCCCGCGCTTGCTGTGCTCACAGCACCTCCCATCCACTTCTTTCCTCGGCCTAGTCTGCCCACGAGGACTCCGCTTGGGTCGCTGTTGACTGTCCGCCCCCACCAGACTAAGAACTGGAGTGAGAGTACTCGACGTTTACGGCTCTCGCAGCGCAATTGTAATATTCGCAGACCTCTACCGGCGTTCCGATGCGCCGTCAAACCTCACACACTCGATCCACTGCGATGCAGTATGAGTTCGTCATTTCAATAATAATAAATCAAGTCTTATTACCGAGGTCTGGACCCGACTTTCTGTCCGATACCTCGACAGAACACAACAAATTAAAAGACCAGACCGAACACACTCACACTTTTAAAAATCTGCGCGTCAATTATTAAAAGTTCATGAGATAATGACACAGTAAAAAAGACCACCATAAAGCGCATATAACTGACATCATCACATACAATCATCACAACACAAATCATTCAATTCATTCATCAACCCAAAAAACAAATTCAACATTTCAACACCAACACAATCATCAGTCACAACACTTCACAACCATTCACACAAACACCATTACATCAACAACACAAATCAATTCACATCAATCACATTCACAAAACAACAAAACCATCAAACCAAAAATCACACAACACAATTCACAATCACACACACACATCATCACACACACACCAACATTCATTTCCACAACAACACAACAACAACACACAATTTCAACACATCACAATTCACACACACTACAACCAAACATCACACACAACAAATCCACCAAAACAAATCATACAATCAAAAACAAAAACACACACACACAAAAAAAAAACAACAACACATAACAAAACATCAATTCACCACAACACACAACACATTCAACAAACACATCCACACACAACTCATCACAATCAATCAAAACACAATCAAAAACCAAACACAATCACACAAACTCACCATTCTAATACACAACAAAACACACACATATCAATCACGAAAACAAACAAACACACAAATCAAAGCACACCTAAGAACACAATCACACAAACATCACAACACATCACAAACAACAACATTGTTCAATCATTCACAATCAACATTCAATCATCACACAAGCAACATCAACACTACATCCACAATACACAAAACCAAACAATTCACACACAACACACTCAACAAAATCACACACACACAAACCCAAAAACACTAAAACACATCACACAATTTCACATTCAACAAAAATCAAAAACATCACACAACCAACAATCCACAACAAATCACACAACACACATCAACAAAAAATCAACTCAAATTCAACACATTCACAACAATTCAAACACAAACAAAATAAAAACCAACACAACATCACACATAAAGAAACATTCACACACACAACATCAACATCACAAAAAAAATTCTCAAACACACCCATTCAACACACAATTTCATCACACAAAAACACAACAAAAACAACCAAAATTCATCACACACACTCAAAAGTTTTACAAAATTCATCAAAGTCCGCCAAAGGTTAGTCACATGATTAAAAACTTGATCTGCCACTGATGACACTACAAATCCACTGAGATTCTTGCCCTGGATGAAGGATTTGTGGCTGGCCTAGTTTCGCGGTCAAATAAGTTCGACGGATTACAACAACTTCACCTCTTGGATGCCCGCGCTTGCTGCTCTCGCACCTCCCTCTCTTCTTCCTCGGCCTAGTCTGCCCACGAGACTCGCTTGGGTCGCTGTTGACTTCCGCCAACACCAGACGTAGAACTGGAGTACTCGACGTTACGGCTCTCGCCGTCAAGTTGTAATAGTCGCAGACCCTCTACGGCGTCCGATGCCGCGTCAAACTCACACTCTCGATCCACTGCGGATGCAATAGTCGTCATTCAATAATATAATCAATCTTATTCGAGTCTGGCCGACTTTCGTCCGAACCAGAACAGCAAAATTAAAAGACAGACCGAACAGCACTCACAATTTTAAAATCTGCGCGCAATAAAAGTTCATGAGATAATGACACAGTAAAAGACCACCATAAAGCGCATAAAACTGCTTCAGTACCTTAGATACTCCGTTAGAATACAAGGTGCAGCTGTGATCATGAACTTCGTGTGATTGTTGTCTACAGACAAATGACGAGCAGTTGTCTAATTCTGAGGCGGTAAATGTTCTACAAGTCAGATAAGAGGAGTTTTACATACTCAACGCTATGCGACGTTAGTGAGACTGCTCATAGGAGCAAGAGAAGATCGTTGACGATGCAAAACTTCCGGGTGTCAACAAGTGAAGTGTGGGGGAGGAGAAGAATAGAAGTACCTATGTTGCCAAGTAAGTGACACAACATGACGTCTCTCCTACCATCCACGATTGTGCAATGGCAGTCCAACTCAATGTGTAGTCTCAGTCTCATTATTTTGGTAAGTATTGGGAAGTAATTCTTAACAATTATTACATAAACGTAGTGGGATCCTCTCATGCCATGTTTGGTTGCTCTAATTATGAATTAAAAGTATACGTTGAAATCTGAGAATGAAATATCAGAAAATAAATCCCTCGAATCGGCTGACTTATTACACTGTGAACAAGTTGCTACATAAATAAAATATGATGAATCATTGTAATTCCTATCTTGAACTTTTTTGATCAAATCATTGGCAGTGTCAGATGTATTGATTGGGAGTTTTTTCTTACTTTCTGAATTTCTTCTATAATTCCGAATTAATTCTGAATTGCTTTCTAAAGTTTTCTGGAGAGAAAATGTTTCTCAATTTATTGGCAGTACATTTTGATTCTTATCAGGCTACTGAGATAAAAAATTACAATTCGATTACTTAGTTATTTTAATCACACTATTTCATCACAATTTCATTATCATACAAATTTATCAACGACTATGACGATCAAGCAATTTGAAATGTGTTTGTAGGGATATATAACAATGCACTTGAGATTCTAAAATAGCAAACCCACGATTCAGTAAATTTGAAAACTATGAAAATCACGGAATATTAGCACCGTTGTATTACTTCACATGCAAGCAATTAGTATCAATGATCATCCACTTTGTGTGAAATTCATAAATAGGAATGATAGGAAGGTTTCTTTTAAGTGAAATTCATAAATAGGAATATTGGTTGTGTAAATGTTGAAAATAACTATCCATTTATCAGGACGTCTAGTGCAAATGTAAAATGCATAAAGAGAATGTGTCGCTTAAATTCCATTTTAGCGCAAAATTTATTCAGTTGTGGAATAACTTTAATTGCAGTTAATGATTCGATGTGCATATTCAAATAGGAAAAATCATACACCATCTTAAAGGCAATGCGCTCAACATCACTATGCTGTAAGCTTCACATTAGATATCCTTCAATATTGCACTTAAATATTCAATCTAGCATCATCCCTAGCAAGGTCTCGCCCTTGCTAGGGAATTTGCCAGATTTTGGTCAGCGCGAGAGTAGTGCTATGCTAGCACTAGGATAGTTACTATCTCTATTAATACGACAGCCTAGCGCTAGGTCTCAGAAATAGTGCTAGCGTAGCGCTACCCTTTTGCTGCCTTTATTAATACGGAAGTTACTGTTAGGCTAGCACTATGGTAGAGCTAGGGTAGTGCTAGGCTAGTGTTATCTTTATTAATACGCCCCCAGATGACAAGTCATGAAGATACAGTTACGAGTGCAATCACTTTACACATATGATTATCTGAACTGAATGATATACAGAACAGGGAAAAACACTTTAGGGATGTGCGTGTATTTCAATTTGACCACAGCCGTTTATGCAACAAATTGCAGAGACTACATATTCATGGGAAAAACGAATTGCTTCTCTTTGTCTGCGTTCTTTGATCTAGAGATGACATTTTTTTTAATACCGACGGCCACGCTTTGAAGGGAAAGGGGAAGAGGGGGAAAAAGATCAATTTTCTATTCAACGTAGCCAAATGCAAATTGAAGTTTGAATATTGACGAACGAGATAATTTACATCGATCGCATTGAACGTTCACACTCAGTAAACTGAGATCGTGAGGATTCGAACGATGTGAATAATATTTCCATTTGACGAATTTATTACGGAGAAACATTGAGGCAAAGATAGGTACTGTTCACCTGGCAGATGTTCAGATTCCAATGTGAAAGCGGTAGCTCGTGTGTTCTCTAAAACGACTTTCCTCACGCAGGCGCGTGCTTGACTAATCACGTAAGCCAAAGGGAGACATATCTCTCCACCTCTCTCTACCGTTGCGTACAATGGCTGAGATAGAAACACATCACCTCTAGAGCAACCGCGACAACCGAATGCATCTGTGTGGTGTATGCTGACTCTATCTGTGATTTCATTGATTTAAAGACGTGTGGTGCCGAAATGCCGAAGAATAGTACATTGTTACGTTTTCCTGCATTTCGTTATTTTCAATGATTGCATTTCTGACACTTGAATTAATGTCTTCGGTCAACGTAGAAGCTTACTGATTCTTCATTGCATGCAGTTCATTCTCAGCCATAGTCAACCTGGAGAGTACATCTTTTACTTTGACACCTTCACAGTTATCACATGAATATGATAGATATTCGGATTGCATCACTGATTTTCAGACATTAGCGTTAACATTAGCACAGTCTTTCTTGGGGTGGACAAAGCTGCCAAATCACACACAACGTATTGTGTCACCATCAATTGCTAACCAACAAGTCATGCACAGAATATTCGATGATTCAGCCATTGTATGCGATGATTACAATTCAATTACGAGTTTTTTTAAGGATTAATCAAAATGCATCTATCTAGGACGAAAACAGATGATGAAGTTTCACAGATGGTCTCTGGAGCTATCAGCTGTTATTTGGTAGGTCGACGAAGTCCTCTGGAACACTAAATAATGTGGCAAATTCGATATCGTAAGAGAATGCAGGAGTGTGCGTCGAGAAGCGTCCGAACGATACGAGATGTTCGTATCGTATTTTACTGTGTCGCGTAATGTATTTTTAAATATACCTAGTTCTTTATTTCACAGGATCGTCAAAATCTATGACCATCAGAATTTTGTAGCTGTCAAAAATCTTCCTCTTTTTGTCATGGAATTGTAGATATAACGGTATTTCTTGAGATATCGGTAAATGCAGAATAGCAGCATTACAGCGGTTATTTTGCCTTTTTACTGTTTGATAAAAGAAGCAATTGGCAAAAATCCGAAAAATTAGCGAAATTTTGTTAGGCGACGTGCATCTTAAAGGGCCGTTCATCTCTTTTCGATGAGAACAAGAGGACAAGAGGCGTAACAGACAAGGGGAGATTGCATTATGAGACTTCAATAAAGCTATTATTATTATAGTATTGTATTGTATATTATTGTATAGTATTGGCATAGGTAACACTCTCGCCTCACAACTAGCGCCCTCGCCTCATATCTGACAGTTTCGTCTAAAATCGATAAAAATTATAATCAAGTAGAATTCGCAACTCAATGCTATTTTTAGTATCAGAAATCCGTCTCATCTGATCTCAGTTAGATTATGTTATGATTGTACTCGAATCGCTTTTTTATCAGCGGAAATCTTAAGAAAATTAAGAACTTAAGAATTCAGCGTTGAATTTTGTTAATTACGCATAGCCTTATCAATTAATATGTGCGTTTAGTGTGATGACCACTATGAAACTAATGGATGACATAATTTCATCTAACCTATGTAATGTAGCCCTTCATAAACGGGCTCCGACGAACAATGAGTTCCCGATTGTGTTCGAACGCTTCAATTTATTATATCTTTAGAGAAAACACTATAGGACACCGACTGTATGTTCTTATTTGGAGTCTGCAGCTTTCTATCACTCATTTATATAGCGTTTAATTACTGCCAATTTAGAAATTCCTTTATGCATTTAGCTCACAGTTTTTCTGAATCATGATAATGACATTCATTATTCATCGGTATTTATGATGGTCAACCGGTCATACGTATTGAAAAGTCATTTGCTCGTATTTGCAACAAAAGTGCAATATCGCTCAAGACGTGTATTTAAGAAAAATTTTGATAATTTTGTTATAGAACATCACGCTAAAATTTCTATTGTTCTTTCGATTTCTCCTTCAACAACCGAGTTACGACACAGTAAATTTCATGAAAATTATCAGTCTGACATATATACCGTATAAGTCAACTTTACAATGAAAAAATCATTCGTAAAACAATTAAATCTATCTTCACTCCCTACATTCTTTTTCAGTTTATACGGTATGCTCTAAAGTCAATCACTTTGGCTCTTCTACGTTTCTTTTTCCTTCCTGTGTCTTCCTCAAGATCGTTTTCCTCGTCTTCTTTCCTTTATTGTTCCTCCTTATCTTCTTAAGTTTCGTCTGCACCTTCGTTCTCTTTATCTTCTTCAATTTCGTCTCCACTTTCATCCTCTCTATCTTCTTCAATTTGGTCTCCACCTTCGTCCTTTTTATCTTCTTTAATTTCGTCTCCACCTTTATTATATGCGTTTTCTTCGAATTCGTTTCCTTCTTTATCCTCGTTGTAGTTCATTGTTATGTGTTTGAAAAATTCTGCAAAAAAGAAAAAATAATGCGCAAATGCAAAATGCGTTAATTGGAAGCAACTCGATTTCGATTCAATCAATTACTTTAATCGATCGTTAGTCAGTGGCCAAAGAATAACAATCCTGGCTTCAATGGTCCTTTGACTCATTGGCCGAAACTTCGATTTTTTGTAAATTTTGCGGACAGCCTTGAAATTGGAATTTAGATGTGGAAAGGAACATTTATTCCCTTCAATGTTATTTAGGGCTTCACGTAGGACGGTTTTAGGTATTATCATACTTTTCTAAAGACTATACGGGTATTTTGTGTGAAGATCATTTTAGCTTGACACTGCATCTTTTGAAAGAATAGTTGTTTACACAATTGCAAAGTATCCATCAATGTTGCATTTTTCGGGATCAACATAATTGTCTATGCCCGAGACCGAAGGACGAGGGAGTTTGTTGATCGAGATGAATATCTTTGCATGAGTTGAAAGTAACTTTTTTCATAGAATGATCAAATGCGAAACTGTTTAGCTGTCATAAATCTATATCTTGTTACGGAATGCAAGATATCGACGACATCTCTTTCGATTTCCATTTAGAATTTTCTGTTTTAAAGGATAAAAAACTTTCATGCACTCATACTATTTCAGTGAAAGAATGCAACTAAAACAGTTTGTCCATGGACTCCTAGATATAAATACACCTGGACTGATAGGTCAAAAGTTTTTCCACACAAGACTGCAGGCTGCGAATGTAGCAAGATGAAAGTATTTGATCAGTGAGAATTACTTTGTTTGAAGCAGAAGTATGTTTTAGAAATTCGAAGTAAATGTACCCGCATTTTAACAAGCAGATAAACGTGTAAAGAATCCATATCAGGTATTCAATTTGATAGTGTTTTATAATGCATTGTTTGCTCGGCATTTGGTTGCCACTGTGGATATGACTCTCTGGTTGATATATTTTTTCACCAATCACCATCATTTTACCAGCTACGGTAAAAGACTTTAGAAATGGATCTCAAGAAATCCAAAAAATAGTTATTAAATATGAAAAGATATTCTTATTTGGATATTTTCATTTCGTAGACTCCCATTTCATAGATAGGTAATCGCCAAATATTTAATGCACATCGCTTTAAGAATGTGAATCAAAAATTGACAAGAATATCTTTCAAAATCAAAAAGAAAAATATGTACTTAAAAACACTGGAATCCCTTCCGCTGAAAAGCCTTTCCAAATGTCACTTCAAGTAAGCCACTAAAATTTTCTGATCATATTCTACAACAGAAAATTGAGCAATATATTTTTTAAGCGTGATACTCTGTTTGGATGACGTAAAAACGAGGTGGCCCATGCTCGTTAAAATCATGTTTTTGTTTGAAAAACTTTGAAATTAACTTACGGATTGACGACCGATTCTGGGTAGGACGGATATCATAGTACTTGTCCGCTGCTGTAACCGAATGTGGCTTGTCCCTGGACAGGCTCTCTTTAGAAATGCCGGCTTTCCGTCCGTATGTCGTTTTAGTTCGACGATGATCTGTCGCAGTAAGGTATACATGTTTTCAACTCCGATTTCTTCGGTCTGTGACTAGCTATGGCTGGGTGTTCTGCTGCTACCTAGAGAATGATCCAAAGAATGTATGTGTGAAGTTTGATTGATAAATATTAAGAATTGGCAAAGTTATGGTTAATGGTTTAAATGTGTGTTTTCGAAACATTACAATAAAATTTGAATTACCGTTTTTGAGTATTTCCTTTCGTTTTTTGATAAAATAACCTCCTCCATAGAGTTTTTTGAGCTGATTTTATCCATGGACACCTTTTTTTAAATGGTCTGGAAGTGGACTATTTTGGCTTTGGTGTCTTTTAGTAATAGACCGATACCAGTCTGATGAGAATATACCAGATGCTTAAATTGATCGCTGGTTAATCTCAAACAAAGTGGAAGTGCAAACCTCATTTTAGGTGAAATAATTCGTGGTACAAGTTCCATGAAACGATAGTGTTGCATCTACCTTTTCGCTATCCACATGACTTCAATGTGAGTAATTTTAATGCTGAGAGGTCACATATCAGAATATACATTTTCTCCAACTCTACTGATGCGGATACGGCATAGATTAGGAGTAATAGATCTATCGTTAATGTGTCATATAGGCCAAACATATCCTAGAAGTAGTTATTAGTTAAGTATGAGAAGGTTAGCAAGTTGATACAAATCAATAATTTATGTGAAATCACTATACACAACCATCTTAATCAAATGATCAGATTAAAAGTTAATTGTCGATTAAATTTGATTTGTTGAACATAGTAAGTATTATTTTTACTGTGATTACAGAATATTGCCTAGATAGTGTGGTTTCTCTCAATTTACTTAGTTTTAACAATCAGCTGATCTAAGAAAAATTTGTAAAACAGAAAGAGTTCATATAATTTAATGTCACAGAAAAATATAATTCAAGGTCAAATTAATTCTAAAGATATGACCCCGCTAAACTGGTTTTCTTGCAATTGAATGCTGTTTAGAAAAGTTCCCAGTATAATTTGCGATCTTCTGAAGTATAAAAAGGTAGATTTTCAAGTTCTCTGCATCTTATTCCGAGTAAATACCGATGGTCGCACTTAATGCATTAACATGGTCTAAATTTCTTCTAACCAATCTGCAGCAACGACGTTAATACTGATGATGACTTATGAGCGTTGTGAAAGACGCAGTATGAGTCACTTAGGAAAGTATATAAAGTGTTGTAAAAAGAGCTACGAGTAGTCAGTGAAATGAAGAAATAGAATGTCAAAGAGAACTAGTTTTGTTCTATCATGAACAGTTTTTTTACAGATGTCTGTTACTTTTCAAAAACGGATAAAAATATTCAGAGAAAAATAATTAGAGAACCTATTCTTAACCTTGTAGACACATGGTAGAGAGCAAGTAAAGTAAAAACTCTGACAAATCATGAATGAGGCGAGGTTGTTACATAATAATTTTCTACAGTGTGTCAGATTACTGATGAGACTACTTCCTGGCCTATTTGATTTTTCCACGACTTATTCGAAAAATACGTACAAAACTACCACAGAAAACTGATTTTCATAAAAATTGATCAATACGCCCATCTCGAATCTCAAAGATGCCACTTTTCTGCAAATGACCAGTAATTTTCCATACACCACCATTGCATCTCATCGAACGATGTTTTCGTAAAATTATTATTTTGCAGTAATAATAATTTTTTCTTAAGGTTATTTTGTAACTTTTTAAACATGTGTAGATGTGTTATAAGCCCAAGAAGACCCATACACAGTTCCACTCATGGGGACGGCTTCAGATAGTGTCGGGACCTAAATTTGTAATATAGCGTTTTTTAATTTTTTGCCAGTACGTCACTCAAATCCAAATAAGTTTAATGCCAAATAGAGGTTAAGTGTCTATATTTATCATGTCTGAGCGAAAATTGGTTTATGAAGGTCACTGGAGGGACGTAGAACATGATTTTCAAGGTCATTTCTGGAAGTGAGAAATTATCATTACTAAAATGTACAAGTACATTAAACTTATTTTTGGTACTAATGAAAGTTTTCAAAAACAATTCGTCTGAAATTAATTGATCCTAAATTATGCTTATCCTATGTAGAATAGTCTCCCACAAGTTCTGTTGCCGAAAATGATCTGTGGACCTAGACGCAAATTGAAGCCTTCATTCCTAATAAATTGTCCTATTAAGTTGTTCACTTCCTGATCCTTTGTGTTAAATGTAAAAAATTAATTAAGATGCTTAGCTAATAGAAATGCTAAATATTGTAATTGTGATTGAAATTGTGATTGAAATATTAAAAACCATGACAAAGGGCATCCATAAAGTATTTCTGAACTTTCTATGATGGTTAGTTTTAAATTCGGTGTAGAGCGGAATTCAAATACAACTACAGCAGAATTGGTGTTTGAGAGCGGCGGAATCTCCTTGTGTATAGGTGTGTCGAAATGTCACGTCAAAGTCAAATGAATTTTACTGCGAAGCCATAAATTAGCAGAATTGCTGTCATTAGGAACAAAAGTGATCGCCATCAAAGTGGGGGTGGGTAATGTTTTAAACAAATAAAACAGTGTTTAAAACACTGCTTAAAACTGTAATGTTTTCAGTTAGGGTCGCATGCACTTCAGTATTGACTTGGCCGTATGTACATGTCAGAGAATCAAAACAAGCACTTCGTGGTCGAAACTAGTTCTGTGTATTTTTCATAAATTTCTCCAATAACAAAGTTCATTAGAAGTTAGGGTATTTAAAGGAACAGTTTGCTGTGAACAAACAAACGTAATATAATGTCATAGATTTCACTATGCCACAAAAACACGCTGAAAAAAGTAAGAAACATGTTTTTTAGGAAATTAATATTAATGCAACTTTTTCAATGCTTTACCAATATGGTTCTTAGCTTTTTTGCTCAGATTCTTCCATGAACGTTGAAGAATGCTTAATTCCTCTCTCTAAAATAGTAGTTCCCTTTTCAAGTTAAAGACAGCAACAAAACTTATTTTAAAATACAGACTTTTCAGGCAACTAATCAGGAAGTATGTAAATGCATGTATTTAGGAAATGTTATCAAGATAACTCACATCAAAAAACCAAATGATCAAAGACGATGACTGCATTGAGTTTGATTCTTGCCACATAATTCCTGAATTCGATGTGTCAAGTTCGAGAGTTTCAATTTAAAGTTGACGCGCACCATAAATTTAGTCGATTTCTCTTCTTAATTACCGAATCTGATACCGCCATCTATTGTAAACCTATTTCAATGAATATTTACTATTACTGCAGTCGCAATTCTTTGTCTATGAAGAAATCAACAGATTTTGCTAATTCAGAATTCTCCTTCGAACATCATTCCACCCATGGCATGAATTCCTCCACCGATAGGCTAGGACTACTTGCTGAGAATAATCTACATAGACAAAATTTACGATAACCGCCGAGCAAACGAAGCTTGTTCGGAATTGCTGGGATCGTTGGTACTGAGCCTGCTGCCTCTGGACCACTTACCCAATGCGATGCGAAGGCATCTCCTACGACTTTTCAAAAGCAATGTCCACCCTGAGGTTGGCAGAGGAATAGGAATAGGTGATGAGTAGGGTTGTCACTGACTATCGACTAGGCGACTGATCGATTATCACACTGCGTAGTCGACCACAATTTGCAATCCGATCAGTCACATTTCATGACACAAGCCGATTTCTTGCTCAGTCATTCTATTTTGAAATTGTCAGATAGCGTCAAAATTCTAATCACTGCTGTGAAATATTCGGCAGCCGTAGATTGTTAGGCGCACACTGCGATTCCTTTATTCTTTAACAGAATGAAGAGGAATAGATATCAACCTACAGACTCGCTGTATTTGGTCGAGTCAAGCAATTCACACGTCACTCATGAACTGACGTAGATTTCGTCAGTGTATGATCCGCCACTGACTCCCAAGCGATCATCGCCTGACAAGATGAAGTGATAAATAGGCGAAAATGGTGAACAGTCCAACGTGCCATCAAACAAAAAAATGTACCAGTGCAGCCTGGTCGTACTTCGAACAAAATATAGGACGGAAGCTACGACACTTTCTTCCTAAATTCTCGCACAAAGGGCTTAATAGTATGGATTTGTAGATCTTCAAACATTGAATAAGCAAGCTTGCAAAAATCAAGTTCTTAAGTGTCACAGTCAATCGCCTTCGGTTATAGGTAAGGTTAAAGGATTCCCATTGGAATCCAATGGTAAAATTCAAGAAATATCTATCTATGGATTGTGAAGCACTTGGCAACACTTTCGTATATTTTCTTTTGCAGAAAAGAAACTATTAATCAGAATGTCATGAAATGTGAAATATGATTGAGTTCAGAACATCAACTTCGATATGAAAGTTGAAGTGAGTCACATGATTCAGTATTTGATGTCTGAGAGCCTCTTCAAAATGAGTAAAATCGCCAAAATTAAGTGAAACATGAAATTTACTCATTTTGAAGAGGCTTTCAAACATCAAATACTGAATCATGTGACTCACTTCAACTTTTATATCGAAGTTGATGCTCTGAACTCAATCACATTTCACATTTCATGGCATTCTGATAAATAGTTTCTTTTCTGCAGGAGAAAATGTACGAAAGTGTTGCCAAGTGCTTCACAATCCATAGATATTTCTTGAATTTTACCATTGGATTCCAATGGGAATCCTTCAACATTACCTATAACCGATAGCGACTGGCTGTGACACTCGAGAATTTAATTTTTGTAAGCTTGCTTATTCAATGTTTGAAGATCTACAAATCCATGCTATTAAGCCCTTTGTGCGCGAATTAAGGAAGAAAGTGTCGTAGCTCCCGGACTAATAGCGCAATTCAATATAATTGAGCACATTTGCATGATGTGTCAAATACAAGCTTCCATAGCTTTTACTGAGATAGAAGACTTCCTCTCTAGCGCGAGATCTTTCGGTTACGATGTAGGCCGAAAGATCTCGCGCTGGAAAAGAGGTCTTCTAACTCAGTAGAAGTTGGGTAATCTTCTATTTGACATATAGTGCATTCAATTCCGTATGTTTCAAACATTTGCACGATGTTCTACATTATGTGCTCAATCAGATTAATCTATATTTCTAATTCAGACAATGGCAATTGAAATTATCAAACCAGATTGTTTCTATGCACAGCTCTTCAAGTGATTATCAATATAAAATAACATCAGGCAAAGTAAAAAAATCGCGAACGGAAAGAAAATCAAGAATTATCTGCAGAATTACAGTAAAATAGGTAAAAATTTACAGTAAAAAGTAAATAGGTGGTCAAATACTCAATAGTAAAGTGTAGATATTCGACTAGTCGAGTACTTTTTGCGTGATTAGTCGACAGTAAAAAAGCCCCGCAGATGGACAGCCCTAGTCTTGAGACAACCATCTGATACATGAAGAATTCCGGTTAATCGACGAAGAATTAATATGACACGATATTTCACGCACAACCTGTGCGCATCATCAGGTGAAATATCGTGTCCTAACAAATTCTTCGTCGATTAACCGGAATTTTTCACATAACTTTTACGACATACCTAACCATGTTCAAAAACCATCTGATATTGCTGAAGTATTATTCTGCATTCATGCACCAGAGCAGCTCCCGAACGTCAAATTAGTAAAATGGGATATTGCGGAGGAATCTCAGAATAGAGTGGGGAAAATGCGTTTTCTTTGCATACAACTGAACAGATGAACTGCAAAACATTACAGTATGACAATAATGATAGATTTAATGCATCACGAACTTGTTCTAAATTATTTCAGCATCATGCACTTTGTTATATCTTAAAATATAAGTCATTTTAATTGAATTCATGATCAATTTTCCATTATTTCTTAAATGCATCACTTTCATGCTTGCTGTTTCCGTAATCTTTTTTAATGTAAATTCAATGCCAGTTATTGTCTAATATTTAGTAAGGTGGCACTATTTATTTAGGCTATACTAACAGAGCAAAATACAAACATTATTAGAATTCTCAAATTTCATTTACTTCACATACACGATTTCGAAAAACATTTCATCGAATCTTTCTAAATATGAAATTATTTTTCTCTGTAAATGCTGAGTCTGTTTATTTAACGACAAAATTGATAATCTTGTATTTTTTTCAATCGAATGCAAGGGCAGTACAAAGCACTTTGAAAAAAACATGTTTAGAACATTTTTTTTGAAAAATGCGTTCTAAACACGTTTCTTCCAATTAGACATGTTTTTTACCCACCCTGATTTAAGTGACTATGAATACCTGGTTGATGGAAGCATGACATTTTCAATAAATGTGAAAATAGAATAAACAAGCATTCTGTATGACAAGCTAGTTCAGCTAAGGTGAGTGGAACGTTTTTCATTGTATCTGTTTTAACTCAACATAATGACATTTTTAAAGTTGTAATCAGTATCAGCTACTGTGCAATGAATAATGAATGGCATCAAAAAACAAATAACCTGCCGTCAGTTCTCATTGTCTTGGTAACAGTGACCCTGATGACAGAGTCACAAACGAAATAGTTCTATTTGATGCGAACAAAAGTGAGCGCGATTTCAGTAGGCATCGCACAGTAGGAGGTACATCATTACAGCAACCTCAACATGAACATCTCGTTCGAAGGAAAACGTGCTCTGGTCACTGGAGCTGCTGGTTCTATCGGAAAGGCGATTACTGAACTCCTGGTCAAATGTGGAGCAACTGTTATTGCTGTTGATGTCCGTGGTGATGCGCTCCAGGCTCTTTATAAAGATTGTCCACAAGTGGTTCCTGCAATCTGCGATCTGACACAGTGGGAAGCAACAAAGAAGATTGTGACCAATCATCTTCCAATAGATTTGCTGGTCAATAATGCTGGATTAAACATTGAAAGGAATTTTCTTGAATATGATCTTGAAGCAATTGACAAGATATTTGCACTGAATTTCAAGGCTGCTATCAATACTTCACAGGTAGGAATATCTTTTTTTTGGAAGTTCACTGCGATGAATGACGGAGCTGTCCGTGAGTTAATTAGAAATTTATCTATGGGCGCGAGTTTTCGCAGAAGGCCTGACCAAGTAAAAAACCATAGAAAACTAAGTACTCGTAAAACCAAAGTGAAGAAAGTGTTTGACCAGTTTATTTGGGAGATATGTTTTGAGGGTTGGCTTGTTGCCGGCTAAAACTGGTTTTCTAGTAAGTGGCAAAAACCCGCTATAAACCGGCGAAAACTAGACTTCCAAATATCAGTATATTTCTCAGCGGAAGATTGACTTAAAATGTGAGTGTGATGATGTTTGCGGGTTTTATTCTATGAGTTATTCTAGATATTATTCTAGATATTCATATTTATTCTAGATTGCAGTTCTATGTTGCTGAAGCATTGCATTCTGTCATGGATAGAGCCAATAACTATCGATTTTATGACGAACGACAGACGATGCTATCCTATTTGCTCTGCCCACTTCACCAACATTTTTATGACCAGTTTTGACTAAAACATCAATTACTATCAGTCAGGCAAAGCGAGTCTAAAATTACTATCAGGTGAGTGCTCCTTTCTGTGAAAAAGTTATATTTCTTTAAATTTAAAAGAATAAAAATAGATATTATAAATTGTTTATACAAGAAAGCACATTAATAGAACACTTTCCTTCACGTGGTCGAGTTATATTTATTCCATTATCATTCTTTTATTGCTGTGTTTTGTCAGAATACAGTGTATATCTAAAAGTTTTAGGTTTGATGCAATCCAGGTTAGAAACCAGGTCTCCCGGACGCAGAGTAAATATACTACCTACCACCGGGCCATTTCACTGGTGAGTCTCAGCTCCCAAGTCAAACAATGTGCAATAGCCACTTACAATCTTACAATGCATTTCTACTACTATTGACTGTATTAATAACAGGTTGTAAATAGCAGAAGAAATTATAATTTGCGGCAGTGAAGAACAATGAATTGTGCACTATGCAGCTGCAATTTTGATAAAGCGAAGCACATGTATGAACAGCATCAGCTTATCTCTACGAAAGAAAATCTCCATTAAGCTTCAAAATTGGTTGTAAATAATAGAATCTGAGAGAGACAAACAATACTGATGAGTAGATGTTGCATAGGTGATCGAATGGCCGTTTGAACGATTGCGACGTGCATTTAAATTCATAGTGATATTTATATTTAAAAATTCATCATGTATACATGTTACCTGTATACATGTTACATGTAAGTTACCTGTATCAAGGTTGCTATAGGGCTTGGATTGGGTCACCGTAAGCCAAGCGGCTTGTCTTTTGCTTGGGTTTACCCTAAGCCACTAGCCCCAAGCAACCCAAGCAAGAATTGTGATGACCCAAGCCTAATCATATGCAAAATTCTAGCTGCCATTGGCCCCATACCATTACTATAGGACTGCACCATGCATAAATTACACTATATAGGCCTACGCCTTAACCTGGATGCATAGTGAACGGGTCATGAGCTGGCAGTTGGCACTGTGTCTAGGCTATAGGTAGCCGGGTAGCCTATGCATGGGTTTTTTTTCTAGTCAGGCTTAGGTTCTGCATCACCCCATCAAGCCAAGCGAAATGGATTTTCGGTCCACATAGTTGGGCCTAGCGAATCTAATCAAAATTAGCCTAAGTAATATTTTCTAAGTTTAGCCTACATTCCCGGAAGCAACCCTAGACCTACATTATAGGCTACGACTTACCTATTAATTGATTCTTGATAAGTTTATGAATAATGCCGTGGGTTGGGGCTTATTAAGCACAGCCATTATCTACGATAAAGCCGAAGCTTGTACCAGTACAGTGTATATAGCCTAGGTAGATAGCCTAGATATTTTGGGTATGTGTAGCAATTGGCCTCGTATTAGTTCTCTTTCGTTGTACACCTGTATTTAGTTAACTGATAAATCGAAACTCATGCGTAGGCTCAGACAAAATGCAGTTTAACTACTAGGCCTAGGCTATAGTTTAATTAGGTCTGGTCTGCTGCACAACATGTAAGCTTACGCGTACTGGTTTTTGTTTTATATGCTTGCTTGATAAGTTATGTAGGCCACTACTGTATTATAAGTTAAGCCTCGCCGTAAAGATGTACAATATAGGCCATGCAGTGCACTGTAGTACATGATAAGCATAGCCTACATGTTAGATATTGCCACAAAACAAGTAGGTTAGATACACTATGGAAAATGAGAAATAGTGACGAAAAAATAGCACGAGACCGAGAGGGAAAATATTCAACTTTCACATAGACTTACAGCAGAATTCTTGCTTCGTCTTTTAGGTTTGGGCTTAGGTATGACACCCAAGCCTTGGGTATAAAACCAAAGCAAACTCAAGCAACAACATTGCCTGTATGATTACGTCGAACAATGAGTATGGAGATTTTCAATGACGCAAGTCGGACAATTTGACGCAGAAAACCATTTTTACCAACTGAATTCGTCACTTCAGATACGTGACGTGACGCAAGTCGGTCTTTATGACGCAAATGGTATATTAGACGCAATAAGTATATTTGACTCAAGCTGACGTAAATGAAAATTGAAGTCAGACTTTTTGACGCAGTTCGTATATTTGACTCAAAATCATGAAATAAATTCTGAAAACTTCATGACGCGTCCGAACAATTTGACGCATTTGGTATATTTGACTCAAAAACGATCGATAATGCAATGCGGTATATTAATATCTAAATATAAGGTCAGAAGTTCTCTCAACAATTTTATGTATGGAATAAAGCGCTTATCTCAAAAGAACAAGTTAACATGGAATCAAATAGGCCTATATCAAATGATGCCCAAGATTTACAATCTTAGTTTAGACAGCGGTTCATGGTCAATTTTACACAACAGAAATATGGCGATCATGTTTTCTTCCAATTCAATGTTATCCACTGTTAGAATTATTTGTCAGGATAATTTGTTTTAAGTTTCAATGATCAACACACTATAAATGAGCTAATCGCAGGAGTAATTTTCTGTCATCTGGAACATTCATCGTAATCGAAATATATTTTGCAGAATGTTCGAATCGATTAATTAGAAAATTGCCATCTCATGTCAAGTAATGAGACCGAAAAGTTGACACTCTGTTTATCAGGAGGGCAACGACATGGCCTGAATAGTAGGCCTTGCCTACATTCTTAGGTATATTCACGGGATCGTCAAGTGGGCAAGTCATTCCTTGAAAATGCATGAAACTGAAGGACTTGTGGAATTGAAACTGAGAAATTGTTAGGTCTAATTTTTGGAATATGAATTTCGCAAGGAAGTGGAGGGGAGCACAGTATGGAAGTTACAATATCCGAAAGCAATGGACCTATTGTCAATAAGATCTTTGTAAAGGGATAAAACATCAGAGCATTTACAGGCCTCACACCAAGTGAGCAAAAATTAGAGGAAAAACTTGACAACAATAATAAATATGAACAGGACAAAGAACAAGAATAGAAGGATATCAGCAGATGCCACTTCCCTTTCAGACTATGGTTTTCAATGATTTTTGTTATTTTCTTGATATTGTTATTTATGAATTGTTGAAGCCAAAATAGTCTACCAAAATTCACTCTAGGCATTTGATAGGGCTCTGAGGTTGTTAAAGATATTTTTATATGCTGGGATTAGAAAATGAGAGACTCTAAAAAACAAGAAATCGCAGTGGGCAGCAATGGTATGAATACACATGTAGACATACGATAATTAGACTTCTAAAATATCTGTCACATGCATGTGCAGATATCATCATTACGAGAAAACATCACTGTCTACTTTCGTCTACATTGTACCATAGCTAAGTTACGCACAATGATGATACTGAAGCACTGCATGTCGCCTTCTTTAAATCGCACCCCTCCGAGCAAACGGATACCCGATCAGCATCTTATAGTTTCTCCGGATATCCACGGATCTTCACGGCTGAACGGATGCACACCATTATTTCTACGCCAGGAACCGCTTGAATATCCAGTCTATCTCCGCGGATAACAAATTTTTATCCCAAGGAGATCCGTATCTTATAAGCGGATATGTCTGATATCCAACCGATATCTGGTTCGTTGTTTTTGACGGATATCCGTGCTATCGGCTGTGCATTCTGGTTATCCGCCTGGCATCCCTTTGTTAACAATGGATATGGAGCAATCGCGACTTCGATATCAGTTTGCTATTAAATCAAAAAAGTTATCAGTTAGCCAAGCTGCTGTATTATTATCCAATCTTACAAATTTTCACCGATATGACGGCCTGTTCACGTAAAAAGGATTTTCAAAATACATCTTACATAAAAATCAAAATGTCAATGTCTGATAAGTTGAACATTCATCTTTGTTATTTTGTTTGTTTTTTAAGGCTCGGTTTCATAGATTTTATTAATATGGCCTCTCTGAAACGTAGGTTAATGCTGTTTGTATCAAACACTATGATTTTGATTGTAAACGGGAAAGCTATGATAGGAAAGCAACTTAGGTGATGTTTGAGTACACTTGAGTCTTTGTTTGTGGCATGTTCTTTAATGCGTGTATGGAGTGAACGGACTGTACTGCCGATGTAATTACTTTTACACGTTTTGCATGTTATTTCATACACTACCATAGCTCTCAAACAGATGTTGCTGTCAGCAATAACGCACTGATTCAATTTACACTTATGTTTGGAATGTGATTTTCTATTTACGAATAGCTTTGAGAAAATCACATTCCAAACATAAGTGTAAATTGAATCAGTGCGTTATTGCTGACAGCAACATCTGTTTGAGAGCTATGGTAGTGTATGAAATAACATGCAAAACGTGTAAAAGTAATTACATCGGGAGTACAGTCCGTTCACTCCATACACGTATTAAAGAACATGCCACAAACAAAGACTCAAGTGTACTCAAACATCACCTAAGTTGCTCTCCTATCATAGCTTTCCCGTTTACAGTCAAAATCATAGCGTTTGATACAAACAGCATTAACCTACGTTTCAGAGAGGCCATATTAATAAAATCTATGAAACCGAGCCTCAAAAACAAACAAAATAACAAAGATGAATGTTCAACTTATCAGACATTGACATTTTGATTTTTATGTAAGATGTAATTTGAAAATCCTTTTTACGTGAACAGGTCGTCATATCGATGAAAATTTGTAAGATTGGATAATAATACAGCAGCTTGGCTAACTGATAACTTTTTGATTTAATTTAAATATGCTGCTTAAAGAAAATTATATCTCATTATTGAATATCAGTTTGCTATCACTACGCTGTCATCTAGTATTTGATTTCGATATTCGTTGGTTATACATTCGATGCGTGAATCTTTCCGCAAATGATGAACAATCCAAAAACCAACTAATCCTCAGATCGAACAGATAATTGTGATCTATACAATCCGGTGATCCACTGGCTTCTGGCACAGTTTTTGACTGAAAGCCGAATAACGATTCTCATCTTACCTACTTACACGTACACACAACTAAAAATATTCATGCAATTCATGCAATAACAGAAAAAACAGACAAAAATAACAGAGATGCCGACAAGTCTCAAGCAACGTGATTTTTAATCCAGTGGATACAGCAACACATCCATGAGGATTCTGAGGTATACATGAGAAATTACTGAAAATACTTGTATTTTTCAACATTAGGAGGCTTGTCAAATCTGAATGTGAATAGCCTCACAGATAGATTTGCATGCATAGAAAATGATCTGAAGAAACTGCATATGAAAAATCTTCGTCCTATTGCATTGAAATGTGTTTTTCTTTGATCGTGTCTGACAAGATAAGGAACCGGATAGAATAATAATAATAATAATCAGGCGTATATTGCATCAAATGAAAATCATTACAAGCACGGTCACAATTACAAAGATATCAAGCATGGTTACAAAAGGAATTTACATGCTATAAAAACGGCAAAGCAATGAGATGATCAGTGAGCGTTCATTTCTTCTTATTATGTAAGGAACAAGTAAATGGAAAGAATGAGTTAGAACGTCTTGCCGTAGAGCTAAACGGGATCACGTGTTGACCGGTCCGCGGGAGAATGGCAGGAACACGATTTCGAAGAGGATGCGTGGAGAGATTGCATTTTGAGAGGAACTTCAAAGCCAAGCTATCACGTGTTGTAGAAATGTCTGGCATGATTGAGCATCTGCAATCTGGATCACAAATTACGCGATGTGCCCTCTTCTTCAAACGATTGAGCTTCTTCATGACAGACGAAGGCAGCTTACAGAAGAGAGGGGATGCATACATCATGATCGACTGTATTGTGGAACAATACACTTCCAGTAGTTGTCTTTGAGGAACAAATGGCTTTAAAGCTCGGAGCAAATACAGACGGCGAGACGCCGTTGTAATTACTTTGTTAAAGTGTGCGGTCCATTTAAGCTGGTCATCCAAAATAACGCCAAGGATACTCAAGCTGGACACAACTTGTATCATGTCGTACGGAGCAACGGAGAATCTACGAACTCGGTTAATCATTAACTGGTGACTCTTGCTACGGTTAAGTTCCATCTTATTCGCCAGACACCACGTCTGGATCAAATTCAGGGAGTCGGGGTTGGGATAGTCTATTGAGCACACTTCAATTAGGGTGAGATCATCAGCGTATTTCACAAGGGAGCTGGTTTGGTTGTCTGCTGCAACATTTAGCGTTCCAATAAACACAGCGAACATGTAAGGTCCAAGCACCGATCCCTGTGGCACGCCAGATGAGATTGAAATCAATGGACCAGTGTTGCTTCGAATGCTTATTCTTTGACAACGATCGGCAGATGTGCAGCTTCGTGGTAGGCTTATTTCATTCTGTGAAAGTCTCATTTTCGGCATCGTTCCTAGCAGAATCTCGTTCTGGTTGTTTGACTATTTCTGTGCAACTAGTGATCTTTGAACTCGTGCGATCAGGCCATAGAAATGGATTACGCCTATTCTTGTATTCGACCGCTTTGTGTCACTCGAAAGGAAGTAACACTGAAGATATATTACCTTTCAAATGACAGCCTAAATCATCGGCGCGTAGCGCCAGACGATTTAGGCTGATCATTTGAAAGGTAATATATGCATTGTTACTGAACTAAATCTATGACATCAAAAATCCAAGATCTTGATCTGTATATGGAGCAATTATACTTTATGAACCAGGGCATTAAATGAGATTTCCGAGGGCATCGTTAGATGCCCTCGGAAATCTCATGTAATGCCCGCAGTTCATAGAGTATGATTGACATTCAAACGAGGTATGTCATTCAACCATAGATAACTTAGATTCAGCTTACATTATGAATTATGGCTATCCATGATTATGGGCTCTATCATGGCTCTATGTATCATTGATATCATCATGGATTACTATATAGGCCTACTAGCACCTGGATTGGACACGTCTTACATACATGTAAGTTGGCCGCCTAGATAATCGAAAATACATTGAGGAAATAGCAAAGTAATTTCAAGATATCATTAACACAGAGATAAAGTCAATTTTTCATTGAAAATCTAGAAATCTATCATTTCACTTTGCAAAATAATTTTTGAAAAAATGACCATATATCTGTGTTAATGATATCTAGAAATCAATTTGCTATTTCCTCAATATATTTTCGAGTATGAATTTAGAAGTCTATGTATGAATATCTAGGGTTAGGATCATAGAAATTAACAATACCATAGAAACTTCTATGGTTAGGATGGCGTGGTAAGTTTGAAAAATATCATTTGTTATCATGGCCTTGTTACGTGACGACGTCTATATTGACATTATCAAATTTCCTGATGGTTGCATAACTGGACTGACCTTGAAAGAAATAGATGACTATCTTTCTAACATTGAGAATGAAGAAAGACTCAAAAGCATTGAAACGAACATCAAGAGGCTCATTCCTGTTTGGATAACACATCAACAGCAACACAAACAAAATTTTATGTTCGCAAGTTTAAAGAATTTCTAAGAAAAGAAGGATTGAATGCAGATTTTGAAAGTCAAGACAATAAGACCCTGTTGAAATATCTGCAGCATTGGCTCCTCAATTCAAAAAGGAAAGATGGCAGGAATTTCAAGCCCCAAACATACCTGCATACATACACACCAAACATACAAAAAGATATAACTGCATGAAAGCTGCAATACAAAGGCATGTACTAACAACAAATGTAGAAGTATAATTGGAAATCTGGATTTTGAACAGTTGAAGATTACCCAAAGTACATGTACAACACGTTATCTGGAAGAACCAAGAACTACAGAAGAAAGAGAATCGGGATATAAAGACATCAACGAAAAAGATATGAAACTGATCAATACATATTTCAACCGAAGTGATCCAGTCAGACTGCAACGAGAAGTTATATTCAAGATTATTGGCACTTCGGATTTCGCGGACGAGAATGGCTAAGAGGTCTCGACAAAAATTCCGTCATATTCTCAATTTGTCCTACGTCTGGTTTGCAGTATGTTGACCTAAAAAAAAACCCAGTTGTCAAAATGCACTAATTACAAAAACATAACGAAAGAAAACGCATTGTCATGTGTGAAAAGCCAGAAGATGAGCAGTTTCCATTCAAATTGATGAAAAAATACATTGATCTGAGACCAGCAACAGTTATATGCCTGTTTCCAAAACCACTTAAGAATTTCTTACCAGAACGATGGTATTCCGATAAAATGGTTGTCGGGAAGAATACTCTAGATGATGTGATGAAAAACATCTCGAAAGATGCTTCGCTATCAATGAAATATACTAATCATTGTATACGATCTTCTGTTGTTACGTCGCTGTCCGACGTAGGGTTCCACCGCAAGACATTCAGATTGTGACGGGACATGAGAAGTTAGAGACTATTGACCATTATACCAAGAAAATCAATGTTTCAAAGCGAATACGCCTATCACATACCCTTACACAGTGTTTGGATAAGAATCGTGAAGAAAAAAGAGAATCTAATGCAAAGGAATATTGATGTCGAAATTGCGAACAATGCAGAAATAGAAGTGAAAAGGAAAAATACCGTAGCTGTTTTGGAAAAGGATGGTATGAAACTTTCGTTTTTTATGTAAGAATGTTGGACTTTTCTATTTATTGTTATAAAGCGCTATATAACTTGTGGATGTCTATTGCAGGCGGGCATTAAATGGCATTTAATGCCCGCCTTTTTGTAATGCATTGAATTGCCAATGAAATTTCTTTGTATTAAACGGGAACTGCTCCATTTAATTTGGTTTTAATAGACATCTTGCCCTGAATAGCTCGACTAAATGACTGAAATCAATGATGATTTTCTACAGAGCCCATACAGCTCAGAACATTAAAGCATGTCAAGCTTGAGATATCTACTAATCATAACTGCGAAACACAGGAATCTCCTCAATGCCATTTTCAATGGGAACGAGAAGATGGATGGTGAAATGCTCCTACCTCAATGGTATCACATAGCAAATTAGACGGCCTTAATCATGCAATTAAGGCCGTCTAATTTGGAATTGGAGCTATATAAATAACTTTCATAGAAAAATGACATGTGAAATATCGGCGGACAACCTTACTTACTCACTAACAATGAAATCGATGACACACCACCCGACTGTAATGGAATGGCTAAAAAGAATGTTTAGGCTCACGTAATAGGGTCCAGTAGTTGAAATGATTCCGAGTTTTATTTAAGTAAACCTTCTTCAGAGAATTGTCGTCAGGCATGCACTTCTACTCTTCTATAATAAAATTGTCAATTCGAAGATGAAGCAAAACAAAAATTCCTTATAACGTTATAAATGTTTCTGGTAACTTCTGCAAAAGATTTTGACCAATTATTGTAAAGGTAGGATTCTTTAACCCACTGCGTAAATAATTATGCTTGTCCCTCCTGACGCTCTACTGACTTTCTGTTGATTGTTTTTTAGCTTTTTTGCCCCTTAAGAAGCGTGAATACGCGAAACGTCGGTCCTGTAAGCCTACATAGTTTTATTACAATTTTATAGCCAATAAATTCTTTAAGAAGATACCTCAACGTACTTTTGGCTCATGAAGAATCGTCTGTTTGCGACAATCGTATTCATCAAATAGTGTGAATTCCAAAAACAATAATTAGTATTATAATATAGTATTTATTTAAAGTGCTTTATTATAGTAGTTCTATATTAGTATTACAGTATCACAGAACAATGATAATAGCATTATTAGTTCTCCAACGTTATCAAAATGTTGTCATTAGTTCAGGCCTCCACAGTCAAAATACAAATTTTTCTAGGCTTTTAAGTTTTCAAAAATCTCGAAATCTGCACGAGCGAGATCAAACAAAAATGGGAGACATTAAGAGAGTGTCGATTTTATCCTTCTAGATGAATTTTGATAACTATGAAGCAATGGGAAAATTCTACTAACAAATTATACTTTGGTGTAAAGAACGAATCCTTTTTAAGAGATGAAAGAAGAAATAGAGACGGGCTGATGATACCGCAGTACATGAAAAAGTACATGCATAGGCTATACCCTCATTCAGGCTAAAATTCAAACCGCAAGCCATATCCATTATTATAACAATGACATGAGATAAGTCATTGCTCAAATCTTTCAATACAACCGAATTTCAATTTCGACCGAAAGTCTGAGTGCTTTATTGTCTTAGAGTATGATAATAAAGCACTCTATTTGATTTAAAGTATATTTACCATTTGAAAGCAGTATTATTTTTTCTATTAGAAAATATAACACCGGTGAGGAAAATAAAGTTCAGTTATCCTAGATCCACATTTGTCTCAAGTTAAATGATGTACATCTGTGATTTACAGCAACTCTAATTTTACAGTCCTAGATATATTTCAACCATTGCACCATTTCTATTCAATATTATTCTCCTGGTGTCTGCTTTTGGATTTGTAATCAAATTATGTGCTACTCTGAGAGGTAGGCATAACACTAATTTGCGCTATGCTTTCGACAGCAAAATGCAGCTTCAAAATCTGTTTCACGGCAGGCCTATGTGAAATGGAGAAGATCCTTTTCAAGAACTCATTGCTGCTTCGTTCCTATGCCGCTATCTAGTTGACTGCTTCTTGACAAGTATCCTTCCTTTCGGTCCATATTTCTCTACAAACAACCAAGTTTGTGTACATACGCATCAGGCTAATTGTATTACTTAAATCGATGAATTAATTTATAGATTATTTGCTGGTGTTAACGTGATTTTACTGTGTTTTATAAGCTCACTGCTATAGAGCCGTTTTTCATTTGAAGCAAAATATAAATTTATAGTAGAAATGTATTATAGTATGAAATTATTTTCTTGTCCATTCCTGCAAATGCGAATATACATGTACCTATTTAACACTATGCAGGCTTATATTCGTAGCAGTAGGATGTTGGCAATTTTATGTTGCATTTAAATTCCAATGAACAGACAGGCGAAACATGTCCATACACGCTTTCCAAAAGTTATATGTAATTGAAGCAACTGCAAAAACGTGAATTGTGGTAAACGCCATTAAAGAAATGACACTATTTTATAGCATGCAGCTACTTTGCTTCAGGGGGCTGGAAATGGACTTTCAATTTAGATATTGTTGAAATTTTGTTTCATAGGCATTAGAATGATAAGGTGGACCGGGGTAAACTGTTAACAAAGTGACCTTGTAGAGAAGAATGTCGAATAAAAGCACCTTAATTGACAAAGATGTCGCCTAGCTTTGTTAAAGTATAGGCCTCAATATTCAATTCATAGCACTATTTGTAAACTGCAGATAGAATCTATGTTTTTCGTAGTGAGTAGTTCGGCATTTTTTACTTTTTTGTCCACGTTATTACTGTATGTGCATCAATTCATCATCTCAAACTAAAGGGTCATTTTCACAGTTTTCTGCTTCAGGCTCATGTGTGCTCTCAAGATTGCAGGTTTGTCAATTTTCATGATTTTTATTGATTTCAGCTGTATAGAATTTTGCTATGGGAATGCTATTGTGCAAAATTCGCAAGTGTGACGCGGCAAAATTCTTTCCCTGAGGAAGCGTTTTTTCAAGGTGACAAATAAGTGGTGATTGGATTCGCGCACGAGTCGACGCTGAGAATTAGGCTTAGCTTAAAATGTCACGCTTGTGATTACAGAACATTTAAGAAATCGTATGAGACTTGGCAGTTTTACTACCCGTTTGTTTATTTTCTGCACCCAGAAACTATACAAATATTTTTATATTTTGTAGACCATTGAATATTGATACTTTGCGAACTTCTGCCAAATTATGGCTACATTATTGTGTATAAGGTAACCATTTGATCAAGATGAATAATTCTAGGGTCTGTATGGCAACTTGCCCTGAGCATGTTGACGCAGTTTTCATTTTCTGTTTTTACTGCATTTGTGCAAAATTTCTGCATGCATGTCGCTAAGTGACGACTAAAAATTGCTGAGAGTTATTTGTCAAATCTGTCTAGTCCTCTATCATCAGTGTCTAACATATATTGGAAAAAAATAATTTCTCGATTTAATATGATGCATTTATGCAAGACAGGCGGTCACCCTACTATATAGTCATGGAATTCGGCACCTTGAAATCTACCCACTTCAATTAGATTATGGTAGCCTATTTATTGACTATCTTGAATAATAAATTCTAAGGGGACCTCGTCAACCAGTCCCTCTGATTCTACCAGGCCATATTTGCATGCAAGCCTAAACTATATGAAGAGGTAGAGACGTTTTGTAACTTACTCTGTGATGGTTGATCGCGATTATGAATGCATGATTCTCCCCTCCAACTTATTATGCAATCGTGAGTCAAATATTCAATATGCGTCAAAACGTCTGACTTGAGTCTAATAGTCCAACGTGTCAGAATACCGTCGTGAGTCAAAAAGTATGACTTGCGTCAGTAAGAAAGAAAATCTGGAGTCTCCGAAACCGAAACCGGCGGAAAGTATTGAAAGCATGTATTGAATACATCTCAGGAAAACTCACCTGTACACCAAATTTGGTGAGATGCGAGCGTGCGGAACAAAGTCCATTTGCGTCAAAAAGTCTGACTGCGTCAAAATGTCCAACTTCGCGTCATTTTGTCTGACTTGCGTCATCTACTGACTATAAGGAGCAAGTTTCTATATTTTTAGCTCAATTCGAAAAAATTTGGAATTAAATCACCTTTTTCGGCTAAAGCTCTTCACCTGCAAAAGTTCCTATATAAAGCCATGTACTCTCTAGAAAAGAACAGACACAACTTGTCTGAAACGTAGAGCAGAATTTCTCATGAAGAGTTTGACCTTTTGTCATGACAATCTTCTGCATCATTTTTCAGGTCGTTATCAAAGATTTGCTCGAGCGGAAGAGTGGAGGATCCATCGCTAATATGTCGTCAGTAGTTTCTAGAGGTGCGGGCCCCCTTACATCAATTTATGCCACTAGCAAAGCTGCTCTGTCATCTCTAACGGAGAACATGGCAGCTGAATTTGGTCAGCATGGAATTCGGGTGAATTCTGTTCGTCCTGGAGGAGTCATAACACCTGCTTTACAGCCCCTTCTTAAAATGGTGCCTACTTTTGAACAGGCGATGATTTCCAAGACACCAACCGGTCGTCTGTCAACTTCACAAGACATTGCACAGACTGTCTGCTTTCTCCTCAGTGACCAGGCATCAAATATCACCGGTACTTCAGTGACTGTTGATGGTGGAATAACAGCACATGCCCTTTGAGACATTGGTCTCGAGGTTCTGTGGAGTATCATCCTATTTACAGATAGAACGGATTGAAATTATTGCGTACAGAACATTACTGCATGACGGCAGTTTCATCATGTGATGCGAGATTTATTTTCTTCCTTGGACTAGCATGAGTTAAGTGCTTTCGTTTTGGAATCAATAGTGCGACAATTTACACAATTATTTTCAAAATTCAAAATATAAGTGGTCTCGCCTTCTTTAATTAATGCACATTTACGGAAAACTGTTAATAACAGATAAAGCGCTGTGAGCCACTTTCTCAAACGTATTGACTTTAGTCCAACAACGCAGGATAAAGTTCATTCTGGTCCCATTAACTTCAACAAAGTTTCAAGGTCGGATATTTGTGACTGTTACCGAACTTTTTAATGCCGCTTTTGCATATAGGAGTCTTGGTCGATAACGCACAATATTTAGAGATAAAAGATATTACAGATTAACAGATAAAGCGCTGTGAGTCACTTTCTCCTAAAGTACTCTTGTAATAATATTTTTTCACAGTGCGGCAATGTTCTTGGTATCTACAGTAGCTTTAAAGTTCCGCGATGCTTTACCAAAAGTCACGCAACATAGGGAATTTTGTGTATCTCATTGATTAAGACCCGCGTATGATTATACAACCAAAAATTACTTCAAGACAAATTTCTTGTATTAAGCAGAATCGAAGCATGAAAATATCTCTATTAAGGTTCGAAATGCTATCCGCCGAGTTCAATGGAAGAAGTGACATGATAATTGAAATCACTAAGAACCCTATCAAGCAGACTACACTGTACTGTCAGTGTTAATTCTCGTGCACACACAGTGAATTCGTTGGATAGGATGGTCACGATCTCTATCTTCTGGGAGTGAACGAGAGACCTAGCATAACCCCAAAAGAAGTTCAACTTGAACTACCAAAATTGAAGGAGTCAAATTAGAATTCTTACGAATCTGATTGTTTGAAGTTGACAACGTTCATTAAAAGTATGGAATGACAAATCAATATTCGTGGAGAGAACTGCTTTCACACTATCCGATAACTTTACTGAGGCTGGCGTGCGAACGTGTACGAGTTTTTGATATTGCGACAAGAGCACGACAAGGTTGATCGTAGATTTCACTATCATTTCAAACAAGATATTTTTGACTTAGTTGCTCAGCTATCTATGGTATTTCCTTTAACAGTTCTTTTTCTGTCGTCTGATGTCTTCATTCAAGTTCTTATTAAAGTTTTGTCTGATTTCTAAGCCTGCATAAATATAATTTGGGATAGATAAAAAATATGTTACAGCATCTCCTATGGTGCATGACTTTTGGCCCATCTTGTATTCTACGGAATTCAGAGTATTTGTAATATAGTTATGTTTAACATGACTAGAAATCCAAATGTATTTGTTTAACAAGTTGTCAGTTTTCATGTTTGCTGTAGTATTTACAATGCGATGTTTTTTCTTCTATTGAGTTGAATTTTAGTTGCTTCTGTTGTGAACTGAATACTTTTGTTGAAAACTTCTACAATTTTATTTAGATAATTGTCTTCTTTCTGGAACGGTCCTATAATAATATCGCCGATGCATCTTTCGTAAATATCTGAAATGATGGCATGGGCTACAATTAGTTTTTAATTTTTCCAAAGCAATTTCCTCAACATAATTCACGAATATCACAGCTAGCGGCAGAGCAACCATTAGGACGACAGAAATTTAGAGATTGCATAACTGTATCATGAAATCTCAATTCGTTAGTATGCGAAACGAATTTTAATCACTTTGTGATGTCTTTCGCTGTTATTAAAATGTTGCTATGTTCGCGGCTTAAAAAACGACCGCGAGATATTCATGAAATTTGAATCAGCAATGTGGATGAAATTCCTAGAAATCTTATCACTTAAGAGTCTATGAAGTCCACACAGAAGATATATATACAATTTGAGCCTCTACAGAAGAGAGAATTTTTAGTGACAAATTTCAGTTTCTCAAATATGCAGAATTTCAAATTTCAATAGACCACTTTCCGAAAGTCATTGTACCTGCCAAAGTGAATTTTGAACTTGTGGTCAGTATATGTCATGACTGTGTTCACATAAATGTGCGGAGACTGCGTAAATATCCAAATTCTGCACCACTAAGTCGCAAGAAGTAAGACAAAATATAAAAATTAAAATCATGTGGCGGAGGATAAAATGGGCATGGAGACACTATTCCACCTACAACACTACAAAACCCATAATTTTCTGTTTAACTTGTAAGTACCCGTTGTCAAATTCGGATTGAATTACGTACCACGAATGCATCGAGATTCCCTATAGCATTTTCATTACTAGACTATCTCAAGAATATCCTTGAATGTCTGAAGAGAATGACAGATATTAAGTCAATAAAGGACACCAACGCCCTTGATTCCCCGACCAAGGCCCACCCTATAAGCATTTGCTCAAAAAATCTGTAAATGCTAATGATCTCGATGCTGTAAATCTGAGACAGTGCAGTTTTGGTCTCGTGTCTATTATATGGTTAGACATGGCTATGTGGTCATTTGGAGTTTCCTATAGCTGAGAAATATGAAGCGTGGTATTGAACATGGAAAATATTACCATTTGGTGTACATGCAATTGCCACAAAACCAAAGCCATCACCACCTTTAAGGTAAGTTTTAGCATATACGCTATAGTGAGAGCTACAGTAGTGGCCAATTTAAAGGGCCCACTCACGCGGATATAGATAATTTATACTATTTGCTTTATGTGGTCTGTTAGATCTTAAATGAATGATTTAATGATGAAAAACTTGATAGTTTGATGCTTTTAGCGTGTGATGGTGTTCCGGGTGAAAGTTATCTAGCTGACTTCGTTGCAGCAGAGACAATTACGAAGGAAAACAATAGCTTTCAGGACATCCATCGAGTATACCTATGGCATTGGTTCGAAGATCGAGTGACACCTCGCAGCTGATGCGTGGTCAGATGATTGCGATGCACAATGAGGGATATTCTCAAAGAGCAATTGCTGAACGTCTCAAGGTGTCCAGGAAAGCAGTTAGAAAAGCAATCCCATCTCCAGACTCCAAGCGTTCCGCATGCGGAAGACTCCGAAAAAGTACTAAACGACAGGACCGAGTTCATAAAGTCCTCATCACCCGGAACCCTCGATCTTCATCACTAAAACTATCTAAAGAAATCAGTGATATTGCTGGAGTAGAGCTAAGTGCGAGGACAATCCGCAGAAGGCTTAAAAATGATTTTGGACTTGTGGCTCGTAGGCCTGCGAAAGTACCCTTGATCACTGAGAAGGAGCGAAGATTGCGCCTGAAATTCTGTCGCGATCATCTTGATAAGGATGCCGAGTGGTGGGATCGTGTCATGTTCTCAGACGAGAGCACCTTTCAGCAAGTCCGCTGAGGTGGCTTGGGTTACGTCCTCCGTAGGATTGGTCAGCGCTTCGACCCGCATTTCACACAGAAGACGGTGAAGCATCCGCCATCAGTGATGATATGGAGATCAATCACTTCCCGTGGACGATGCGGCTTGGAGCTGTTCTGTAAAGGAGAGAAAGTCAACGCAAGTCGCTACCTCCAAATCCTCGAAGAGAAGGTGCTCCTTCATATGGAGATCAGTGAAACAACAATATTTCAGCAGGATTCAGCGTCTTGTCATACCGCGAAAGTTGTCAAGCGGTGGTTCAATGAACACGATGTCGCTCTGCTGCCCAACTGGCCTCCCAACTCACCGGACCTCAATGTCATCGAAAATTGTTGGGTTCTCATGAAGCAGGTCGCCGCACATCAACCATCTTCAGAAAAGGAACTGCGCGAGATAATCAAGCGTGTCTGGACGCAGGAGATCACAGAGGAGTACTGCAAGACTCTGGTGCATAGCATGCCACGTAGACTACAAAGTGTCATAGAGAACAGAGGTTTCCCCGTTCAGTATTGACATACATTGTTGTCTTCAATACCAATTATGACTGGATATCATATTTGCTTTGTCTTTCATCATATGGAATTGATTTCTAAATATTTTGGCACTAAGAAGTTGAATAACAGTAAATTTAATTAACTATAATTGGGAAAAAGCATGAAAAATGAGGTGGGCCCTTTAAATTGGCCACTACTGTATATTATAGTGAAGCACTTGCTTTACATGTACGTGTATATCAACATTTTTATGCTATCACTGTTTCATCAACAAGGTCTTAATTCACAAAAAGCATCCTTTCAAACTACTAACTTAAATACTACAACGAAATGAACACCACTTCAATTCTGTGAATACGCTACAAATAAAGTTAACATTTCTAATAGCTATCTAAAAGAAAATCACATCCCTTTCAAATACAGGGATAGGTAATATATAGATATATATTATAACATCGGAATCATAAAAGAGACAGTCGAGTATATAGTCCAGAAATAAGACCTTATTTATTGACCGTGTCATTCTTTTTTAAAACCTATTTATTTTATTTGGTCAATGGCGAAAGTTATTGTATATTATATATATATATATATATATATATATATATATATATATATATATATATATATACAAATAAAGTAAAAATTAAACAGGGATGCGGAGTCCTATTATTCTAATAGGACTCCGACTCCGGGCGACAAGTATGTATAGCCTAGTTGTTTGAAAAAGAACTGGTAGCCTACATCATAGAATATTATAGGTTTACCTGAACCGATATTTAGAGAGCATTGTATCAATTATCAATCATTTTCGATGAAAGTTGATCAAATGTCGCTTTCAGTTGGATGTATACAACTCGGCTCCTCCCATCTTCTTGATGTGTGCTTCACACGGATTTTCTCCAGTCTCTATCAGGCAGAAAAATATCCCCATCCTTCTCCAAAAATATGAGTACACTGTCGACTTCAATATGAGCTTTAGAGGAGCCATCTCACGCGATTAACGTGAGGGTAAGTGTTCTCAAAGTAACCGGTTTTGTCTTTGATGTGACCTTTGGCGGGTAGGTGTGATCGAGGCTAGGAAGGCTTGTCTTCTCTACTAAATCACCGAGTGAAAAGACAATCCTTTTTTTTACTATCACGGTTCATTCCCTCAACTATTATGAGCCTTGTATGCACTGGTGTCTCTGTATTTTTGTTTGACGGAGAAAGTTGACATCAAGACAATGACAGTTATGCACGGGAATAAATAATTTGCTTGTATTATATTATTTCGGGTCATTTGATAGGACTCCGACTCCGCATCCCTGAAATTGAAACAAATATATGGATAAGAAATTTTGTATTGATGCCTCCGCTTTCAAAGAATGGACCCTGAAGAAGGACTACATTGCAGAGGGTGTGTTATCGAATGATTCTAAACGCATTTGGAATTCTTTGCGGCAAGTTGGAAATTTTAAGAAATGATCCATTTACAATCAGTTCTCCTCTCAAGAATTCGCCGATTTCTTTGCTTCTAACTTCAATGATACTCCAGCATCGTTGAGCAATCCTTCGGATAGTGATGAATCGGACATCACTTCGTTTTTGTCTTGTGATGTGTATATAATCAAATATCAAAAGTTAAGAGTACAGCATGTGTGCCTAACAATAAACCTCCATGGGTTTTTCGACATCACGCAGCACTCACCTTTCGCCGCTCAAGACGACCGAATCTGCCGTCAACTGCAAGAACTGTTTTAGAAAACCGCGCGTGTTGTGTGTGTCAGCTTCTTCTTTACGGATTCTCATTGGACGCATAAAACACACGTCAGAGCGTGTTACAAACTGAGAAAGCACTTGCCCCGAATCTGCATTCAAATGCGCCTACGATGGCCAAAGCGAAGATAAGCAACCAAGACAAACGTCTACGTCGACTAATGAGGACTTTTGAAAACGATGAAAATTTTTAATAAGAATATCTAATTAGCTTCTAGAAACAGTAAGCAAAACAGTCTCTAGATTCAAATGAAATAACTTACATGATTTTGGATAACGTTCCGTGCCATCAGAATGCACAGATGTCAAATTCATTACATGTGGTGAAATTTTTTCTTTCCAATTCCCATTTCTCAATCCCATCGAGAATGCGTTTTCTGGATGGAAATGGGCAATAAAAATCGCCTGTCTTCACAAGAAATTCAAGAGAGGTTGAATGAAGAAGGCGGGCAAGAGTCAAAATCTGCTATATAGCGAATTCTGGTTGAAATAGGCACAGAGCCAATCGCAGAAATAACTTCAGAGAAATGTGTTGGTTGTTATCGTCATTCTGTGACTTACATTCACAAATGTCAAGGTCTAGAAGACATTTTGTATTAGCACAAATATTCATCTTGTAGTTGTATGACGGTTACAATTTGTTTTAATATTCGATGGCTTTGATCATTGCTTGGTTTTCATAAAATTTGATTCAAATTCAATGAGATCATATCTCATTAGTACTGTCTTGCTGATTGAGTAATTTGCAGGTGTTTGATTACGTAATTAATATAAATGAAATTGGTTTTATTTTTTCCCAATTCTTGGTCTGCTAGGTATAGAGCTATCCCAACATTCTGTTTGTGCATTAGAGTTGCAATTGGATGCAGATTCGGTGCAGTCTGTCGATGATTCCCCTATTTTTCTATTGGTTTAGAACAGTAGCGGAAGCCCAGTTGCAGTTGACTGCAGATTCGTTCGTCTTGAGCGGCGAAAAGATGTACTAACTCCTGCCATAACCATTGTCTCTACTTGGAGTTTGACTAAGTGTTTTGTCCCTCAATGCTTCAAGATGGCCAATATGACGCTAGCCCAAAGTGTCAAAAACCCGTGTCTGTCTCCGATTATCGTCCTATATCACTAGTGACAGCCCTTTCTAAAGCAGTTGAACGACTCGTATCGAATCAATCTGTACTTCCTATCGTTTCCCATTCTGTGAGTCAGTCTCAATTCGCCTATATGCCTCGATTAGGATCCGGCAAAACTATTGCTTTGGTACTGGCACGGCATCAGATTCTGCAGTTCTTGGACTCAAAATCTGAAGGTGCTAGAATACTCTCTTTGAATCTAAGGAAGGCGTTCGATAAGCTTCCAGGCATCAAATATCACCGGTACTTCAGTGACTGTTGATGGTGGAATAACAGCACATGCCCTTTGAGACATTGGTCTCGAGGTTCTGTAGGGTGTCATCCTATTTGCAGATAGAACGGATTGAAATTATTGCGTACAGAACATTACTGCATGACGGCAGTTTCATCATGTGATGCGAGATTTATTTTCTTCCTTGGATTAACTTGAGTCAAATGCTTTTGTTTAGGAATCGATAGTAAGACAATTTACGGCAATTATTTTCAAGATTCAAAATATAAGTGGTCTCGCCTTCTTTAATTAATGCACATTTACGGAAAACTGTTAATAACAGATAAAGCGCTGTGAGCCACTTTCTCAAACGTATTGATTTTAGTCCAACAACGCAGGATAAAGTTCATTCTGGTCCCATTAACTTCAACAAAGTTTCAAGGTCGGATATTTGTGACTGTTACCGAACTTTTTAATGTCGCTTTTGCATATAGGAGTCTTGGTCGATAACGCACAATATTTACAGATATAGAAAGAAATGGTGTTTGCTGATTTCTTCATTTTCTCACGAACTTACTCCATCCTCGACCATCGCCCATATCCAAGCTCTGATCAGTGTAAAGAACAAGCCGACAGGACCCTCTCTCTTCATGATGATAGAAGGCCGTACACCAATCGTGCCGCTCCGAAGCACATTCCCTTGCGCAATCTATCGATTTCTTAATTCCTTCAATTTCTTGAGTGCACCCACCATTCCCTGCGTATTCAGTGATATCCGCAAATACAGCGACTTCAACTTGCTTGAAATATTACCTGCCCTTATTCGGTGCTTGTGTTCGAGGTTGGCAGACGACAGTGTGACGATGTGTTCCAACGTAATCATTAAATTTGCGACCTGCAAAACCACAATCAACAAAATCTTCATTTCCGTTGTTATTCGGCTCAGACAAAGGCCAGCTCAAGTTCTCCGAGTCAGGATCGAGTGTTCATCTCGTCCATTGCCATCCACTCTTATTGGACCACCGTTCGTGCAGCAGGTCCGTAAGACCAATCCAAAATGTTCCGGTAAATGGGCCATTCAAGAGGAGGGCATTGTGACCATGAATCAGCTCTCCATTCATGTCGGCACAGAAGGCCTGAGATTCACACCAATTGAGCATGATTGACTCGGTCTTGTTGAGACACTGTCCATGCATCATTTGGAAAGGAGGCGTGCAGCTGTGGACCAGTCCGTGTGTTATGAAGGTCAGAATAAATGGTAGGCGCGACATGGTGAAGCGATACTGAGAGCTGACAAAGCAATATGAAGTCCGTGTCCTGGAGCATATTTTAAAGGAAATATCGTAAACAGGTTTTGCATTGTCTATTCTCAGATTGAAGAATTATTCATTGTTTTATTCATTGTCTTGTGATGAATTTTGTGAAAATTGAAGACGATGGAATATGGGTTGTTTCAATTTGCGTGAGATGTTGATAATTTGATGCACTATGTTTGAAAAGAAAGAACTTGTTCCCATGAGTTTTAGAGATTCAATGCTTCAAATTCTCAGATTTGTATCAATCTATCACGCTATGACTCTAAATAACGGCAATTCAAGATATTCAATGTAAGTCGGAGCTATAGGATGAGAAGAATGAAATGTTAACCTTTCGATGCCATCGACGATATATTCGTCCGGGACTGTCATCAATTTTACTGCCGCATGCTCTAGCAATAGAAGGCCATCTTGCTGCCACTGACGAAATATTCGTCAGTATTCAACGATATTTTCTATGCCACTCAATATCGGGATACTTGTTTTTTGCAATGCCAATGACGAAATATTCGTCACTGCTAAATATGCGCTCAGTGCCAATACATTGTGTAATAGAATGTTTCCTCACTGCCAGAGAATTGCAGAAAAAGCAAGAATTTTAGAACAAATATATCTACTTGCTTATTCACAACATGTACTGCCGACATACAGTAAATAAGTGCATGGTAATCATCATTGAATACTAGCTCGTACCAATGAGACAAACATTACTGCTTGTATTTCATTACTGTGATTACGAATAGTTCAATCGCGTGTGGTAAAGTTCAAAGCAAGGCACAATACACAAGGGAATGGAACTACAATTTGCACAGCAATATTTTGTGTCTTTGCGGATTTTCTTCGATGTACAAACGGCACATCGTCGAAAGGTGCTATTGTTTTCCTTTTGTGAAGGAATTAGTTTCGGATAATGAGCATCCTTGAATTGAAGCCGTATAGGTGTATCACCGGTGAAAGATCTTGCAGGTCGTCTCACTGAGCTCATAGAAGTCAATTGATTGGTACGGTTAAGTAAAAATTGATTCTTTGACACATTGTGATTAGATGAAAAAACCACGAATGAGTTATGGAATTACAAAATCAAGGAGCATAAAATAGAGCTTTTTGTGCCACTTTGTCGACTTTCTGACTATCGTATAAGTGTCAATAACCTGTGCCAGTTTGAAAAAGAATCGGAATGCAGCAAGCTCACTATCAAATGTTTTGTCGATCCCAGGATGAGCAGTGAACGGAAATGGAAGACGTAGCTCTACATTATCGGACCATGTACCAGTAAATTCGTCTTCTTCACTATCACTCTCGTCGTGTGAAATAGAAAACTCCGAGAGATTGCTTTCCAAATCACTTTCGTCAGTACCAGACAACATTAGAACGAAAATGACTTCAAATACGGTGTCCAAGGTAAGGAGAGAAATCTATTTACATGTAGGTCATATCTAAAAATAGGAATGATATCAAACCAGGTATCGAATGAAAGCTCTCACCACAACGCAGTTCACTGTGCTGACGAAACAGCATGTTATTGACCTCGTTAAATAATATTCAGGATCGAAGCACTTTAAACGTCAATGACGAGAATATCGTCATTGGCAATTGGTTGCAAATTTACTGCAGACGAAATATTCGTCTTTGACACTAAGAGAAAGTATAAAGGAAATTACCTGGCACATGACAATCATTTAGTTAGTGACGAAATATTTGTCATCGGCAGACACAAGCCAATCTATTCCAATCATCAATGGCAGAGAGTGATGGTGATATTATCGACGAATATTTCGTCTATGGCAATAAACATAGCCATCAATTCCAAATACATGTGGCATCGAAAGGGTTAAACATCCTGTGACTGACATATATTGTTGCTCCAACAATCAATGTAGAAAAATTTTCTATTTAATTGAATTCTAAATTCAAGGATGTTTATTGTCATAAAAGATGAAGTTTGACAAACTGAACAGACATGGCAGTCTGTGTTTCAAGATCATTGACAGACGCTGTCTTGCAATGACCAAAAGGGGCAAAACAAGCGATGAGGAGATTTCAACATATATCAAGTTGTTTAATGCAAGGATATTATCAACATTGTACATGTAATCATCAAAGACATTATTAAGGAATCGTTATTTGGCTTGAAATCGGTAGGTATAGTGTGAGAGCGAGTGATGTTTTCTTCGAAATTCGCGCTCGAGCTTCTTGTTATATCTAATAGATTCTCACCCATCATCAGTAAAACGACAATTCTGAAGGTGTAGCTCCAGTAGTCGAACATTGATTTAAATCTCAAATTGATTATGATTGCACTTTTAGAGCAAATTTCTCTCACAGCAGATAAAAAAACGATATTTCTAGCAGTAGCTAGCTTATCTGATTTCATTTCAAATTTAGTGAAAATGCCATGACAATGAGATTTATTGTTGTAGCTAATTAAACATGCTTTTCTGCATATAAAAATGATATTCACACAATTTTTCTTTGGGCATAACTCATTTTATTTAGCAATGCATTTGAACAGCAGATCTAGCAACATTGACTTGCATCGGTGTCTGACGGAGCAGCTGATATTGCCATCAACAAGCATCTGTTGTCTATTCAAGCCACACTAGCTGAACACGCAAAGCGAAATTGTATTTCCATGCACAAATTTTTCAGTTGAATTAAGAACTGAAAAATGGGAAATTTGTTGAATTAAGTTGAATTAAGAACTGAGAAATGGTAATTTTGTTGAATTAAATTGAATTAGGAACTGAAAAATGGGAATTTTGTTGAATAGATATTGTGTTGACTCGACTCCAGATGCCAGTTTATGGATAACACATGTACGATGCATGTATCATCGATGAATCTGCCATCGCATATTGAAAGACTTTGAATATATTCAAATGGGAATAACTTGAAGTGGCAGTTAAAAACTCAAATTAAATATACGTCTCTCACATAGTACTTTTCATTGTCACAGGCAGTAGAACACAGCACTAAGACTTTTGCTACAGGAGAAGATGAAAAATCATTGATAGAGAGACTACGATTTTGCAGAGAGCATTTAGCAGATTTTAACAACTCGATTAACAGAGTGCAGCTTACAGAGATTCAAATGAGGATGTTCAAATGTCAGTGAAACATAAATGTAAATTTACTAGTTCAAATAATGTTGTGCGTATCTAATAAGTTTTATTAGATCCTCCCGCACTGGGCATATTTAACGTTAACACAAAGATATTCAATCCAACAAGTATTACTCCTTAAACTCTAGATTATCATTCTGTTTCAGATCCCTAGAGCAGAGTTCTGACTGATGCATTTCCAACTTCATCAACATAGGCTTTGTAAAGCAAGAAGTAAAGTTTTTCTCCGCAAAACATTCAGAAGACATATACAACAGACTAACTTCTTTTGCCAATTTCTAGCTTATCAATGTCTCAAGAATGAAAGACTTTAGGAGTTTTAATTATGAGTTGTTGTGGCATAGCCACTGCTTCGATCAAATCACTACTGCAAACGCAAGCATAAAGAGCTGTGGAAATAAACAAGAAGGAACAACAACTTCAGTTTAAAAATCTTGCAGTTTTCAAGTCGAAAGCTTTCCTAGTTTTGCAAACGGAGAGAATATTGCCGCTCGAATATCGTCTATTGTCTGTCAAGTGATGGTAAACAGGATAGCACATTGCCCTTTACAGGCGATAGAAAAACAAGTGCTGATGCTATGTTCAGACGCCTAACTCACTCGGAAGCGCATGCATGCAGAATTCGTCCGTGCTTCCGGCTGAAAAATGCACTACCCCCAAGAATGAATGACGAACATGTATGCTGTCTTTGGATTTTAGATTTACACAATTTCGTTTCAGCTCATATAATACAAGATGCATGTGCCGTGTGTCATCGTTGCTGCTTATTCACACGACTCATAATTAGCTCAACTCCATGAATTAAGTTGATTAACATCAATTCATTCAAACGATATCTTCGTGCAACCATGTTGCCTTATATATCTCAAACATTGCTATATTTGCTATCATGAATTATAGTGTTTTTATTTCGGATTGATAAAATGCCTGATTTCAAAATTGCTGATGCATTAACGTTGATGGTTGTATACTTATTCATTATTTATAAAAAGCCTAGGACTTACGTCACGATGGGTGGAAGCAAGATTTAGATAGAAAAAATTGACCACCTACATACTATACATCATTAGAAAGCTAAAAGCATCAGGAATTCAAATATCGAAGCTAAAATCGAATCTCATTGTCCTTTTTGTAGCAGAGTACAAATTTCAAAATGGCCGCCAAAATAACATAATCGCTATCAGATCTTAATTGTGATTCAAGTCTTGTCTGATACTCTGTTTGAGAACCCTTTTTTATAGACCACCTATATCATCAAATGTCTCAGGAATAGTTGCGTAGCCTCAGAGATTGAATTTCGACTTGTAAGTAGTATTTATAGTAATCTAGGGTATTATACAAGAAAGTGATGAAAAAATGAAGCTGTTATCTGAATGCAACCTACATGTATGTAAAAAACTTATTAGAGTATTTCATGATTTTATTACATTATTAATCAACAAAGAACGAGTACATGTGATGAGTATTTGCAAACATTTATTTTTATACCACAAAATCTGACTGTGTGAGAACAAATTATTGCGGAAGGCTTCAGGAGCTTCATAAGCGAATTCAGTCATTAAACAACAAATTCAAGAAGAATGTTGTATGTGTAGATGTTTTGAATTGTAATCATTAACAGCTTTCAACAGCTGCGATGGATAGCGCGGATTACTTTCGCCGACTTTATACACCTTTTCCAAGTCATTAGTAGAAACACGCAATTCAATAGCGGTGATCTCAAGTCAATATTAGATCCGCTCAAATCAACAACGGGAATCTCAAATCATTAATAGAAATTCTATTCTATCTCAGTCAACAATAGATCTGCCCAATTCAACAACGGAAAGCAAAAATCAACAGTAGATGTTGGGATCTTTTGTCATGCTTCAAAATTTGCGGGCCAGTTTTAAGACATGTAGCTACGATTTCATAATGCAGTTTGCATCGCGCAATCACTTATTCACATCTTCGTTAGCTAACCAACAATAATAGACAAAAGTACAATGGCATGTGCAGAAACAAAGATTGCCCGTCATGCCAAACAATTGACTCATCACATCGACTCGATGCATGCATTGATTGATAGCACCAACTAATGTCATTCTTTGTACATACGATCTGTAGCGATGTCGCGTCAACGAATATTCTGCTGCAGACAAGCAAAGACTTATACGGAAAAACGGCACCCGGACGAACGCGGTCTAAGAACCGGGGGGGGGGGGGGGGGGGGGGGGGGGGGGGGGGAAGGGGGGGGGGTTAAAGGTTGTGGGTGTGTGTAAAAATATAAAAAAAAATGATATATATCAAAATTCATAAAAAAAAACCCAAAAAATTAAAAATAAAAATTATTAAAATATCATATCATCTCATCAAAAACCTCTTAGAAATCAACACATATATAATACATGAACAATATCAAATACCCTCAACAAACATGCATATTCAGAAAAGTAATCTCACATCACACTTTGAGAAAAAACCAAGCCCAAAATAGGAAGAATATATGTTTGGGTTTATAGCTCGGAGGGTGTGGGTTGGTTGGGTCTAGTGTTATTGTTTATAACCTTTGTGCTGGGTGAGTGTATCGTGCGTTGTGGTGTGCGGAGAATTATGTTTTGTTATGAGATTTATGGGGGGAAAATTATTTATTATTTTGGTTTAAGATATTAGATTTGGGGTATGTGGGGAGTTTTGAAATGTTATATTATAATTGTTTTTTGAATAGTGGGTTGGTATGAGGAAAATTTTAAAGAATTGTGTGTTATTTGGGAGTTTTGGAGAGAATTTGGGTAATGTATTATGTAGAAAGATTTTATGATGTTTGTTTGATATTAGGAGTATTAGAGAATGGATTAGAAGATGATTGTGTAAGTGGGTGTGGTTGAGGGATAGGGTGATTAGTAGAAAATTGATGAGAAAGTGGAAAGAAATGGGGATTATTTGGAGTTTATGATGAATTAGTGTTAAAGTGGAAAAGAATTATGAAGTGTTGGTATGTAATTTGGAATAATAAAAAAAATTAATTTATTAATTAGATAATAATGAGCAGAACGTTGCCGAAATAAACGGCTTATAAATGTACCGATTTTCTCATATGCAGTCGAGTAACGTCGTGCGTTGAGAGAAGAAAGACATAATATATTGAGATATGTAAATGCATCAGTGGAAATTTTCTGTGTTATGTCGTTCATCATGATTTATGTTCAGCATATTTTTATTCCATTGTTTCTATTGAAAATTATAGACAGATTTTTCACATACCCACATTGTTGCTTTTCATTATCAGCGATCAGGACGAACTGTCTCTAAACACAGCCTACATGACTAGAACAAAAATTCTAGAATTCATTCTTTGCAGTTTCGAATCCTGGGGGTTATACATGCATGCTTCTTATGTCTTCCATTTGCTATTAAACTTTTGTCTGTAAAACAAAACTTCTTTTTTCTTTTACTGCTCAATCAAGTAAAAACATTAATGAATCCGTAATTGCAACTCCATATCCATTCTAAAGAGGCACAAAACTGGCCCGCAAATTTTGTAGCATAACAAAAGATCCCAACATCTACTGTTGATTTTTGCTTTCCGTTGTTGAATTGGGCAGATCTACTGTTGACTTGAGATAGAATAGAATTTCTATTGATGATTTGAGATTCCCGTTGCTGATTTGAGCGGATCTACTATTGACTTGAGATCACCGCTATTGAATTGCGTGTTTCTACTAATGACTTGGAAAAGGTGCATCTGTTCCATGTCAACTTGAAATCGGCATGCACAGCTTCCACTGACTATTCACTATATCGTCCGAGTCCAACGTCAACACTTTCGCAAAAATCTATGATATGGTACAGGACCGTATGTACTTTTGGCGTGACCGATATCCCAAGACTAAGGTAACTAGTTTTGAAGTTCTGGATATGTCGCTTGTACTCAGTGTCTAAATTGTATCCGTAGCAGGAGTTTACGACTTAACGAAAGTTCTCAAAGCATTCAACATACTTCAATCCCTGAATTGGACATAATGAACGAAGGATATCAAAGTTAAACAGCAACTTTTTGCAAGCATTGCCGTTGAATGAGCCCCCGTGTATGGCATCTCTTTCAACATGACAAGCTCGTGGCCAACTCATGGCTTCCGACCATTCTTTTTCGAGCTCCTTAAAGATCTTATTGAATGGACCGATGAGAAGGTGCAGTTCCGGTGAGGGAAGCAGATCGATAGCTAGATCGGTTGGCTCGCCTTTTATTATCGGACTATGAATTACGTTTCCGAAATTTTTGCCCCGAGACTTAACTGTTTGGTGTTATCAAACCAGTCCCAGAATGACTCATTCAAACTGCCCAGAGTCCGGAGGACCCCATTAAATCTCAAAGAAGATTTATATGAGTCGCACCAAGTGCATGGGTGCGTGGACCCGTGCGCCATTAACCCTAGCAAAATGTTTGTTAATTTTAGATCAGTCGTGATGACACGGTTTGAAGACAATGAGGAAACTGGGTTGGGTCCTATCAAATGAATGATATGCCAAATCTTCAGAAGGTTAGTATAGTTTTCTTGTACATTTGGTATACAGACCTATTATGATTACTCCTTTCACACCGTTGTCTCTGTTTCTTGAAAGAGTAGAACTTACTGAAAGACAAACTTTCAAAAGCCTTCTACCTCCATCTATTCCCAGCTTGAATAACAAAGAAGGCGCTTCATATTGACGGTTTTCAATAATAGTCGGTACCAAGGCACCTAAATTTTTGCAGCATATGAATGTCCTTTCTACGAATTTGCCATCATTAAGAAATGTCTCGCCAGAAACGTGAAAAAAAGAGTCAAGTGAGTGATTCAACTCAATCAGTTTTGCTTTAGCGTTTGCTGCGATGCTCTTTTGACTACCCGAAGTAGTTCGAACTACACTCGCTAACTTTAATGTGGCATTTGAGGTCAAATTCAGATGAGTCTGGATTTTGGATAGATCATTTACGTCTAATCTTGTTAGTGGATATCTTAAAGAGGACGTACTGGGCGACACTTCTACCTGTGAAAGTTGACAAAATTACCTCACCTGAAGAAGAGTTGTGTACCTTTTCTGACAACAGAGATGCAGCAATTAGTTGTTCTGAGGCCTTACCTTGTGACATTTCTTTCAGGTTTTCATAACGTGAAGTTTTCGTACATTGATGTGGTAGTCCCTTACCTAGTGTCGTGAAACATGCGCCACAGAGTTTGATAGCCGTATTTTTCACAGATGCCACAACCGAGTCAGAATGTCGTCCTACCTTTGATTGACTCCATCCTTTTATTCTAGCAATCTCACATATAATACGCATGCACACCGAGTTGGATCTCGTAACCATCGCCGGTGGTAAATCAGAAAGCTTAGAATAATCAAACAAATGTATTGATCGATTGAAGATTCCTTTTTCGTTTTCTCCGACCACCACTCGGCAAGTGCTGCACAAAGCATTTGGAAGACGCGAGTCGAACGGATCATGACCATTAAAGAAATGGTTTTTGATAGCGATTCGGATAGTTGCACTAATTGAACGCATAGTTTTCGTCTTTCCAAAGCTGAGTAGACACACTTAAAGTCAATTGTCATCATGAGTTTGAAGTTCACGAGGCATAGCGAAGAACCGAATGTGTAATGATTTGAATGATCAATTAACCTGTACTATAATGCCTAGAAGCATCAACAGAGAAAGCATGCGAATTCAAAATTTTAAACGCATTCGCGACTCACGTTCGCCTGTGCTTGATCAGTATCACCTGATTAAATGTGTGATGTAGGATATCTATGTCTATTGCATACGTCATTAGATTGTGTATGTTCTTCTTTTTCATACTCGATGTGCGTGACGTGATTAGGTACATGCAGTGTAGTTAATATTTGGAAAATAAGAGATGAATTTTGACTTGTACCGTTCATATTTTCAGTTCTAAAAATCAAAGTGTCGCATTTTATTGAAAAATATCATTATTACAGTATTGAAGTACATTCTATGGACTCTGGATTTAGAATAATCACAAGCTATGATGTAATATATGCTTACTTACATCCGTTTGCATTAAGATGTATGAATATTCGTCAAAAAAGGAAAGTACAATGTACTGCAAAATTATGTTTTATACAATTCATCACTTTCTTGTATAATACCCTAGATTACTATAAATACTACTTACAAGTCGAAATTCAATCTCTGAGGCTACGCAACTATTCCTGAGACATTTGATGATATAGGTGGTCTATAAAAAAGGGTTCTCAAACAGAGTATCAGACAAGACTTGAATCACAATTAAGATCTGATAGCGATTTATGTTATTTTGGCGGCCATTTTGAAATTTGTACTCTGTACAAAAAGGACAATGAGATTCGATTTTTAGCTTCGATATTTGAATTCCTGATGCTTTTAGCTTTCTAATGATGTATAGTATGTAGGTGGTCAATTTTTTCTATCTAAATCTTGCTTCCACCCACCGTGACGTGTATTAAAATCGAATTCAGTATTATAAGTTCACTCTTAAATGTCATTATCTTACTACTTACAAAACAGTATTAAGTGCCATGCAACCTTAAAGTGATCTTTATTGATAAAAGGCCTTAAATCATACGAAAAACATACAAATAGATGCAAAAATATACCAAAAAATATCTTGGTATGCATCCATCGTATGTGATTGGTATCGAGTGATTTACAGTTTAGCCGTCAATTCAAAGAAAATCCATGTTTTCGTGAAGCACGTGTGAAAGCGTACTGCGATCATAGGTCGAATTGATGAAGCAACAAATGCATCAGTTGTATCTCTGCTTTTGGATTTGAAGTAAAATAATAATCTGGAAAATAAGGAAATTAAGTTGAATGTGCAATCTCTGCTTATGCAAAATATACGCAGCGCAGGAACTATTTACATACTGTACATGTACGTCCTACAAGTCACATAATATTGAAACGAATAAGCAGATGACAGCAAAGAAACTGCTCACGTTTGAATGACTGCAAATAGAAGCGATTGACTTATCCATAATAGAATATTCCTCGCCTCTTTTTGTAAACCCGAATTGCACTCAGAGTTGCTTGATCGATTGTATGCAGCAACGTTGTCACATTGCAGCAGTAGAGCAGCTGTAATTGGTCCAATTTTGTACCTATGTACTATCGCCGCGTTGTGCTCTTTGATAAAAACTTTGATTCAAACTCTTTGATAAAATTGCCTCCGATCACAATCATCCTTTCCACCATCTGATTCTTAGAAAATTGAAATGTAGTGGGACATACGTCATCCCTTTATGCAAATCTGTTACCAGACGAAATTCCTTCTTCGTCACAGTGGCGAGGTTGGCCAATGATTGCTTCTCCTTGTAATTTTAATTTCAGCTTTATTTGTACACGATGATAGTTTATGCTACATTAATGTATCGTTCATTCAATTTTGTCATTGACTTTTTGCATATGTGATGTTAAGCCTCACGATTTTCATAAATGAGGTCTTGAAAATAAACGTTATTTATTATTATTATTCCTCTGCTATGACCAAATATCCAAGCTCCAATACTGAAGGACAGAATAATCATCACTGTTGCTACTCCGATGACGATTGAGATAGCATATATGCTATATTATATGTATATGAGATAATAAATATATAACGCATAAGAAAAAAATATCTAACGCATGTGTATATTGAGATATACATATGCGTTGCAGAGGTTTGAATTTGGAGGAGTATGCGAGCGGCAGCCTTTCCACCATCGCTGACATCACTGTCGACATCTCACTTACTTTCACATGTGATTGGTATGTAGCGATACGAGCTATTCTATCTGTGATTGGCTGCTTTACACTGAAATGCGAGTTGCTGGTATGTTTTACATACGAGACCCGATGCAAATTCGTCCTCATTCGTATGCCTCTGGCATGCTTCTGGTATGAAGAGCTTTAAGACACATAGCAAAGAAAATGAAATAACCTTTTTTATTGAATACTTGGTTGATTGGTTGATGGTTGAATACTTATTGATTATTCATGAAATGCCTTGGACTTACGTATATTAAAATCGAATTCAGTGTTGGAAGTATGACTCTTGAATGTCATTATCTCACTACCTACAAAACAGTAGTAACATTATCTCAATACCAATCACATACGAATGATGCATACCAAAGTATTTTTTGGTATATTTCTGTATTCTCTTGGTATATACTTGCATGCTTTTCGTATGTTATTTCAAATGTGGTATACTTTACATACTAAAGCCATACCAGAACAATGTTAAAAGAAAGCATGAATTATGTCCGAAGTATGTTGATTTAAGGACTTTTGTTAATAAAAATCGTTAAACATGTCGGCAGTCTTGTTATATAGAGTTTGAGTCTCATGTATCTGTATGTATGTATCACAGGCTAAACAATGTGATAGGACCATAGAGTGGGGATATATAGGTAGATTGTCGACTCAAAAAAGTATCTGTATACAGTGAAATTTTTATGTGAAAAGATTCAGTTTTTTGCGGAGATTGCGTTCCCGTGGTCCAAAAATTATTTGAGCAGTTTTGAAAAAGTCAAAATTTTGCCAATTTATGTATTACCGAGATGACGTTCCTATATAAGTAGTAAGAAACAGGTTGGATATCAAAAGGAATGAATATTTGCTAATAAACATCCTAACTAAGCGGAAATCAAGCTGATTATCAAGGGAATTTCATGATAAGCATTATAATGGAAGTCTTCATAAAAAAGCCGCGATATTGTTCGTGCTTTCTTGACTGAAATTTCAAGTTTTATTTCAATTTTCACCTGTATGATTTTATGAGTCACTGAATTCATGTTTCATTTCTTGAATCTTAATAGTGATATGGAACCGTTTACATCTTTTTGAGTCAATTGAAATCATTGTCTTTGATTATGTTATTTTGCTTGCCAATGGCTGGTTGTCTACGATATGATCACACTGAAGAAGATTCTCTTGAGGTTCAGCATGAAAGTAACAGCAGGTCATCGAGCTGCTAATTTAACAAGCATTACCTCTCCAAAGCTGTCATGACACGGACTATCTGTAAAATAGTATAATTTCCATCTGCATTATGGTATCATAATCCGTCAATTCCGTGGTAATTTCTGCAAAACTGCAAAAACTTGGATATCTCACATTTGGTGACAATACCACCTGTATCCCCTCGAGTTCATTTTATAAAATCGAAAGTGTATGCACATTGGGGATTTAATAAATGCGGAGTTACCACTACCGCAATATGCTTACTCTATATGGATAGGACCTAAATTTCACGCTCATGACAGCAGAACATGTATAAGCGGTTCACCCGTGTTTCAAGAGGCAACGCGGACTGGTAAACTATAAACGCTCGCCGCTTGTATTCATAAACATTCCCCATGTTTTGACACATCAGATCACGCGATTGCTGACTCTTAGTGAATAAATCTGATCACGTTGAAGTATAAACACGCGTGAATTACGTGAAGTGTCACCTAGTGAATCTACCGCTAGTGCGTGCACGAACAGTGTCTGATTTAGGGTCGAATACCTGCGAAATGCAGTTGTACATTAAACTCATCGCTATAGAGCTATGCTTCGAACAGGTGGGCCTATGCTGAAAATTGTACAGTCAATTGACAGACAATTCAACAACCAAATCAGTATTTTGGCTAACACTGACGTTTTAAGATACAGCTTTGCTCCTTATCATGCAATTCACGGACTAATTTGCATAATTTTATGACGGCTTCTGTCTATTTTGTACTCATAACTGCCATGTCAACTTTTATCAAAACTGGATGGCACACTTGATAGTTTCTGTTATGTGTAAATGCAATGCACAGAGCAAATACAATACTATATTCAGGCATGGAGTCATGGCAAAACAAATCCGAGCATCTTACTTCTTGATATCACTTGTAAATTCAGCTTTTAATTGTTCTTTAACAAGGCATTTCTACACTCTGCATTATTAATGCAGTAAGTCATTTGTAACTAATCGAATGCTTCCTTATTCTTAACAGAACTGTTTTCAAGTGAATGCAAGGATGAGAGCGGGAGAAAAGGAGAGTGAGATGCGGTGAGGGCGGCAGTGAGCATGAAACTAAATGGAAACCAAGGATTTCAAATCCTTTGATGACTATTGGAACAGTACTTTGCTACTGCTGTGATAGTCAAGTAATATATAGAAATATTCTATTTTGTAACTAATTTAGAGACTGTAATTCGGCTGTGTACAGTTCACAATGTGCAATGGACTTCTTAATTGACTTCTGAACTTGAAATTTACATCAACAATAAAATTGACTGACAAATTTCACACTTTTTCTACTTACAATAGTCTGCTTCATAATCACAGCATTCGATAATATCCTCAACCGACCGCACACGTGACCAGGTTTCCCTCTACCAGTGTCCCTGAGATCTTTACCCTCTCCCGCCAGCACCGTCGAACAGCGAAAAATGTGTTCCCCGCTCCCGCGGCCACGGATGCACCCGCAATTTAGAACGGTCGAACCCTGAACCTCGACCATAACCTCAGTAACCAACCCCGTCCGCGAACTATGATCATGAGCCTCGACCATGATTCCCACCATGAACTTGGAACACGAACCCCTAACCTTCACCACGTACCTCCAGCACCGTGCACGAACCCCGAACATCGACCATGATCCCAACTTCGAACTCCATCCACGAGCTCCGAACCTCAAATGATTAACCTCGATCCTCAACCAGGAACCCCTAACTTTCAACACGAAACCGCCCCATTTGTCGACATTACTAGTTTAGGTTACTTGTAAAAATTCTATTATTTTTAAACTCAATTCCAGACCATGAAATAATCGCAGACACTATTAATCTGAAAACCTGTTGGAATCAAAAATATGAGCATTGTTCCATTTCAATCACATGGAATTTCAGCCGTTGATAGTAGACACGTCAGTTGCCAGCACCGCAAAGGCCTGTTCGCGTTAGACCGATAACGATAACGAAAACTGGAAGGATAAATTGAGTTTAAGTCGCTCTGCTTGTGTACATAGCTGCTACTCACATGAAATCAATTTCCCAGCGATAGATGGCCTCAATATGAACATCGGAGCTGAACGATATCGTCACCCACTAAGTTATCGGTATAATAGTGTAAACACACTTTTATCGATAGCCACCCTTGCCGTTCGTCATCATTTCAGCTGATTGGTTAAGAAATGGAATCGTCTAGACCGTCATAGGAATTTCATAATAATCTGTGTCTAACAGTGGTTCTGATCTTTTGTAACCCTGCCTTTTCAACCCTTAAGCGTTGTAGGACACACATTACAATAGTATAATGAATGTAGATTTGGAATAATTGATGAAATGTGACACATATACTGGGATAGACTGCTTTTTTTGAACAGGTGCGAAAGTGGCTTGTACAGTAGTTGTTCGCACTGGTGTCAGTCGGGCTGGCTAGTGCCCCTTTGCTCTTGCTTGCCGTGACCGTTTGCTGAACAAATTAAAAGTAATCAGGCCAGTACTCTACGCTCGAATCCGCTCTAGACAATTTTTAGGTTCACAATAAAAGTTTCTGTATGGTTTTAGCGGTTTTAACTCACCTGTGATAGTGACTTGCGCTCTATATATGTAGGAAATGACTCTACTCTTTGCGTCTTTGCGGCTCAATCAATCAATTTAATAATGTCAGATATTGATAAAATCCAGAAATTGCCATTAAGAAACAGCTTATCGCTTTTTATGTGAATGTGCTCGCCATCGCCCTACATATTATCCCTCATCAGTCGTAGTCGATCTCTTAAACGCCTCTCCTCTTTTATGCGGCGTCTGACCAGACAAAAATTATCCCTGCACTAAGCATCCCTTAATTATTCCAACTCAAATCAAAGGAAAACTGTTATCGACTTTCTTTTCGAAGCGTCCCAAACAATGGCGATGTCTTCTACTATTCTTAGAACCTTCTTCTTCAGGCTTGAATCCTATTTATTTTGCCAGTGTGGATTTTCGCTCTCCACTTCCTCCTGTTCTCCTCATCCCCTTCTGCCAGGCTCGTTAGATTCAAGTTTGATATCATCACACAGCTATTTGCATTGTGACGAAAATGCAGACTTCTCTCTCTTTCCGCATCATGACTCGCCTCGATTCAGGCAGAAGTGATACTGAGCGTCAATTAACTTTCAAGTCAGCGACGACCAATGGAGTCGCTTGTATGAGCCATTGATCGGCGCAGACTCTCCTTCCCTTCACTGACGGGAGGGCGAAGCGATGCCCGGTGACAGGGAGTCGGCGAGTGGCTGGGCGCCAATCATACGCTCCAGGTGGATGATCGATCCCACACAATTCGGAGAGACATCAAAACTCCCTGCCGACGGACCATACGCTCTCTCTCACTCTCTCCCGCCTACAGTAAGCACGCTCTCTTGTTGGGAATCAACGACGCTGCTGCGACCCTTCGGCTCACGACTGCAGTCATTGCCAAGTTGACGACTGTACGTACAGTCACATTCTCTGCGAACGCCAAATCGGCTCTCTTAAGGGCCACTACCTGCCTTGCACCTCATAAATACATTCACAGGGATTTGGCCTTTTTTCTGTTCGTACCTTGGGGAGGTCGTAACAGCATGAACGAACATGCCAATGATTGATGAAACATATAAACTTAGAATGTTCTAGAAAATGCAGAATGACTTGTAGGAGACCACAAATCTGAAAGCAGAGTAGTTTTGTTGATATAAATCTATGAAAGCAGGTTCTTCATCATTAAGGATTTTTTGTTGTCAAAGTTGATCGAACCATATGTCGCTGCACTTGCATGAATGTTGGATACAGTAGGATGAGTATGGCCAAATAGAAAACACTTTGAGAATTTTGAGCGCTAACTCTATGTGCATGCTAGTACACTACCTAGGTAGCACACCACTGATGTTTTGTAAAGAAGAGGATGAAAAGTTCTTGGCAGCTGTAGACTTTGAATTTGCATTGTGAATTATTTCATCAAAAAGATTTTACATTCAAGAAGAAATGATGGTAATCGTGAATCTTAACGGAGTACACAGATGACGCACCGGCAGCTAGCCACTGGAAGCTGCCACTCTTTAGGTACACATGTCGACGACGAAACATTGTTTTCAATGTGTATGTCCTTTCGAGTCCTTTGTTAATTCAGGAGGTTTTCTTGTTCGACAACGGCAGGTACAGAGTCAAGTGAAACATTTCAATTTCTCCAATGTCAAACGGCAGAATAATGCGTCACTTCAGGAAATGCTGCAGCGTTTCAGATTCAAGAGAAGCAGTAAGAAATTCCTACTTCGATATTCCCCCTTCCTCAACATAGCCGAAAGCGCCATCTCAATGTGGAGAGAGGCTTTCAAAAGAGGAATAGCGGAGAAAGGAGAGCAGCTGCACAACTTCACCAGTGATCAGCGGAACTCTACCCTTCTTCAGTTGGCATTACAAAACATGAGTGTAATATCTCCAAACAAGATGTGACGGTCTTCTAGACACATGGGCAGGATGATACCCAGACTAATAAATCCGAAGATATTGTTAAAACAATCCATAGATGAGAATGACTATTTTTTAAGATGAAGTGCCGTTGATGCTTTATCCCTGCCATTCCTTAATCTGATTTTGGCATTCTTGAGTTATAGTATTGTCACTAATGACTTGATGCTTTCTTGTATAATCGAAAACGCTGCTGATAAACCGAAATGTCGTTGTTGGGATTTAAAAGGCGCTACTTGATATTCGCGCTACTTGATTGTCGTGCAAGAAAACATGTATGTCTGTTACTTAAGTATCGGATTTCTATGGTTTGAATGGATACGTGGTTTCAATGAATGGTAGAAAGCGTAGTTCATTTAGACAAACATTTCGCAACATTATTACATCACAAGCTCAGCATGATCACATTGCATGAATACTAACTATGACATATCCACAGAAATCCAACGCTTCGCTTTGTTTAAGTGAATGAGACTAGAGTGGACAACCGCTGTTTGTTAATGGTAATTTCAGCTGTTCGGTTATGAGCCGTTTGCTATCTCTTTGGAAGTTCTTGAAGAAATTTGGCCCGCTGCATATTTTGTATAGAAAAGCAAGTACAAAGGACCGATTCATATATTTTAAGACGAAGTAATAGTTAAAGTCAAAACACGAGGCCTTTCGTCCGCTCTAAGTCGTGTGTTGACGCGGAACTGTTTTTAATCACAGGAATATAACTTAATACCATGCAGTGTGAGACAAGGACAATAACATGGACGGTAAGTGGACAGCAATCAATGCTATTGCCATGGCAACCCATGGCCAATCACGAACTGCTTTTGGACGCTCAGGTCAGGAGCAATCACTTGAATGGCCAGAGCCTCCATGAAACAAAACACACTTCTGACGTCGGATCTACAGAAAATCTTAAAGCGCTCTCTGACACCTGAGAGGTCACAACCGTTGGCAAGTAAATGACGAGCAATAGAGCTCTAGGGCAAAAGGCCTCGTGTTTTGATTTTAACTGTTACTTTGTCTTAAAATATATGAATCGGTCCTTATTGCACTTGATTTTCCATACAAATGATCTTTAGAAGTAGGAAGTTACTGAAACATGCAACAGTTGCAGATTCTTGCCACAGGCCCATTTATTGTAAAATATCCTATCAAAATGCTTTTATATGTAAAGAGAAAATATAGTGATCGTGAATATTTACAATGTACACCGATAAGCTGCCGGTACCTTCCTATTGTTAACCACTGGACACCGTCATCGTTAAGGCACTGTTGTCACGACATCAAGTGTCCACGACGCGTTATTATCTTCATTGTCCATGTTCATTCTTGTTTTTTGTTTTTATAAATGGTCGGATTTCTATTGATATATCCATCTAAATAGTAGTACACACATCCTAGATCAAGTACATAATTCGAATTTGTTCGGCTATGCAAATCATTTACATTACTCCTGCAGATAACAAAACTAATAGTCCTTTCTAAGCATAGCTACAGCTGTTTAATTGTTCTTTCAATTAAATGGATCATTATGACGTTGACTATGTTGACACTTTGAACTCAGTCGGATGCACTGAATCTTGACATCACCTTTTAACTGATAGGGACACGCCCTCATGTGATATATTTTCCGAGGTTCGCTAGCTGTCATCTTCACAATCTGCAGCAGTCAACATGAATATCTCATTCGATGGAAAGCGTGCTCTGGTAACGGGAGCCGCCGGTGTCATTGGAAAGGCGATTACTCAACTCCTGGTCAAATGTGGAGCAACTGTTATTGCTGTTGATGTCCGTGGTGATGCGCTGCAGGCCCTATATAAAGATTGTCCTCAAGTGGTTCCTGCAATCTGCGATCTGACACAGTGGGAAGCAACGAAGGAGCTTGTGACCAATCATCTTCCTATAGATTTGCTGGTCAATAACGTAGGCATATCGGAATCTAAGCTTTTCCATGAATTTGACTGCGAAGTGATCGATCACATTTACGATGTCAACGTGAAGACCATGATCAACATTTCACAGGTAGGTGAATTCAATATCTTTGAAATGGTTCTAGGGTGACAAAAGCTGTGTGATTTAGGTATCCGGAATTGGGAATGAAAAGATGATGCGTGATTGGAAACTGATATAGCATCGATGTAGTTGCATGAGTGCTTTGCAAATCCTTTCTCAATATAACTGTGTGCTATGTGTTTTGATCTTTCACTCATCTCATTCTCAAATTGTGCACCGTTGCGCTACGTGTAGCCTGCATGCGCACGTATGACTCGGTGTGCCGTCAAAAGTTGACGTCATTATAATTTCCTTCGTTTGTTCTCACGAATGGCTTTATACTCTCTTCATAAAGTTTCCGTATCGATTAATCGTGACTGAATTACCTGTTAATTGCTTTCTTACGTAAGTGCAAGAAACTAGTGCTAGAACAGTGTAAAACCATCCACTAGAATCAACCATGAATTTTACGATGACGTCAACTTTCACCGAGCTTATGCGCTTTCCTGGTTATACGCCGTATGTGCAAATTTCAGAGTAAAATGAATGAAAGAGCAGCACAAAAATCACACAGAGTAACTTGATTTATACTTCATTCGTTGCATTACAATGCCACCGCCCGTGACAGTGCAAAGAATAATTCAGCGCAAGCTTCAGTCACCTGGTTGTGCGAAATGAACGATTAATCGCAAAGCCACTTTTCTCTCTTTGCTTCTTTTTGTGTGCGTAGGACTACACTGTAAACCGTTGACTGACAATTGACAGACATTTATCCTACAAAACCTATTTTGTCGGTCATTCTTAGTTCGTGTAGGATGATTGCCACTGAACACCTACAATATCTGACAGAAAGTGACAAAATGAATAGCAATGAATAATAACTTAAATTTTATCAAAAATGTAGGTAATTAATCAAATTATGTCAAAATAAATCATGGCTTTGCCACACAATAATACAGATTGCCCAAAAGTCAAGCAGTCACCAATCGAAAAAATATTCAACAGTTTTTGTTTAGTTAATTTGCATACACAGCATCTGTTTCAATGTCGGTGGAGAACCTACAAATTCGTCGGATATCGCAGGATATTGGAGGTGACAATCGTCGGTTGATTTTGTCAGTAATTTTGTAGGATAATTGTCGGTCTACGGTTTACAGTGTACCCTTTTAGCTACCTCGATTTAGCAGGAAATCGTAGCAGTGCTTTATTCTCACGTCGATTCTACCGATTTGTGCTACAGAAAAGTAACGCATCGGTATCTGATGTTTGCAATTTGTCGCACGCTTAATGCTCCAGTACCCTGGCATGTAGTCTATTCGTACGCTCTGTGATAGCGACATAATTATTTACCGACAATAATTTCCAGTCATTTTTCAAAAATTTGTAGGTTTTGAGAGCAAGTGATTTTCCAAATTTTGGCAATTTAGGACAGAAAACATTACAAATGGAACAGTATCTGATTGATCGCAATGATTCATACTAGAAGTCCGCGTTCGTGACACGAGCAGGATCGTGTTTCGTGTTTATGTACATGTTTAACAATTGAAGCCCCCCATGCAAGAACCGGCTAAGTGCATTTTTGACAAAAATGAAATTTTTGATGCAAATTCAAATTCCGACTCTCTACTTGCTTTACGCAAAATATCAGTTTCATATCTTATATACTTTAGGAGAACAGGAGCTTTAAGAAGCGGCCAAGTGACATATTGAATAAATTGTTCCGTGCAAGAAGCGGCTAATGTAACTTAGCTGAATCATCATTGCAATGAAAAACCGGCTAAGTGCGATATCTTTGGTTATCGACGACAAACGCTTGAATTTCAGCGTTGCATTGACAACAATAGCATAGACTCAAGACTGTTGACGCGTATCGTCATTCACTGCGCAATACATCACCGAAAACGGCTGACTGCTCGTTGTATTGCCAAAATCATTCAGGATGCCCAGGACGACGTTAATTCAAATGCCGCGTCTTCTACTTCTAGTGAAACACCGATCATTCAAGAACTGAATCACGAGGAAAATACCACTTCAGGTGAAACACATCTCCAAATACCTTCAACGACACTGTTGGAAAGGGGACCTATTTCGAACAATGATGAGGAAGATAACAGAATGGTCGATAGATAATCAGTCAATGACGTACAAAATGATCATCCAAGTGTTATACCAGGAGTAACAAGTCGCAAGAGACATCCTCAACCGCATACATGGCGAAGAAATGTTTTGAAAAAAGCAAGATTAAGTGGAACGTGTGTATCCGTTGGTTCTACAATAACACCTGAGAAATCCGTAAATCTCGGCGTTCTTTGCACACAAACTTGTCGTTATAAATGTACTGATTCATTGACAGAAAGCAATCGCCGTCGAATTTTCCACGAATACTACGAAAAGTGTGCTACTATCAATGATAAAAATCTGTTCATTCGAACTGGAATCGAGCGCAATTTTCCCCAGCGACGAAAATCGAATCCTACAACTCAAGCGAGAGACCATAGCTTCGAGTACTTCTCCATGGTGAGTGCTAATTACATGTACATAAGTAGGCTACCGCTGTACAAAGAGTCTGCATCAAGTTTGAGTTACTGGTATATGATTGAAATTATTTTCATTCCACAAGTTAACCTCAGCGTATCTTAAGTGAATTCAACATTATGTCTTTAGTTTTTATTATACATGTACATGTATATGCAGCTGTTAGCTTTGAATATAAGCGTTGGGCTAAAACCCAAGTTAAAGTTACGAGTATTAAGAGATAAGACTTGTTCAGATAAGTGTTCTGCATCGATGTTTAGGACTTGATGATAATAATTCAATTTCAGGTCAATGGTGAGAAAACTAAGGTTTGTATGAATGCCATTTGTGCTGTTCTTGGGATAACCAAACATCGCCTAAATAAAGCAAAGGCATCTCTCCGCTGTGGCTCTTCAATACCATCACCAGATAGGAGAGGACGTCACCATAATCGACCAAATGCTGTACCTAAAGAGGTGGTAGATATGGTTAATCAACACATTCTCTCATTTCCATCAGAAAAATCTCATTTTCAAGGAACCGCCATTTAACTACAAGACGATACTTGTCGCCGTTACTCTCTATCGGTCGAATGTATGATTTATACAGAGAATGGTGTTCTGAAAAGAATATTGATCCAGTATCTCAACGCAGGTATGATATTTAAGTTTACAGATCTAAAAAATGATCGATATACGTTTAGATCTGGATGCATGTGTTTGTCGTGCTTGTAAGTTCTGCATAAGTTTTGGTTGTGCGCATCATCAAAAGATGCTATCGTATACTGTAAATCAATGTTATCAAGTAACCGTGCGGGTAAATAGGCCTATACATGTTTATTGGATTTGCAAAGTCTTACCTGTATAATTAGTGCGTATTCTGTACATGTATTTCTACGTGTCTTTATCGTCAATCATCTGTTATATCATAACGGCCTGAATGTGATGTAAAAATATGACAGATTTTTTGAAATCCTAAAATAAGAAGCATCAATGTGTATTCAGCTATATATATTTTTCTGCAGTTCAAGTGACATATTTTTCCTTTTTTACAGGTATTCTGATATCTTTAATACCAATCACAATCTATCATTCCGAAATCCTCGGACCGACACTTGCAACGTATGTGATGAGCTTCGCATTCAAGGTGGAGAACCGATCGAGAGTGAACATTACAAGGATGCTGAAAGATGCTTCAAGCAGATGGGTGACGATCGCAGTGGGGCAATTCTACGAAATGACACCATGTTCTTAGTCTTTGATCTCGAGAAAGCGCAGCCTCTACCGAAGGTAACGACGAATAAAGCCTTCTACCTCAGACAGATGTGGTTGTATAACTTGGTCATGCATTATGCTAATCGGTCAGATGAGAAACCTCTTGTGTGTATTTGGTTGGAATCCGAAGGAGGCAGAGGAGCTGACGAAGTTGGGAGCTGTATTCTGAGATTCTTCGAGATTATCGGATCGCGCCAACGTGTACTAGCCTGGTCGGATTCTTGCGCAGGGAAAACAAGAATCATTTCATACTGTTCATATGGCTCTGGCTGGTGAACACTACGAACGTAAATGAAATTATTCATACTTTTCCCGTTGTTGGACACTCTTACAACGCCTCGGACAGGGACTCAAGTCTTCTTGAAACAATGTTTAAGAAGAGCGAAGCAATCTATGATAAAAATGAGTACCGCGATTTGATTGTCCGAGCGAAAAGGAGCAATCCCTTCAAAGTTGTCGACATGAAAGGAAAATTCTATGATATAAAGCAATTTTGCAACTCAATAAATTTCATTCACAGAACCAAAAACGACAATGGCGAAAAAATTCGTTTTCGTGAAATTCGACAGATTAAAATCACCAGTGATAAACCCGGTTCATAAGAATATCGCTATTCCATGACAGGCGATTGGAATTCCGTTCAGGTTCTGTCAAGGAGAAGAACTTCACGCGATAATCAACAACCGCCTGATATTCCTCGTCCCATCGATTTGAAGAAGATTCGGGATATTAACAGTCTGCTACCTTTTGTGGCCCCAATTTATCACGAATTTTATAAATCACTTACTTCGAAGACAGAAGAGTGCGGTGATAGTGACAATGAGTGACGATGACTATTTGACAAATCGCAGTATCCTATGAAGCTAACAATATAATACTTGTTCCTTGGAAAGATATTTTTCTTCTTCACAAAAAATGCAGTTAGCCGGTTTTAGTAAAATCTTTAAATTTAATATATACCGTGCAAGAAGTGGCTAAGTGACATTATAACACTCATAGACATCGTATGTTGCACGAACTATTACATATTTGGAAAGAGTAGTACATAGTGAGTAATTAACCTAGCAATCATATCTCTAAATTATTTGCTTAAGTTACGGGAGATAAAAGAATTATAAATGCACTTTTCTCCAATAGTTAAAAAATGTAACTTAGCCGGTTCTTGCATGCGGGGCTTCAATTGTAGTCGTGTTTTGTTTTCGTGATCACAAGAATTCATTGTTAAATGTTAAATCGATATAATTTGATGACTCAGCCAGTTCTAGAATGCTATCTAGCTATCTAGAATGCATTATATTTCACGATGATGAAGGATAAACGAGCAGCATTCCTTCATTTAGCCTACTTGAACAGCTGTGGACCAATACATTGTATACAGTGTCGCCGGAAATATTATGACCGCTTCATTGAAAAGCAGTAAAATCACAGTTTCGATAATACACTGTAGACAGATATACTTATTCATTCTCTCAGATATCTATGCCATAGAAATCAACTTCATCACGTCTTTCCAACTGTAGACGTTGCCATGGAAATCAACTTCACGCCTTTCCAACTAGACGCATCGATTAACTGTCAAAATATTCAAATTTGAATATCTGCTTGCAATCGTACATTTTGCTCGCAATGGGAAGGAAACCGGACTTGAGTGAATCGCTCCGCGCAAATATTCAACTGTTGAAAGAAGAAGGATACTCTAACGAGGCAATTGCAAGAAGATTGAAGGTTGCCAAAGGAACTGTGTTCAATACCCTCAAGAGAATTCAAGATACCGGTTCTTTGAAGAGTCGTCAGCGAACAGGAAGACCACCAGACAAACTGATTCAAATTCAAAATTCAAAAAGCTTTATTTAGACTCACAATAGCGGTGAGAATTCGACAAGGTAGTAGATGCATAAAAACATAAAAAATACATCTTTGTTCTTGCCAAAGGCTTCCTCAGACAACAGTTATTCCTTAACGACAACTGCCTTGGTTCAAAAAAGGGACGAAGCGGATGATGAGGTTCTCTTAAAACTTTCTCAAAAAGATTACGACACATCTTGTCACCTGCAGCAAACAAGGACTCTTTAATACATGATTTATCATCAATTAAACGAAACGCTCTTTTCTCGACCCGTGACAAACGAATTCTTAAATAATCTGTCATGTTAGAAAGATCGAAAGATTCGACGAATGGTAGTGAAAGATCCTTTTTTGCCAGTATCAAAAATTGTAAATATACTGTCTGAAGAAGGAATACATCTCTGTGTCACCCAAATTAAGCATCGTTTGAGAAAATTTGGTTCATCTGCCAGAAGAACTGCGAAGAAACCACTTTTGACGAAGAAGATGCGAAGTCAGCGTCGTTGTTTTGCTGATCAATATAACGACTGGGATAACGGTGACTGGGCAAAAGTTCTTTTTTCGGACGAAAAAAAAAGTTCTTTTTTGAGTTGAATTATCAAGCCCCTCATCTCGTTAGACGACTAACGAATGAACGATACAATCCCCGGTACACATTGCCAACTGTGAAACATCCACAGAAAGTGATGGTTTGGGGCTGTTTCTCGGCGAACAACAGAGGAGGCCTCTTTTTTCTTCCGAAAGGCATAAACATGAATGCAGCTGTTTATCTCGATTTGCTCGAGGATAAGCTGATCACTCATATGAACATTCAGGGATGCGAATATTTCTTGCACGATTCAGCCCCCTGTCACAAAGCGAAGAAGATCACTTCATGGCTTGCTGATCAAAATGTTCGTGCTATTCAATGGCCTAAAAACTCACCGAATCTGAACCCCATTGAGAATTTATGGAGACAGTTGAAGGTTCGTGTTTCTCAAGATCAACCGAAATCATTGACTGAATTGAAGGAATCGAACAAGCGACACTGGTGCCTTTCAATCACTCCCGACTTCTGCCGAAATCTATCAAATTCAATGAAGAACCGGATTCACCTACTGAAGAGAAGTGAGGGCCATCCAACGAAATACTAACTATTTCTTGTAAGTGTACCGTTAAAATGTTTAACAATCATTATTTCCTTTCTTTAATGTTCTTAAAGTAGTAAACAAGTTTTGAGAATAAATAACTAATGTTTTCATGTCTTCAGACTCATAGAGAAAATCTTTTGAGAAGCGGTCATAATATTTCCGCCGACACTGTATGTATACAAGCGTAGAAAGCATGGCCGAACCATGAGCACCAAGCGTCTCCTGTGCAGACCCTCAGTCCAGTGGTGGATCGAGCGCATTACCCACTACCCGAATTTGAGCAGTACAGTGCATGCCATTGTTGCCAACCCAGCCATTTCCGCTACAAGTGATGTGCATTTTCAACAACGGGGTTTTTCATGTGCTACAAAAGGTATACTCTTTGTCCAGAGAAGTTTGATGAGTGGTTTATCATTAGTATTAGAAGCGCCACTGGTCTGCAGCCATTTGACAGTGATCATTGAACTTCTAATCCAATTTAAATTATGAAAATAGAATAATTAAATATTGAGTTGCATCCTCAGTTGAAAAATGGAAACAGACTTGAACAGTTGCTATTTCATCCAATATCAGAATCATCAGCAGGCCTCGATTTACATCTCTCAACATCTCACAACTCCTTATTTAAGGATGCAGCCATGCGCGGGTTAATGTGAGATCTGCAATTAGCAAATTGGTGACAGCATAAATATCACCTCAAACACACTACTGGCAAGACGCCTTAACTAGTGCGCCTGAAATAATTGTTAAATGCTGCTTTTTTCCTAACACAACGTGAATCTCAAATTAACCCGCGCAATGGCTGCATCTTTAAATAGGCAGTTGTGTCGATGCTGAGAGATGCAAACCAGGCCTGCGCATGATTCCTGATATTGGATGAAATGGTAACTATTCAGGTTGCTCCATTTTTCAACTGCGGATGCAACTCAATATTTAATTATTTCTATTCACATTGTAGATGTGCCTACAATATTCACAATGTGTTTGGAAAAAGTAGAATTTAACAATTATTTCAGGCGCACTAAGCTAGGCGATTTGCCAGCAGTGTGTTTAAAGTGATAGTTAATGAATGCCTGTAGAAATTTCACTAATTTGCTAATTGCAAATCTCAATATAAATTACTTTGTAATTTCTTTTATCTGGTGTAGTCACCTCCAGTGAAGTTTTGTATTGAAAAATATATTTAATGAATTACTCGCAAAATAAAGTTCTGTCGTCTCGTGTTATTCGCAGGCAGTTTGGATTTCGTGTTCATGTCGTGTCGTGTTGAAGTAGTGCAGTCGTGTTTCGGCTGAAAACTTCGAGTTCAGGCCTTCGGCGCATCCTAAATAATAATTTACCAACATTTATAGAAATGAAAAGTGTCATCATTCATCACATTTCATTTAAATTCGATAGCTTCTCGTGGTAGCTGTCCTTCTCAAAATCAACGCTCAACCTCAGAGTGCTGCGCGTGCACGAATCACAGTTGTTTTCTTCTAACGATTTGACACACATGCTATTCGTGTATTCAGACGGAGCGAACGAGAGTTGTGTGCGTGTGAGGCAGTAAGCGCACACGCCCGCACCTATATTGGCTTTCCCGATAGACATAATGCTTTGCTTTCTCCAATTTTTACAATGGAATTCTCCGTTATTCTTCATCGAGGCTCGGTACCAAAGTATAGAAAGGGAAGCGCAACCCAATTGTTCCTGTCCTTTGTTTCTCATCGGAGAGGCCAGTACGTCAACAATAGCAGCTGACTGACGTTCAGATAAGACTGTGATCAGATGATGAGCGTTCGCCAATGAATGCAGAGTAATGCATCTGACTCGAAACACCCAGATTCCGTAGAATTCCATGATTTGTTTTTGCGTGATTGATGTGACGCTATGTTTAGTACTGTAGATGAGCTCATAATCACGTATTTCATCCCAAGGGAATATACTGAAAAGATGACAGTCGTCAAGCAAGGTAGGCCGACACCTGATTTAAAAATTGAAAGTACTCACAAGAGAAAGAAATAAGAAATACACAAGACATTTTAATGTATCTAAGTTCAAACACATGAGTGGCTTTCAAGAAACTGTTACCCTTTCTCCTTTTCTCTCGAGAAAATGTGATCTGGACAGAGAGGGGATATAGTAAACTCAGCTCCTTGAGTAAGGCGGTTAGGCGACATGAGCAATCAACTTCTCATGTGCACATTCACTTGGCACTAAAAATGTTCGGGAAATTGTTATCAAAAATTCATCTTTTATGAAAATTAATGTTATAACATAAAAAAATCTGGTTATCGAAATAGTATTCCAATGCCGAGCGAAGGCCTATGGTCTGGGAGCACGCGACGCCACTGGTCATAACTAAAAATATGTATTATTCTGATCTATGCCCAGTCAAACTGGCACTCTGCAATCTTTATGATCATCATCCGTACGTCTAAGCTAGGTAACAGCCTGTTATGCAGTCACTCACTGAATCAGTTGAGTGGCTCTCATCCTCAAAACCTCTGGACTAGGCAGAAAGTGACTTGCTTATTGTTGTTGTCCATTTTTCTTCCACAGGTTGTCATTAAGGATTGATGGTTCGGGAGGTCAATGGAGTGATTGTGAACATCTCTTCCATCGCTTCTAATGGCGGGTCGGAATTGTCTTCGATGTATTGTTCATCAAAAGCTGCTGTATCTTCTCTCACTCAAAACATGGCTGTGGAATATGGTAAACATGGAATTCGTGTCAATGCAGTTTGCCCTGGCCCTGTGGACACACCTTTACTCCGAGCTCATTTTGAGAAAGTTCCTGGACTCGAAGACACCATCTCCTCTAGGCTTCTAACTGACGCTTCAACAAAACCAGAAGATGTAGCAGATGCAGTTTGCTTTCTTCTGAGCGAAAGGGCCTCAAATATAACAGGAAAGTCAATTGGTAGTTGATGGTGGAATTAGCACTACATTACTATTAAATCGCAAAATCTTAACGCAAAGAAATCTCACAAAGCAATGCATCGTAGTTTTGTCTCTTAGTCCCTTCGTAGAATCAATGAACTTGGCCTTTCCTAGTTAGCAGATTTAATGTCAAAGAGCTCCAATTGCAAATCAGATGGAGCAGTTTCGATTTCAACCGAAAAAGGGTCTGTGAAAAGTTGAAATTCAAGGTCATCTCTGATGTAGAAGCGCCCCTTATCTTGACTCAATCGCTTTATATCTTGAAGCAAACCGGCTACATGTAGGTTCACATGTAGGTAAAAATGTGTCAAGTCTGAAGCAGTTAAACTGTGCATTCTAACAAAGCAATTTCACTGAGATGCTTTGATATGGTAGAAAAATACTGTCAATAATATGATTCTTCCCTGGTGTCTGCAAATTAAAATGACTAAAATGGACAGCCATTTCTCATCACGTAATTCTCGCAATTCAATATCAAAATTCTTAAAAATTCTTCATCTAGCAAATTAGCCGAATCTCTCTTTAACTCTCAGTGCCACGATTCAGCCAACGAATTTCAGTTTGGCATGGCAGCTCTCAAACAATGCGCTCAGAGACATGGATGTGGAGATGATGAACGGGCACAGCCGTTGTTTGAGACTTTTACCAGTCACTGTCACCGCAGATATAATAAAACTTGGGAACTTGGAAACTGAGATTTAACATTTCTATACTAAATCCTTAACAATACTTGATTGCTTTATCTGGAAATATTTAAAATGCCTATTAACCCTCGTGGGCCACAAGAATCCTTGATGGGCCGAATCTCGCCCCGCGGACCGTATTTGTGGAGAACCCTGCTCTACTACGTTATTCTACGCTGTTATTCATAAAGTCTCAAATGAGTCACTAGAAAGAGTTCTGAACCTAAGCTACTATTAACATTTATAATTCTAATTGAATACTAATTGGCGACTAAGAAAATTGAGTCCCAGAATCTAGTAGTTCTTTGAGTTCGAAAAGCACAGTACTAAATTCGTAGTCATTTTAGTATGCCTCACTCATTTTATGAGTTGCATAGGACTAGTACCGTAAAACGGGGTAACTTGTGTGACGAAAAT